>JAHWFO010056088.1:387952-420207 GCA_023313115.1 Rhysida immarginata
TACTTCAAGCGATTGGGGATCAGGCATTTGTGAGGCAACCTTCTCCTTGCATCTTCATTAACTAGAGATGACCCACCAATAAATATATTTGGAATTGCTATGTGAAGGGTGGTGCCCTGCGAACCCATTCCGGCCGAATCATTTCTTGCAAACTGTAAATTCCAACTTTAAGTAGAGCTGGCATCTCATATAAATCTGATTAACATTTATCAGATTCTGTATTTTACTATTTGGGCGTTTTCTTTATTTTAAAATATCAAATGAGTGTTGATGAAGTGAATTGAGTTCCAATTGAAAGAGGATGAATATATGCAAGTTTTTCCCCCATTATATGAATAAGATGGCAAGATAGTCAAACCGAGGAGATAAGAAATTAGATGTTCTATGATTATGGAAATTAATGGCAATACATTGAGTAAAACCATATAGTCAACCAGAGAGGAGATTACATCAATTGAGAAGGCATCAGAGAATCTGCAAGCTACGCATAGAATTTAGGAGATTGTACAGGTATCCGTTGAACTTGCTTTAGACACTTTGAGCAAACGAAAGACTCATAAAGCAATCGATCCAGATTCCTGTATCAAAGCAAAGTGATTAGTATTCAGCCAGGAATTTAGTGTGTTCTTCAAGAAGTGAAATTTAGTGTTGTGCTCGATATTGTGTGTGCCCTTGGATATACAGTTATCTTTTAAAGTGATTAAGTGTAGTGTTACAAATATGGATATAGAGAATTTGGCTTAGTGGACAAGAACTATAAGTTAATAAGTTTTCTTTTCAAGACCTGCTTTTTCGTTTTTGAATTATAGAGTTGAGTGAAATTCATTGATAAGATTGGTTGAGAATTTACATAGATTTGTCACAGTAGCAAAATATTTATAATGAGATAAGATTGGTTCATCATTTACATTTAGTTTAGCTTTAAATTAGTAGAATAATTCTTTAGATTAGAAGTTAATCAGCAGCTGCATTTTGAATCTAGTTATATTTAATCCAGTTAAATACATATAGAATATTAAAGTTAAGACTTAGCATATAAGTTCATAAGTTTTTAGTCACTCCTCTTGCATTGATCTTGATTTTCTTGAAATAAAGATTATTTTTTTTTGATTTCAAAAACCTTGCCTAATTATTTCAATTTGAAGTAATTCACTCTCGAGTTATTTTTATTAAATTTAACGAACCCGACTCTCTGACCGTTGATTATATTGGAAGATTCCTTTTGATTTCATAAGACTGAGCTAGTCTGTTCTTGGAAGGAGAGGTCATTACTATAGTTAATCAGTAGAGGTCACAAAAGCATTATAATTATCCAGAGCATAAAATTCTCCACTCTTTTAGTTTTATCTCATTATAAAATGAACAGTTTTTCTCAAAAAATAAAGAAAAATTAAACGATCACATGCTTTTTCATATTTAGATGTTTAATTGAAAATTAAGTATTCAGAACTGCATGTAAATATCAATAAAAAACTCTTTAGTCACAACAAAGAAATAAAGGAAAAATACAACCGTAATCTGGAGAATCCTTTCGGTAGCGATTGCTACCATCGTTCAGCAGTCCAGGAGTAAACTAATCCAGGAGAACTGCAAATAAATATCAAATTAGACAAAAATTTTCATAGATTCCTTCTAAACTATCTAAAAAAAAAAACAACTTATTTTTTATATAATATAACGTAAGAACAGCTAGGGACCAAAAATTATTTCGTTATAACGAAAATTCGTTATAATTGGGATTGCAAAAAATTAACATCAATCAAAGAAAATATTTATTTCCGTATGTTTTTTGCATTAAACTTTTAATTTATATAAAGTTTATAAAAAGTTTATTTATTAAAGTTTATTTTTTACAAAAACGTTAAACGACCAGATAATTCTTAGAATTACGTATAATTTTAAAAATTCAATATACTAAATTTTAAAGGAATATCAAAATTTATAAAAATGATTAATTATAACGTATAAAACAATTGTATTTTTTTTAATCCTTTGTTCGATTCCAAATATAGATAGTTTGTATGTTTTGCTTTAAAGCTAAGCAAGAAAACGATTGCAACAACATATAAATAATTTTATTAACTATGTTATCTCTGGTACCATCTCTCGATGATAAAGATCTACAACACAATCTCATTGCTAAAGCTTGGCTAGAGATCACATTGCTAAAGCAATGTCCCTTAATCTGCAGATTAAATTAAGTCCTGATTTTAATCCGAAATGCGCTGAAGGCCAGGCATGATATATCGATAAATCCTAGTCGGCCAGAGCTCATTTTTCTAAGTTCAACATTGCAATGTTCACTGGGCGCGCTAACGGCAAGTTGCCTTGCACTGTTACTGAATGGCGGCCATTTATATTTGTAAGCGCATGACGGTTTTTCAATTTGGAGACATTAGCGTTAATTTGAATATCTCTGCACTCGGTTAAGTTACAATATTGCAATTGACATGATTGTTTTTAGAAACGTCTCCTCTACAACACTGTTATTACCCAGAGTCAAAAATAACCAGCCAAAATGGCTTCCAAAGTTTGGTATTGAAAATGTAAAAAATTCACTTTTTAGACCCAAAAATAACAACCAAGGAGTGATTTATCAGAGTGTATTTTTTTTCTCTAGTTAGATATCATACACTACTAGCCTTATATAGAGCAACAGCACTGACAAATGTTTACTTAATTTTTTATAAATTTTTGAAATTTGAAAACCTTAATTTTTTGTAAAGTTTGGGGCTAGTTATCTCTGGTGGGACTGAATAGAGAAGTTTGATTTTTGCACATTTTGTACATCTATACGATAGCAAAGTACTGTAAAGATTTCAACATTGATATTTGACTGTGAACAAAGATATGAATTTTTGAAAATGAGGAAATAATTCACATTGCACTACAATTGATCTTATGGCTGTTGCCTAATTCATATGTGATATCTTTATATATAAAAATTCAGGTTCAGGGTGCGTTTGAACCACTTATCCGATTGAGCTCATAATCGCACCATATGCTCGTTAGGTTCAGAGTAAGGTTTACATGTCTCCAAAGCGAGGGAGCGGGGGTAAGTGTAATATATCTTGGTTTATGTTTGTTTGTTTCCTCAAGAGATGGCGCCAGGGAAAAGCCATCAATATCTCAGCAAACAAACAGACTGAGCAATGCCGGGAATAACACCTAGTTGGTTAGATGAATTAAAGCAATGAATGGTGCTTTCTTTTCATCAGTTGTGATGATGGATGAGACTCGGCGTCGTTACACTTCACTTATGGTGGAAGCTCTGTCAGAACGACTCACGTCCTCCACCGGAGATATATCCAAAAAACGGTTCACCTTGCAGTAAGCACTTTGATAAAAACTTGTGTTTCCAGCTTGATAATGCTGGGCGGCAGTAGATGGAAAATGATTCAGGTACCGGTGAATGAACGACCCCGGCGAACCAGACAGGAGGCCTAGCGAGTTCAGGATTCTTTGGGCCTCACGGTCTCTGACCACTGGTACCTCGTGCTTCGCCTGAAGCAACAGCAGCTGCCGATCGGTCCGTTTTAGCAGTCACCCTTCCGAATTGAACATTTGATTCTCCGTCTGTTTCCTGGTCGGCTTCTGTCTGACTCCTTCCTGGTGAAACCATTCCAGAACGTCACTGAGTAATCCCTCAATCACGATCGCACTGGCTCCCTGCTTTTCGGTTTTGTGATGCTGAACGAGTGCAACTCTCCGTCCGCTCACTGTTTTTGCCATTTGGTACTCTTGAATGGTTAAATTGCATAGGACATCAGGTCTTTTGCCCTGAACGAGTGTTACGCACGCGGCACAGAAGCCAATGTGATAGTTCCGCTGTTTTGGTCTCAGGATCTCTTTCGACAATAGACTACGCACAGTGGCCGCCACTTCCGGGCTTGTCATTGCCGCAGTAACGGCATATTTTGCTTTCTCCTCATCAAGCTCACCACTGATGGTCTGATAAAGACGATCTTGCATCTTATCTCGACCCTGATGAACGGAGGCTCGGCCTCTCAGCTTCAAACATTCCATTAGCTGCTCGATTTTGAAGCGGAAATTCGGTTCAGACAGGCACTCATTCCTCTGTAGCTGGGCGGCTAAGTGCTCCATGAAAGCAGTTATATACTTCTTTAAGGTCCGCGGGCAAATCTTCCGCTCTTCCTCAAACAACTTGACACCATCTTCGACCGAGCGTATGTCAAACAGGGGGACCCAGTTGGTAGGTCCACCCCTAGTGGGTTCGATCTTCTGCCCCGCCTTCTCATAAATAAATCCAATAATACTTCTGGCCAAGACAATCTTTGCCTTCCAATACTTGCTTGTATCCTCGACGTGTTCAGAGTACAAGTCAAAGAAACATTCTTCGGGCTTGCTCGGTCGAATGACCTTCCCACTTTGAAGTGTTTTGCATTGGAACGAAGACAACAAGCAAGGAATAGCAGATCCCAAGCTTTCACTCTCATCATCCTCAGATGAGCTTCCACTCTCATCATCGGAACGTGCCAAATTATTCAACGTCGGTGACATTGTTGCCGGCCCTTCAGCCGTACTTTCAGGATCCTTTGCCGGCAAATGTAATAAATTATCGTCCAAGTCTCTCTGGCCTAAACACATCAGTTCCTTTTTCCGTTCAACAATGAGCTGTCTTATGCTCCGGGGGAGTGAATCTTATGCGCTCGGGGGAGTGAATCTTATGCCTTTGGGGGGAGTGAATCATATGCGCTCGGGGAAGTGAATCTTATGCGCTCGAACAAGATGCTTATTCGCATGTTCGTAATAGCTGGACCTCCATACGCAACCCTCGACAGGGCATTTTAGCTTTGTTTTCGCTATTTCAGACATTTTAGGACACCAGTTCTTGTTTCAGAATTTCTCTCGATTTACATTGCAACATGCCGCACCGGGCCTCAAGTGGGAATTACGACCTTTCTTTTTAGTTTGTATGAGTTAGGGTAAGTCTTCTCCTCGTAATAAATTGTAACCCGACCGTCATCAGCTCGCTGCAGTTTGGCGAACCAGCACGATGACGGGCCAGTGTTAAAAGGTGTTATGTTACCCAGGCCTCGGGCTAGGGATTTATTAGGCTTCCCACCAACTCGCACTTGAAAACAGTTAGGATTCAATGGGTCGGATAAGGGAAAACGGACAGCAGGCAGGGCGATTCCCACTAGCTGACACGCATTCGACATAGGGTCATGCACGATGGGTCATCGGTGGGATCTGGTTTTCAGGGTAAAATGGGCAGGCAGTGCGATTCCCACAAGCCGACACGCAATCGTACGTAAGGGTCATGCACAAAGGTTCGTCTATGAAATCAGGTTTTCAGGGTTAGTAAAAAAAGCGTTCTGGGACGCAAAAGGGAGGGCCGGACAAGAGGTTATCAAGTAGGGTAACAAACATGGCTCGTCCGTCGAACTCCTCTGTGGGGGAAACATGGATCCAGCATAATATAGGTCCCTCATCTCTCCACTTGCCTCAATGTTCCTCTCTATATATATATATAGCACCGGACCGTCTACACTTGTTCCGAACAGAAAAGTAGGCAGTCACGAGTGCGACTGCCTCCACTTTGCCATGCCCATGTCGACGCATCATGTCCAGCAATCAATTCCCATCACCGGCAAAACAACAGAAAAAGTAGCATGTTTATTTTTGGACTGTTGAAGTCTATTCAAGATCGAAAGTACGGAACTCTACACTCAACTAGGTGATGCGCAAATGGGTAAAAGTTATCAAATTTTCAAGTGAGCCCTGGTCTACTGTAATTCTGTGCTTTCCTTCGAGCTCTGTTCACTAGCAAATGGACGACTTTTGCTGGCAACTCGGCTCCTATGCCACATATCGGCACGCAACTTGCACGGTTTCCTGGGAGCAGGCAACCCGTCTATCGTTCCAATTTTGGCGCCTGTACAGCTATTAGTTTTGGAGGTGGGTGCTCGAAGTTGGACTTAGTCGAAATTTTGCCTCCAGCATGAAACAAGCTCTGTTCGCTGGCATTAAGAGAGTCATATTTACTCTCGCCGTTTACCCACGCTGTAACCAATTGATTTTAGCTCCACCACGATCGAGCTCTGTTCACTAGCATAGCAAACGGATAACTAAAGAGTGTCGTACTTCCTACTGCCGTTTACCCACACTTTAATGAATTTCTTTAATGAACTCTGTTCACTAGCAAACGGACAACTTTCGTTGGCAACTCGGCTCCTATGCCACCTATCTTCACGCAAATTGGATGGTTTCCTGGGAGCAGCCAGCCCGTCAAACGTTTCAATTTTGGCGCCTGTATGATTGTTAGTTTCGGAGGTGGGTGCTCAAAGTGGGACTTAGTCGAAATTTTGCCTCCACCATAAACGAGCTCTGTTCAGCTATTAGCCAATCGAGGGTCGTCCGAATCAAGAGAAAACGTGACCCGCGGGTCGGCAGCAGGCAGCTAACATGTGCCTGCATCATTCCTGTGTCGATTCGGACATAGTCAAAATTTCGATACACCTCACAGTTCTTGCTGTGTGTTCACAGGAGTTTATTAGGAAAGTAGTCGCCGGCAATGGTAATAGGAATCAACGGGCAAGTGAAGAGTCTTGCCTTGGCTAAGAGAACGACATAGACCCGCTTTGTTAGACTTAGTTAAAATTTTGGATTGACCAAAAAAAATAAATAAGCAAGGCCCCCAATGCTATCAGCAATCGAGGGCTGACACGGCATTAGAGAACGAGCCAGGCTCGTTGTGTTAATGTCCGTGCTGTAGCTTTATTCATATATAAATGTAAAAATTTTGTAAAAGGGGATGCGTCCGTCTGTTGCGGACAAATCCCCTAGTCGAAGGCAGAGTCTCAATAGATCGCTGTGTGGTGGCTGCTCTACTAAGTACGACACCCCGACCGGTACCTAGGTCGTCTGCGGACGATTTGGCGCCTCCGCTTCAAGCACACGGGATCGAGTGATAATGGCACGACCACGGGTGGATAAACGACTCGACCACCCGGGAAATTAGATTCGGCCATTTGCAGGGGTGAACGTCTGGTGGCGGGCCAGGGATTCACTCCCCTATCTAGCCCCGCACGCCTAGCGCTACCTCCCTCAACTCGAGGCGCTGATGGTATCGTTGCCGCGGCTAGACGAGATTCTGACTTAGAGGCATTCAGTCATAATACCGCGGATGATAGCTTTGCACCACTGGCCGCTCGACCAAGCACACGTGCCAAGTGTCCGAACCTGCGGTTCCTCTTGTACTGAGCAGGATTACTATCGCAATGACCGGTTATCAGTAGGGTAAAACTAACCTGCCTCACGACGGTCTAAACCCAGCTCACGTTCCCTGTTAGTGGGTGAACAATCCAACGCTTGGAGAATTCTGCTTCGCAATGATAGGAAGAGCCGACATCGAAGGATCAAAAAGCGACGTCGCCACAAGCCAGTTATCCCTGTGGTAACTTTTCTGACACCTCTTGCTTAAAACTCTTAAAATCAAAAAGGATCGATAAGCCGTATTCGTACTGAAAATCGGGATCAAGCCAGCATTTACCCTTTTGCTCTACACGAGGTTTCCGTCCTCGCTGAGCTCGCCTTAGGACACCTGCGTTATCATTTGACAGATGTTCCGCCCCAGTCAAACTCCCGGCCTGACAGTGTCTTTGGAGCGGGTCACACGGAAGGAGCACCCGCCACCTCTATTGGAGGCATCGCACCGCCACCTCTGTGCTTGGCGTTAGAAGCCCGAGCTCGAAGCTCGGGTTCACGCCTCACCAAGTAAGCAAAGAAATAACGAAAGTAGTGGTATTTCAACGGCGACAGACGCCCCTCCTTGGGGAGGAACGCCATCTCCCACTTATGCTACACCTTCCGTGTCTATTCACAGAGCCAGACTAGAGTCAAGCTCAACAGGGTCTTCTTTCACTGCTGATTCTGCCAAGCCCGCTCCCTTGGCTGTGGTTTCGCTATATAGTAGATAGGGACATAGGTGTTTAAGGGCGAACCCCAGCCCACCTAGTCAAGGGGACCATAAGGCAAATTCTATAGGGACATTGTTGATTCGGGGTGAACCCCAGCCCACTTAGTCCAGGGGACCATAAGGCAAGTCTAAGGGAGGGGATGGAAAACACAGCCAAGGGAAAGTCCCACCCACCCTGGGCAGAACCAGCGAGGAAAAGTCTCTGTTAAAGAGAAGAATATATATATACAAATAACCAAGTAAGTACTTCAAAGGGATTTGTTTGACAATAGAATTCTTATTGTTATAAACAAAATTTAAAAGTGCAATCAAATATTAAAGTTAAACTAATATGAAAATATATGACAATAAACTTAAGTTCCAGTAAACTAATAAAAATGAAATATTCAGTATAGCAAGTAGCTGGAATAAAAGTTAATGAGCTTCGTCTGAGCCCCCGAGACCAAGGACATGCAAGTAACAAAGATTGTGAAGCATAGGGAATTATATAGGGACAGTGGGAATCTCGTTAATCCATTCATGCGTGTCACTAATTAGATGACGAGGCATTTGGCTATCTTAAGAGAGTCATAGATACTCCCGCCGTTTACCCGTGCTTTAATGATTTTCTTCACTTTGACATTCAGAGCACTGGGCAGAAATCACATTGCATCAGCACAGGCCTATGGCCATCGCAATGCTTTGTTTTAATTAAACAGTCGGAATCCCCTGGTCCGTACCAGTTCTGAGTAAGCCGTCATACGTCAGCCGGTAAGTGAGCAGCGGGCGTTCTGCCACCCTAGCCGCGACGTTCCATTATAACTGTGTTGCCGGTCCACGACAGCACAAAGCACCCACGCCACGAGATGCCAACGCAGTTCCTTATCACAGAGAACACGTGGCATGCACCGTGGAAGCAGTGAATGCACCGTTTGAAGGTCCTTCCAAGACACAACGCAGACCGGTTATCAGTTAATCGCTTTTTTTCGATCGTGGCCCCAACTGACCCAGCCCTCAGAGCCAATCCTTGTCCCGAAGTTACGGATCTGGCTTGCCGACTTCCCTTACCTACATTGTTCTATCGACTAGAGGCTGTTCACCTTGGAGACCTGCTGCGGATATGGGTACGGTCCGGTGCAAAAATCATTTACTCTCCTTAGGATTTTCAAGGGCACTGCAGACACCGCAAGAGCCGCGGTGCTTTAAGGGAACACCATCCCTCTCTCCAGGCGAGCTGATACCAGGGAGTCTGTCCCTTACAAAGAAAAGACAACTCTTCCCGGGACTCCCGTTGACGTCTCCGAATTCGTTTGCGTTACCGCACCCAAGAGGATCCGATATCCGCATCTGGGTTCGGGAATATTAACCTGATTTCCTTTCTGACTATCAGGGTCATTTACAATTTTTTTTCCACTGACACCCCAGTTCGGAACGGGTTTCCCCTATTCCTTAGGGCCGACTGACCCATGTTCAAGTGCTGTTCACATGGAACCCTTCTCCACTTCAGTCCTCAAGGTTCTCACTCGAGTATTTGCTACTACCACCAAGATCTGCACCGGCGGCGGCTCCAGGTGGGCCCACGCCCGGCACATTCAACGCACACCGCCGTCACCCTCCTACTCGCCGGGGTTTTTGGCTTACCAGAAATCTATTTGCCCTGGCGGCTGGCTGGTTATGGGCTTGATGCTAGAGCGCCATCCATTTTCAGGGCTAGTTGCTTCGGCAGGTGAGTTGTTACACACTTCTTAGCGGATTCCAACTTCCATGGCCACCGTCCTGCTGTCTATAGCAACAAACATTTTTCATGGGGTCTGATGAGCATCTAAGTTGGGCACCGTAACCCAGTGTTTGGTTCATCCCAAAAATGGCCCACTGGGCACTCGCATCCTCTTGCCGGCTTCAATCAAGCAAGCGGGCAATCTCGCCCATTGAAAGTTTGAGAATAGGTTGACGTCGTTTCAACCCCAAGGCTTCTAATCATTCGCTTTACCGGATGAGACTGCATTCCTCACTGAGCACCAGCTATCCTGAGGGAAACTTCAGAGGGAACCAGCTACTAGATGGTTCGATTAGTCTTTCGTCCCTATACTCGGGTCCGATGATCTATTTGCACATCAGAATCGCTATGGACCTCCACCAGAGTTTCCTCTGGCTTCATCCTGCCCGAGCATAGTTCACCATTTTTCTGGTCCTAACGTATGTGCTGTGGCTCCACCTCGCCGACAAGAAGCAGCTGAGATGGGCCGGCAGTGCGCCGCCGAGCTCCACCACGGGGTATTGCACCCACGAATGGAAGAAGAGCTATCGCTCACCCAGACAGATCCTGCCTTGGTCAAGCTTGACCTTCACTTTAATTGCGCCTTAGGGTTTTGTAATGCTTTGCGAGTAACCCTGTGACTCGCGCACATGTTAGACCCCTTGGTCCGTGTTTCAAGACGGGTCAGGTGGGCGACTGACCTACTCACCGCCGACCTCAAGCGCCACCACAAGAGCAGCAACGCCTGACCACCAGTGAGCCAACAGGACACCAACCACCACACAAGTGGCTATCGGTACCTGGCAGCTCGATCTGCCGAGCAGGCAATACCGTGCATCGAGTGCGGGCACGCAAGACTCGATGCACGCAGGGACTGGCTGTAACACCATCTGACGTTTTCCCCCCCTAGAGGAAAGAGCTCGCTGGCAATGGACACTTGCCATTATCCTGCCCCAAGACCACCTTTCTTACGGGCAACCCAACCGGTTGCGGCGTCCTACTGAGGGGGAAGTGCACCCGCCCTCTGCCGGCTAGCCATCGGATGTACGGCCCCTCTCAGATCCATACATCGCGACAGCCGTCAAAATGTGGACGGGCTGAATCCCCCCGTTTGACCTTAGAGGGCCCACCCATTTGCCTCCGAGCGATTTCACGTACTCTTGAACTCTCTCTTCAAAGTTCTTTGCAACTTTAACTCACAGTAGTTGTTTGCTATCGGTCTTGTGGAAGTATTTAGCCTTCGGTGGAGTTTACCACCCAGTTAGGGCTGCACTCCCAAGCAACCCGACTCCAGGGAGAGAGCTGTCTGGCAGACACAACGGCAAGCCAAACGGGCCTTGCATCCGCCATGGGCAGTGGCGCCGGTCAGGGGGACTTAGGCTTTCGCGATCTGCTGGGAGAAGTTCCTCCCAAACGCCACATTGCCCATTGTCCGCTACAGATGAGGGCTTCGGTGCTGGGCTCTTCCCCGTTCACTCACTGTTACTTGGAATCCTTGTTAGTTCCTTTTCCTTTTATGTGCTTAAATTCAGCGGGTTATCTCGTCTGATGTGAGGTCGAGTTGATTTCTAGTGACAGCATGGATGCAAAAGGCTTGCCTCTTATTCCCTTGCCCCAAAAGCCCCACACCCTTCAGAACGCACAACGAAATGTGCGGATGGGAGTTCAAGAAGCAAAGAGATGACAAGAGGACTACAGACGGACTAAGAGTCAGGCCGAAATGCTCTCTGGAGCCCTGCCATCCTCCACTTTTCCACGACAATCAAACACTCTCTGTCCACGAGCCAGCCACCAATTTTCAGGCTTTGCACCTTCAATATATTTCTAGCTGGAAGCATCTCTTCCTCCGTGAGGAAAGACGTTCTCCAACGAGACACAGGGACTTCCTGGCAAACATGTCAGACCCGCAAGTACAAATAGGCTTTAATCTTTTAATATATTTCTAGCTGGAGGCTTCTCTTCCTCTGTGAGGAAAGACGTTCTCCAATGAGACGCAGGGTTTAGTGGAAAAAGCGGTCTACGATTTCCAGTACGGACGTGCGATTCATTGCGAGTTTTAAAAGAAAACTTACAATAATGATCCTTCTGCAGGTTCACCTACGGAAACCTTGTTACGACTTTTACTTCCTCTAAATGGTCAAGTTCGGTCATCTTCTAGGCATGCCACTATGACCCGAGGGTCGCAGCGACCGCCAGTCCGAAGACCTCACTAAATCATTCGATCGGTAGTAGCGATGGTGTGTACAAAGGACAGGGACGTAATCGATGCGAGCTTATGACTCGCGCCTACTGGGAATTCCTCATTCACGGGAAATAGTTCCAAGCCCCGAACCCTATCACGAAGGCGGTTTAACGAGTTACCCACTTCTTTTTAGAGCAAGGTAAAGCAAACGCTGATGTCTTCAGTGTAGTGCGCGTGCGGCCCCAGACATCTAAGGGCATCACAGACCTGTTATTGCTCAATCTCGTGCGGCTGAGCGCTGCTTGGTCCTTGTTCAAGCGATCATCCGACAGAGGGGGCTCCCCTGCCCCCACTCCATTGAAGAAGAGGGGGCTTAAGAGGCACTGGCACACCGAGATCGGACGTCTATTTAGCAGGCTAGAGTCTCGTTCGTTATCGGAATTAACCGGACAAATTGCTCCACCAACTAAGAACGGCCATGCAACACCACCCACTGAATCAAGAAAGAGCTCTCAATCTGTCAATCCTTCTGGTGTCCGGGCCGGGTGAGTTTTCCCGTGTTGAGTCAAAATAAGCCACAGGCTCCACTCCTGGTGGTGCCCTTCTGTCAATTCCTTTAAGTTTCAGCTTTGCAACCATACTTCCCCCAGAACCCAAACACTTTTAACTGAGGAAGAATCTGAGGAACTCCGGCAGATTGCTGGTCCGCATCGTTTATGGTTAGAACTAGGGCGGTATCTGATCGCCTTCGAACCTCTAACTTTCGTTCTTGATTAATGAAAACATTCTTGGCAAATGCTTTTGCAGTAGTGCGTCTTGCAACAATCCAAGAATTTCACCTCTAGCATCGCAATACGAATGCCCCCGTCTGTCCTTATTAAGCATTACCTCGGGTTCCGAAAAACCAACAAAATAGGTCCTATTCCATTATTCCATGCTGGGCTATGCTGGAGCACCTTAATTTTTTCAAAGTAAACGTTCCATTCACCCAAGACACTCAACAAAGAGCACCGAGAATGGCCAGCAGGATGGTTTTGGGGCCGGCAGTGAGACCGCGCAAAGGCGGACTGCCAGACCAGCACCGAGATCCAACTACGAGCTTTTTAACCGCAACAACTTTAATATACGCTATTGGAGCTGGAATTACGACGGCTGCTGGCACCAGACTTGCCCTCCAATAGATCCTTGTTAAAGGATTAAAGTGTACTCATTCCAATTACGGGGCCTCGGAAGAGTCCCATATTTTTATTTTTCGTCACTACCTCCCTGTGCCGAGAGTGGGTAATTTGCGTGCCTGCTGCCTTCCTTGGACATGGTAGCCGTTTCTCAAGCTCTCTCTCCGGAATCAAACCCTGATTCCCCTTTACCCATTACGACCATGGTAGGCGCATAACCTACCATCGACAGTTGATAAGGCACACATTTGAAAGATGGGTCGCTGGTGCAAGGACCGTGTGATCGGCTCCAATTTAACCAGAGTCACCAAACGGAAATGGATCGTTTCCGATCCATATTGGTCTTGTCCTTATAAAAGCGCTTGTCCCCGAAGGTCGGAGCTTTTCGGCATGTATTAGCTTTAGAATTACCACAGTTATCCAAGTAGGGTGGTACGATCTAAGGAACATAACTGATTTAATGAGTCATTCACGGTTTCACCTTAATGAGGTATGCACTTAGACATGCATGGCTTAATCTTTGAGACAAGCATATGACTACTGGCAAGATCAACCAGGTATCTTACGAAACACTCCTCAACCGGCCAAGCAGTATCCAACGCTACGTACATGACGCAGACACCCTCGGCCGATTTATTTTTCAAAATATGTGAATCTTCGCAGAGCTCACAGTAGCAACATGGACGGGCGATAAATCCATCGGCGCCTTTCTTATAGATATTCCGGCTAACCGAGTTTGCTATTCGGAAGCCGTTTTCTCTCTCTCTCTCTCTCTGTGGTACAATGTTGGGCAGGTTCCTGTGGAAGGCTCACTCGAATCTGTCACCAAATCAATTGCATCCACTCTCCACTGGTAAGAATCGACGTTCGCAGTGGGGCGCAATGATGTTCTACCATCAAAACTGAAGCACGAACCTCAAATCCCGTCATCGGACTTTAAGTAGCTCCATCGACATGCCTCTTTTTATTATAAAGGGAAGCGTAACCTTAAAGTCCCACAGTGCGTCTCAGGTGATCTCGGGAATAATTCTGTGACAACCGCCGGTCGACACAATTGCTACAAGGAATCCAGCCTATATGCTGCCGGGATCAGGCCATCAACAAAGCCTGTGAAACAAGACTTTCTATAGCCGGGCGGCCTGTCAAACAACGCTCGAGCAGACGCCAGAACGGTTCCCACCGGAAAGTAACGACCACACAGCCTGCTGCCTCTACACCAGACGCGTTTACGCACCATATTTTCAGTAGTCGTAAATCCTAGGGGAACGAGCTGAAGCAGTCCCCCTTTCTGTTAGCGGGGAACCCTCCAGTGCCCTCCCTTATTGAACATTGTTAGCAATGCGGGCGCCTCAAGGAACATACCCGGCTGAATCCGAGCATTCGCCCGTGGGATGGCTACTCGCCCGTGCAAGTGATACCAACCGTGAAAGAATGAGAGAGCATAGGTCGTAGCGCACTTCATCCTCCTATTCAGGGAGCTCGTCCGAAGAAGCTGGAACAAAGATCCCAGGAATTGTTTATTTTCCGCCCCTTTGCCTTAATAACGTTCAATACGTTTAATACGTGATAATATTGACTCCTGTTCACTCCATTCGCCTCAACGATCCTCCCTATATATATAGCGCCGACCCTTTACCCATGGTCCGAACATTAGTAGGCAATTCAAAGTCCGGGAAAGGGGTTCACCTCCCGGCCGCATAAGAGTGACCAAACGCGGCATGAAATGCGAACCTCTGGTAAACCCTCTTGAAAATAGCATGTTTATTTTTGGACTGTTGATGTTTTTCATAGGGAGACCCTCAAAGATGTACCTACTCAATATTGAAACCCCAGGTCGGTTGACTTCCACCCGACGAGATCGGCTGGTCGTTCAGAGGTGCATCGCTCTGTTCACGTCGAAAATTCGAACACCGCGGATCGCGTTAATATTTAGCGGGCATATGTAACTCTTTAGGCCGCATCATTTCACTAAGTTTCACATTATTCAGAGATAGCGAAATTTTCGGTCTGGTGGCATCACGCTCGAGCTCTGTTCATTGGGACTTAGGCGAAATTCGACTTGAAACTCGAACCGGTTTTCGTCCCGGTTTCGCGTCGATTGGACATAGAAAAAATTCAGTTCTGGTCGCGTCATGAATGAGCTTTGTTCATTACTAGAACAACGACAAACGCGGATATGTAGAAAAAAGAAGCACCTACATCCATGTAATTTTGAGGATTTATAAGGTGCTTAAAGGACTAGGGACCTGTTAAATTTGAGCCGAATCTAACAAGAGGTTTCCGAGAAACGGGACGAAACGTCTTCTTCAGAGCTACAAAACGTGCCTAGGACAGACCAGAGCCGACAGAGCCGTCTTGTTCTCTTAGGAGCACACAGGACAAATTTTCCCCCCGATGTGCTCTGCCACGCACATACCCCTGTGCTCCGGATAGCCCAGATCTCCGAAAAAGCCGACAAAGGCGTCTTTTCACTCAAGTGAACAAGAGGGACGAGACTTGGATTCCATCTTTTAACCCTGAAACGAAACGCCAATCTTCACAATGGAAAGACACTGATTCACCGCCACCAAAAAAATTTCGAGTCACAGCCTCTGCTGAGAAAATTATGGTGGCAATGTTTTGGGATAGTGAAGGCATAATACTCACGCACTATGTTCCAAAGGGTACAACTGTTACAGCTATTTCATACGAAAATGTTTTGAGAAAAAAATTCCTTCCAGTATTGCTTGAGAAACGACCAAACGGGACTGGACGGGTGCTTTTTCATCTAGACAATGCCCCTGCTCATCGGACACTTCTAACTCACCAGTTTCTTCAAAATAACAACTTTGAGGTGGTTTCCCATGCTCCATACTCACCCGTCCTCGCTCCTAGCGATTTCTGGCTTTTTCAAATCATGAAGGACACTCTCCATAGCCGCTCGTTTCCCAACCAAGCTGTTGTTACTTCAGCGATTTACCAGTGGGCAAAAAAATGCCCCTAAAGATGAGTTCTCAGCAGTCAAGGAGTCATGGCTCCGCCTTTGTGAAAAATGTTAGACTTCACGGTGATTACGTTGAGAAGTAAGAGTAGTTACAGCTTTCTGGGTGAAGTATTTTGTCAGAAAAAAATTTGGAGACCTTAGAACTTGAACGCCCTTCGTAATAATGTGCTACTTAATTGAGAATAAACCTAGATGTAAATGGACAATTTTTTAACATAGAACTAAAGCAAAAGCTCCTATTGTTTTTATATTTTATCAGTAGTGTGATAGTGTTAACTAAATATTGGTTACAACTAAATTTTATTACAATGAAACAATAAACCATTTAAACAGGCAACAACCATAAGATCAATTGTAGTGTAATGTGAATTATTTCCTCATTTTCAAAAATTCATATCTTTGTTCACAGTCAAATATCAATGTTGAAATTTTTACAGTACTTTGCTATCGTATAGATGTACAAAATGTGCAAAAATCAAATTTCTCTATTTAGTCCCACCAGAGATGACTAGCCCCAAACTTTACAAGAAATTCAGATTTTCAAATTTCGAAAATTTATAAAAAATTAAGTAAACATTTTTCAGTGCTGTTGCTCTACATAAGGCTAGTAGTGAAAACTACTAACTACAGAAAATAATACACTCTGATAAATTACTCCTTGGTTGTTATTTTTGGGTCTAAAAAGTGGATTTTTTATATTTTCAATAGCAAACTTTGGAGGCCATTTTCACTGGTTATTTTTGACTCTGGGTAATAAACAATGTTGTAGAGGAGACGTTTCTAAAAACAATCATGTCAATTGCAATGTTGTAACCTAACTGAGTGCAGAGATATTCAAATTAACGCTAATGTCTCCTAATTGAAAAACCGTCCTTTGCTTACACATATAAATGGCCGCCATTCTGTAACGGTGCAAGGTAAAACTTTTTTAAAAACTGTTCTGAACTTCTCAATTATAGGGTAATCCCATATAAAAAGTCAAAATATTTAATAATGTTCAAGCGACCCTCATTGGATCACTTCATATGGATTGACCCAATAGATATATTGCTCATAAATATTACTCTTATATTTTATCTTTTCAACTATATTTTTCAACACTTGATTCTAGATTCAGGATTCGATTAACCACTTTCCATTTCTCCTTACAGTTATTAATATTTGTTTCTATAAGATTTAAAAAATAATTTTCTTTAGCTCTTTTTATTTCTGCATTAACTTTATTTCTGTATCTATATTTATGTAACGTTTCTTCAGTTCTAAAACTTATAAATTCTTTATATTTTAATTTTCGTTTGTTAATTTTCTTTACCCATCTATTCCTGATAGTGTTATTTATGAAATATATAATTAATAAATTTTTATTTATAGACAAAAAAAATACAACAAATGACTTACAATACCTCTGGACAAGAAAAGGTAAAATATTTCTAAGACGTGACCGTTCGGATCCGGCCCGAGAGATTTCTTCTTTATACGATTTGAATTCTCTTCTGCTGTAAAGCTTCTTTAGTCTCTTCTTCTCGTTCGGACCCTGGGCCACATCAAGCCAATGTCTTTAACTTATTCTATTCAAATATTCGGAGTATTAATACAAATTTTGATTTATTCCGAGTGCAATATGATGATGATGACTTTGATATCCTTTGGTTCTCCGAATCCTGGCTATCCCCGGGTTCTTTAATCCCTTCGTTTTCTGGCTTTAGTGAGATCTCTATTAACCGGCCCAATCGGAAAGGTAGTTGTATCTTGAAAGAACACCTTCAAGCTGAAGTTTTGCATAACGGTACCTTTGCTAAGATGATCTAGAAGTTTTAACAATAGCGATAAGTCCGGTATTCAGAATGAGCTGCATATACCGCCCTCCGTCCGGTAAACTAGATACATTTACTAATTCACTGGAACAGATACTAATTCTTCTCTCAAGT
Source organism: Rhysida immarginata (assembly GCA_023313115.1). Classification (NCBI taxonomy): domain Eukaryota; kingdom Metazoa; phylum Arthropoda; class Chilopoda; order Scolopendromorpha; family Scolopendridae; genus Rhysida; species Rhysida immarginata. Next base: position 405,898 of record JAHWFO010056088.1, read on the forward strand.
GCAAATGGGCCTCAGAGTTTGATCTGCGGTGATTTTAATCTAGATCTTACTTCTCTTGCCTCATCCTTTGAGTAATTACCTTTACTTTACTCTCCTCTTTTGGATTCGAAACTCAGGACATTGGACCAACGAGAATAGATCCGTTTCATAGATCACATTCAACATTAGATTATACCAGGTGTTTCAAAAATGACCGGTTTATTTGAAAAATCCATAAAATCTAAACGGGCAGCTATAGAAATACACTGTGTGTTGCAATATGCTTGGGATAACAGTAAATTTTCAGGCAGACAAACTTTCGAAATTACAAACGGTGTATTTCTTTCACTGCCCGTTTAGTTTTTATTGATTTTTCAAATACACCGGTTATTTTTGAAAAACCTGGTATATGGTATATAGATTTACAGCTGTCTTTAAAGAAAAGCGACTCTCCCATCTCCAATCACTTTCCCTTATTAGCTATTCTATCGAGTATAACTACACCTGCGAAACGACAAGAACTTTTTACTCAAAATTTGATTACTCCTCATCGCTTATTAATATAGCAACATTATTTTGAACAGACCGATTGTGAATCTCTGTTTACTAACTCAGTTTCAGTTAACGACTGTTGCCGATCTTTTCTAAGTCATGTGTTATACGGTCTTAATCGTAATTTACCTGTAGTTAATACGTCATCTTCAGGTTTTAAGTGTTATAGAAATCCCTGGATGTCCCCCCCCTCACTTAAAGAGACTGATTCAAAAAAAGGACAAATTTTTTAAAATTTATTTGACTACGAAACGGTCCTCAGATTACTTGACCTATAAGAAAATCCGCCCACCCTTGAAGCTCGCTATTCTGACAGCAAAGACTCAATATTTTAGCAGATTATTTTGGAATCTTGCGCATAATAAGAAAGAATCCTGGAAGCTGATAAAAAATTAGCTGCATCCTACTAAACAGAGAAAGATTTCCCCATTTAGGAATGACTCAGATATCTCTGCAACATCTGTTCAGAATTTCTTAACTGAGTTAATCCTGACTATTTATGCACCCGTAGATTTAAAAAATATCAAGTTCAAGCATATCCCATATAGTTTCTTTATTTCCCCTTGCTCAGTTAACGAGGTTATTTTGAAGCTCAAGAAACTGAGTTCTGCTTCCAATTTTCCAGACCCGTTAGGGATTCCTCCAATTGTTTGGTTATCGTGTAGCAGTTCGTTAGCCCTTCCGATTTGTTATCTATTCAATCTCTCTATTTCCTTGGGTGTATACCGTCCCCTTTAAACTGGACAGAAATCCAATCTATAAAGATAAAAACGAGCAGAAATCTTTTATGGGATGCATATTGTCAAGTATCATGTTATGTAATCTAGAATAAAAAACGAGTCAGAGAAATGATACGGTAGAATATTTTAATGTGCCTTACGCGTTTCGGTATTACACCATCATTGGAGGATAATATTGCTACAAAGAGTGGGCTGGTCGGGGCCCGCATATATACAGAAAAATATGCTATGAGACAAATTATGATTGGCGGAATTTTTTAATTGAAAGGATTGATAAAAACAATTACTGATAAAATTTATACGATTGGCGTATTCAGTGTCGGAGAAATGCGGACCTTGTAGAGAGCTTTCCTGGCTTCATCCGGTCCTGGGCTTCTTGTTGGCTTCAATGAGGATGTCGAGAATATCTTCCCTTTCAAATGAAGTCTGGTTATTGAGTAATAAGGGGGAGATCATTCTGGCGGTATTTCTTTATTTCCATCTCTTCTTGGAGTAGGATTTTGGTCTTGTTGTTACCTTTGCAAATGATGCTCATGCATTCTTCCATATTTAGCATTCTGTGTTTGTTCTTAACGAGGTGCTCTGCATAGGCGGACTTGTCTCCTTGGAACGAAGATCGCCTATGCTCTTTGAATCTTTCTTGGAAGGAGCGAGTTGTTGAGCCTATATAATAGGAGTCACAATCTGGGCAGGTCAGCTTGCATACATCTGCCTGTTTGTAATTGTCTTGTTCAGCGTTCTTCTTTCTTGGGTTGAGGATTGATCGGTTGTTGAGTCTTGTTCTGAATGCGATCCCGAGGCCTTCTTCTTTGAATTTCTTGGCTAATTTGTATGTTTCAGGTTCGAAATAGCTGAGGTTGTTAAAGTCGGTCTTCTGCTTAGGTTGATCATTTGGTTGTCGTAGTATGATCTTGACTCTAGTGAGTATTGAGGTAGTGACTGCATCCAGGAAGTCGTTCAGGTGGGCCAGCTGATATGTGGTGGCAATCTCTTTGTTTTTGGCTTAAGTGATGATGGGGTATACGAGGGCTCGTCTGAAGTTATGGGCTAAGGCAGCTGTTCTGTGCTGCTTGGGTGAAGGTACATAAATTGCAGGAATACACAAATACTGCCCGTTTTAAATTGTACTTAAAAATCTTTTAAACCTGCTCTTAAAATGGATATCCCATATGATGTTCAATTGGGCATTCCAAATAGCAAATACTGTCGTCTCCGCATATAATAGAAACGATTATAAGAGCTTTTTGTTACACAAGTTACTTTTATTTTCCCCGAAATAACGTCTTGTCTATTGTAATTTCGCTTATAAGAGCCTTTTTTCAATTCCCCGACTGGGCTCTTAATAATTCTCTGAATTACGATAATCAGCGGAGTCGACTGCACCTCAGAAAATACCTAATGTCATGTGGATTAGCAGAGTTTTATGACAAGAAACAGGGATCGACAAAATTAAATAAGAAATAAGTCTTTTTATTTCAACAACTTAAGAATATTATCCATGGCTTTAGATAATATACTATGCAAGTCAATAAAGTTTTAATGTCTTTAATAATTGGCAGTGGAAATATTATGATTACGTAAATTACGATTCAATTAAAGTTTATAAAAAACTATTTTCGCTGTTCACACGAATAAGGGATGTTTCATCTGCTGATGTACAACTTGATCCTCAAGCTGTGACGTAGATTTGATAAAAGCTTGACATTCGAGGGTCGTTGATGGGTCTCGGCCATGTAAAACAAAGATTAAGTAGTGACGATGAATTTGGAAGCTAAGCTACCCAAGAGGACGACCCCGAGGAAATCGAAGGTAATCCCCTTGCAAGTAGAACAAAAAACTTGGCAACAATAAAGAAGATTCTACGTCGTGATGTCTCGACTTGTAGTCGCACTCATTCGTCGTGGCACATGAATATTGAAGGTAAAGACTTTTCATTAAAACACCATGTTAACACCCATTCACGAATATTGCATAGACACATATTTTAACCACTCCTGGGTATTAATAACTACGAAGATGCACTGCACAAGTAAATTGCTGCACGCAGATTAATCACTGATCATTTACTATACTCATAACTGTGAGATCGATTTCGAACCTAAATGACACGTTAGCACTGTGATTTATACTTTATAGCACACGCTATATTGGAAATCAACTCACTAAACTTATAACAATATTTTGTTGTTCATAATATGAACACACCATTTCTACGTCAACACAAAACACTTAAACCGAAGCACAAATTTTCGACCGGAATACTTTCTCTCGCTGTGTGTAAATATGCCAAAATTACGATGACTACGCTGTTAGAATAAAATCGGACTAGTCGGTCTTGCTGAGTAATGGGGTTAACCTTCTTTAGAAAAGAATAATATATAATGAATGTCTGCTCATTGATTTAAATTGGATACACAAACAATAGTCCATCCTTGTCACCATTATGCTTGACGAGTGATCGATTTGTCATTAAAAGAGTTCTTTTAGTTTCGCCGGCTCGTTAATACGGCGCTTGTCCGTACTGAGTTTTACAGAGAAGCAAAGCAGCCCCTCCATCTTATTTCGAGCAAAAACTATTGAAACCTTAAAAAGTTCATGCATGAAAAGGGGACGAATACTCCGGAATGATTCCACCTGTTCCGCTCATCAGGTAAGTTATAAGGGCGAACAGAAACACTCCGAGAGCTTCGTGTCCTCCCTTAACTCGCTGGCATCAGGTGCAAACAGTGATGAAATTCGCTTACCACTGCAACACGTATCTGCACACGAAAAATTGTGACATGCGAAAGTTCACTTGTAAATTAACGGCTACTCTTAAATGTGTAAATGTCCTACCGTTAACAAATTGTCCGGGCGTCCCGCTTTCTACTCCGTTGTTAATTATCGGGCGTCTTCCACTCTCTTCAACAGGTAATGGTCACTGGCTAGGCTGTTCTTCCTTACTCCGGCTATTTTCCGCCGAGTTTACTGAAGACTCCAAGTAGTTCACGAAGTTTTCTATTGCTTTTGCAAGCCGCACTTCCAAGGTCCCAGGCTCTGACTGATTCGCACCATTCGCGATCGCACTTTTGTCTCCCGACGCTTTGTCCGGTTCACCCCTCTTGCTGGCCGTTCATACGATATCGTCTCTTAGCGTGTTGCAACTCTCGCACTCCTCGCTCGACGCTGTTGAGTAGGCTGGCGTGTTATTTACCCGCATAGGACTTCATTTAGCTTGACGAGGGTCATAACTCGTGCTTGGTAGGGCATTCACTTTTTCCAGAGACCCATATTCCTGCCATCTCTGATGCCGCCATCTTACTTTTTCCCTCTCTCCTTGTCTTCTCCCACGTGATTCCTTCGGGATGACGTCACGTTCTCCCGACGCTCTTCTTACGTCATTCCTCTTTTCTATTTCCACCGACGATCACCGACATAATCCACGTGACACCTAGTATCTAACCTGAATGCGACCAGGGGAGAACCTAAAATACATAACCGATAATCTGTTCATATTTATGAAAATACGAGCACATAAAATTAAGGACATAAAATTAGCAAGCACATCGATAGTAGATACAAATTTGAAACAAAGCTATCCAGCAGTCAAAGTAGACCAGTGGAACAATTTTGTGAGCCATACAAGGCTGTACCCAGAATATTATTTCGGGGGAGGGGCACCCTAGGCAACAGAATTAGTTGGCAGGGTGATCAATTTTGGGTGGAGGGGCTGCAGCCTCTTCTTGGGTAAGGCCATGGAGCCATAGTTAAATAAATATCGCACCAGTTAAAATTCATATTGAAAGAATTCTACAGCCAAGTAGATAGAATTACATACAGTGTGTTGTTAAAATCAACAGTGATTGAATCAGAGACATATTGCATCGAAACACTATTGTTTAATTGTCTGATGAGCTTTGTTGAGTCTCATCGGAACTCTGGGTTCGAGGGTATGATTTGCAACAGCCCAAAGCAATTTTTTCTTCATTGAATTATACTCTGTGCAATAAAAGAATAAACTGGGCGTGGTGCACTCAGCCAGGCTTCTGATTGGCAAATAGCAGATTCTGGCACCATGCTAGTTTTTTCTTTTTATTGCACAGAGTATACATCTCATAATCCCTTTGTGAACAAAAAATGGTGGCGACATATGTGAAGAACCAAGACCTCCTATGGAACTCCTGCAAGTTGCATGCATGCTACCACACGACAAAAATATCTTCCACTTGAAAGAGATAAATGGGAGAGATAATTCAGCATCCTAGCATGCAGTTTTTTTGGAGCAATTCTTAACCTAAAATATGCATGTGGATGCCTAAATTCTAATATTATAAGACCTGAGAGAATTGAGAAGAGCAAGCAATTGTTGCTATAGTAAAATATGTGACACAAAAACTGACATAAGCAGTGGAATGAGCTTGATTACTTGCAATGTAGTGTCTCAAACAATGTGAATAAAACTGTTTACAAAGTAAAAATATCAAGTAAAAATATAAAGATAAAATTAAAAGAGATACTAAACAAAAAGAAAAGATAATAAACTGAAGATTTACTTCAAACAAATCGTGAATAGAAAGAGAAAATGGAAGGAAAAATTCCGCGACCTGGACTTAAACCAGGCACCTTGCCTATCGCTGACAATACTCTAACCATTTGAACAACACTTTCGAGGAGGCTAAGACATATACGTGTCACCCTTCAGCTCCCTAACAAATGTTCAGACGATTTGTATTTGGAGACCTTGAGCAGTGTAGAACCTGAAAACTGAAACGGAAGAAACTGTTGTCCACAATAGAAAATGTTTCATGTTCATTGTAACGAGGCCGCGTGGGCCATGAGTTACTTACTCGGCAAATAGCAATATTAATTCCGAACTATAATTTGTTTATTCTCCAAAACCTCCCCAAAAGAACTTCGAAAGGAGCTCGTGACTTATTGGAGGGTTCAAAGAAACACAACTGGAATTGGTCGCACCCTCCTGGGTTAGTGAGGGGTGGAATTTATTTCCAAAACAATTACAAACTACAGTAAGATTCGCCCTCACTGAATCTGGGGCAATTCAAAAATAAAAAAATTAGTAAAGAATTTGAATAATTGAAATCTTGGAGGTAAGTCCTTTTCCTTTTATTTTCTTATCTATGTATTTCCAACTTCACGATATCATTGTCTCCGTTTTTTATTTTCTTATTCCCCTTTTTCGTGGTTTCACTTTAGTAAGCGATTCCAAATGATTATTCTTTAAGATACAGGTAGTCGCAGCTGGTGAGTCAATTAAAACTGGTTAGTCAGCGTAAAACGTTAAGTTTTGACGTCCGAAGAGGTTCTATTAATAAAGGTTCGGTCAATAATAAAATTAAACGAATCGATATTCTTTATTTCTTTATTTTCCCTAGTTCTGGTTATAATTTCACTCCATAATGTCTGTGAATTCGTTTTTTTTCAGGTAAAGTCAACTAGACAAACACATCACAGGGTTAAAGTTCTAACGGGTCCCTTCTAAAGGGTCCCTTCTTTCCTTCTATTAAAGAAACAACTAGGTAAAATTTGGCGAAGACTGGACAAACGTCCTATTAAATAGGTCAAACTAGCGAAGACAGCTCACAAGAGGGAGCGGAGGGGTAGAATTTTTTAAAGCACTAGATAATACAAGTAGCGCAAACTGACCGGAAGTCGCCATTTTGGACCTACACCCAGCAGAGCTCTAATACAAAACAAGGCTAGAAATGCCCTTCGTTCGCAATTTTTACTCTTTAAACATTAACCTAACTTAATTGTTAATAAAAGTTTAATTTAAAATACACTTTTTATTTAGTTTGACCTGCAAAAATCATATTTTTATATAAGACTATTTGAAAAATAGCTGAGAAAAACTTATCTTATTACTGTTGATATATATAAGTATGGGACATGAATTTATGAAGGGTATGAGTACTCGCCCCCTCCACTTTCGCCCCCTCCACTCTCGCCCCTTAAATTTTTGCCCATTCCACTTTCGCCCCCGAAGTCCACTTTCGCCCCGGCGCCATTATATGGTAATTTTATCGCCAATATATTTTATCGAGGCCCTGAGGAGAGGCTAAGGCTATACGCAAGTAACTTGAATACAACATAGCCAGGGTTTCAAACTGTGATGGTACTTCAAGCAATGTTTTTCACGAATAATCACCCAATTGTTTTAAGTGGTTTTTAGTGGTAGGCGATTCCCTGAAAAATTGAATCTATTTTAAAAAATATTAAAATTAAATCTGTTTATTGTAATTTATTTCCATGGTTAAAAGAGTAGCAAAATAAACACATAGAAGAAGCCATTCATGAATTTTTATTTAATAACAATCAAATCAGAAATATTATAACAATGTATTGTGAAGCAGATAAAAAAAGTTAGATTGATTGTTTATTTGGTATTAAACTTCAGTTTACTGTCCTTGTGGGGTGGTACTTGTTCAAAAATTTTTGAAAACTGTGGGCCTATAATAATCAGGCTAACGAAAACTGTGCAAACCATGGGATTTTAAATGAATGAAACATAAATGATTTTCTACACCCTATTATTTCTTTTAAAACAATTTAGATTTTAGGAAAGCTTTAATTTAAATCGTTCTTAAAATGTTAGGTATATTTAACGTTGAAGAATATGATATATATAAAGATTCTTAAAAATTATTTTTTAACTTCAACAGGTTTTAATATAAACAAAAAATTATAAGAAAGGATTATAAAACTGACTACATCTGTTATCGTACAAAACTGTTTAAATATAGGAATTTAATACTCAATATAGTTGAGCCGTTATCAATAATTATAAAAATCTTCCATCCCCCGAAATATAAAAATCCTATATCCAATATTTACATTTAAAATGAAAACCATCCCATTATCTAAAAACCCTTGAGCAGCACTTTAAAATATATACAAAATATATGTTTAAATTATTTACAGAAATATACAAAAATATACATTTAAAATCAAACCATAGATTAATATAAGCTGCACTGTCTAAAATCCTGATAATTTTAGCACTTGACTAAAAGTTCGGAACTTGACTTGTGAAAATTACCTCTACAGGACTTGAAGAAATGTTACACCTTGTAAGTGGCGAAAAATCCGTTTTATACGATAGAAAAATGTCCTAAGTCCAAGATATATTCCAACAAATGTTATCTTTGAAGTCAGTTGAAGAATCATAAATAATAAAAATAAAATTTCATCATTTTCACCATGATTAACATTTTCGAGGTCATCAATACTTCATCATCAGATCGAATACACAAATCCCACTCTCCCTCACAAACAATGAAGTAGTCAGTTTTATAATCTTTTCTTATAATTTTTTGTTTATATTAAATCCTATTGAAGTTAAAAAATAATTTTTAAGAATCTTTAAATCGTTCTTAATTAAAAGGAGAATTTCGCGGGTTAGGCTAGGTAAGTATTCTAAATAACTGAATTCTTAGTTTTCTATTTGACTTGTTAACCTCTCTGCAGGGTCTTTTTTTATGAAAGTGGGTCTTAAAAGTATTTTTGCAGGGGGCGAGTGTGGAAGGGGTGAAAGTGGAAGGGGCGATAGTGGACGGGGCCAAAGTGGAAGGGGCGAAAGTGGAAGGGGCCAACTTCACGGGGCCAAAGTGGAGTGAACTAATATATGTGCTATATTAATTTTTTAATCCGTTTAATTATTCTTATAAATAAAATTTTATCAAACAAACGTCCATTTTACAATACAATTGTTTTTATTAATTAATTAACATTAACTTTCATCCTTTCGGACATCGTCACTAATTATTTACAATTGAAACTTTTGGATTTTTAAAGTTTTTAACAACATAAAGTGAAGAATTCTTATAAATTTAATTTCATGCCTTTTTAAAGAAAACTCTTTTATCACGTCAATGAAATTTTTCATTACTGTTTGAAAGGGTTCATTTTAAGATGAAATGTTTTTAAATGAACACGAGTTAATTTCTGTGAATTAATAATGGTTAGCATTGGCATATTCGTGAATTTTTTGTCAATAATTTAAAAATCTGTAAATAAGTACTTAAAACAATTTGATTTTCAAACATTTTATTAGAAACTGTTTTTTTTACTCCTAAAACACGAGCAACAAATACAATAAATCCATATTATAGGTCTAGCTTTACTGATAAATATAAAGGAGGGTAATACATTTCTAGTTTAGCAATATGAGAAAAATTAAATTATTTTAGCTGATGCGTTTCGTAAAACCTAGAAATGGTTGGAAATAACAATTTTCGACAAAGAATCAAATTCAAAATATGATATAACGAAAGTCAATCTGATTTAACCGTTTAAATTTCAAGAATTTGGATTGGGTAAAGGTCTATAAATATTAATGAGCAATTAAAATAAATCTTTATGATGAAATGAAATAAAATAAATACAAAATAAATCAGCATGAATAGTATTAAATGAATAATATAAAATAAATAAATTAAATAAATAATAAATTAAATACATATAATAAATAAAATAAAATAAAAGTAAAAACCAAAATAATATAAATAAGATAAAAATAGATATAACAAACTTGAAATAATATAAAAATAAAAAATATAAAAATAAAAGAATAGAAAACTACTCAACCCAGATATATAAGCATCCACACTAGGCTAGGGGCAAGGGCTAAGTTAGTAGAGGAGCCCACCCACGAAACCGCATTCTCAGTAAGAGGACTAAACATCAATTCTACTCGGAGGGCCTCCCCAATTCGAACAGGACAAAAGGCAGTTACGTCGTGTTAAAATATCTTAAAAGGTAAATTTCTTATTATACTCATTAAAGTATCACTTTTTCTTTCTTTTATACCAAATTTCTCACTTTATTCTTTTATTTCGTTTTTCTTTTCAGGATCACGTTTTTTTCCCACTAATTCTTATTCACACCAACTATCCTCTAAATTTCTTCGTAGGTTAATGACTGGGTTCTACTAGGGGCTGTCAACTAAAAATACGTTTTTTAGTTTTTGAGTTTGAACTGAATTGGATTTATAAGCTGAAATCTTAGGCTGCTCAACGGTAGAAGGGGCCCCCAAAAGGTAACAAGGAGTCAGTGTTACGTACAACCCGTGGGCCCTAGGGTGGTGCGCTTTTTTGGGGGGGGGGGAACTGCTCCTCCACCACCGCTTAGGTCCCAGTGCCCACTTTCCTTCAGCAAGAAAACCGACCGGGTGTTTCTCCCGATCGTTTAACGTAAGGGGGATAGGTAAATGATGGCAACAAAGGGTTTAAAACAATAACAACTAATTTATTTGCAGTGCAAAGGTGCGACAAATAATCGTGAAATAAAAAGATAATCGTTAGTTTCAAAAAGACAAACTCCAAATCAACTTGAATAAATTTAAGAGAAATGACTCTGAAAGAGAAAAATGAGAAATGACATCTGAGAGCGTGTGTTACCCAATCTTGTGTTCAACTTTGTTCTGATGATTAATATGTTGAAAATAAAATAAAGCGTTTTCTTCTTTTAGCTCGATTACAGAGGGGTTTCTCCTCAATAATGAGAATGAAATTAACTGTATAATATACAAGGTGAATACAAAAGTCTGAACCCCCCTTTTATTTTTTGAACCGAAGCAGATATGTCAATTTTGATGAATCCAATAAATAGGAAGTTGTGGGTAGCCTATCCCATGGTGCATTTTTCATCATCCCAAATATGCAAATTAGGACACATTCAAAATTTATCTCAAAAACCGTAAGGGATAGCGAAAAAAACCCAATTGCAAACTTGTTCAGCATAAAAAAACAAACAAAACAAAATAAAATCATCCAAATCGGACCAACCAATCACCCACAATCACGTGGTGAACTGTTTGTAGCTTACAAACAGTCACACGGCACAAGGAAAACTGAATGTTGATACTTCCACCATTAAAGCATGCAAATCAAAAAATTAAAATAAAATACCATACATTCACTTTCATGTGGAAAAGCAAATAAAAGGCATGTTTCAGCACACAGAAGACAGAACAATTCCAGGATGGCAAGCTACACTGTTCCGAAAATAGTCAACATGATCTTCTGATTGTGGGTGATTGGTTGGTCCGATTTAGATGATTTTTTTTTGTTTTGTTCGTTTTTTTATGCTGAACAAGTTTGCAATTGGGTTTTTTTATCTATCCCTTACGGTTTTTAAGATAAATTTTGAATGTGTCCTAATTTGCATATTTGGGATGATGAAAAGTGCATCATGGGATAGGCCACCCACAACTTCCTATTCATTGGATTCATCAAAATTGACATATCTGCTTCGGCTCAAAAAATAAAAGGGGGGTTCAGACTTTTGTATTCACCCTGTATACTATTAAACTCATGGGCCTCCTGCTCAATATAAACTGCTACTCTGTCGCAACTCTTAGCTATCTTGACATAAATTTCTGTTCTGACAGGCTAACATCGTCTATCTGTCCTATCAACAGTATAAATTCTACTACTCTGCACTCACATCTAACCGTGTCAACAGTTCGAGATCTTCTACCTCTCAACCTCTACTCTTCACATCTAACAATACCTGGAAAACTAAGTGCAAAAGGACACACTAATCGATGATTGGTGAAAAAGACCATGCCACGAAACATTACCCATAAATTCCTATAAAAGCGTCATGTAATATAATGAGTGACTCAAGCTTCACTCCAAATTCAATATCTAGTAATCATACAGGGTGATTTAGTCAATTTCAGACCATTTCACTCGAATGACGTGCATTAGGGATAAACAATTGAAAGAATATGAGCGCCATATCGAATTTCTAAATAGTTGGAGTTTGTATTGTTGTAACGGTGCTGCATGAAAATCATTTTGTTGAAAAATGGTGCCCGCTTTATCAACAGAGCAGAAATGCAAGGTTGTCGAATGGTATTTCGAGACAAAATCACCTTTAACTGTGCAAAGAAAGTTCCGGAAGGAGTATAAGTGTCGAGATGCACCAGGCAGGCAAGCAATCATGGAATTTGTCAAGCAATTTCGTGCCACTGGATGTGTTAAAGTAAGAAAAAATGCGGGAGCGAAGCTCGTGTTCGAACGGCCGAAGTTGTCGAAAATGTTCGCACAAGGTTGGTCGATTCCCCTACCAAAAAATCTGTTCGCCGCCTATCCATTGAAGAAGGGCCGTCGTACACAACGACGTGGCGAATTTTGAGAAAGGATTAACACCTGCCAGACACTGGAAGACAGAAGCGACAAGAGTTTGCGATGGTGTTTGGAGCAGAAATGGAAGCCAATCAGGACATTGTGGACAACCTGTCTTTGTCAGATGAGGCCTTCTTCCATCTGTCAGGTGACGTTAATAAACACAACGTTTGTTTTTGGGGTTCCCAGCACCCTCATGAGATCCATAAGTCACCTCTTCATCCACAAAAGGATATGGCTTGATGCGCGATTTCCAAAAGAGGCATCATTAGGCCGTTCTTTTTTGAGGGCACCGTAACGTCACAGGCTTACCTTAACATATTGGAAACCTTCTTCATCCCTGAAGGAGGCGTATATCGCTTCGACATCAATGGTTTTAATAGGATGTGGCTAGGCCTCACACAACTAATGAAGTGCTAGACTTTTTCAATCAGAAATTCGGAAATCGTGTCATTTCAAACAGATTGACAGATCGCTTTGGGGGTGGCTTTCTTTGGCCTCCTACGAATCTTGACCTAAACCCATGTGACTTTTATCTCTGGAGGTTTCTTAAAGACAATGTGTTCACTAAGGCACCAAGAACCCTAGAGCAGCTACGACAAAGCATCGTCGACTGCTGCACCCTTGTGGATGCAGAAATCCTGGATAGAGTTATAAACAACTTCACCATTCGGCTGCGAGCAGTTCAAAACGTTCGTGCTGGCCACATTGAGCATATCATCAAGACTTTTCCACGGAAATAAAAACTCCGAACTGCCTAAAAGATCATACTGAAATGCTAAGTTTGTAAACATTAATGGGTCAATAAATCATAGTACTGAATTGGTCAGAAATTGACTGAATCACCCTGTAGAACAACATCTTGTTTCTAACTTTATTCTAAATCGGTGAGATAAGGGTTCATAATACTGTTCCTGTCAACGAAATTGGTAGTAACTTTACAGTATAACATAGGGACGACAGAGATTCCAACTAGTTTCGCCTTTTATTCCTGGCTTTATCAAGGAAAACACAACAAGAGGCCATATATACAGAAACAAGGTACATAGTATGCAAAGAGATTGGAGGATGGAAATAGAAAGTGAACCAATAAAGAAAATAGGAAAACCAATAACAGAAATTACTATATGAAACCAATAACAGAAATTATTATAGGAAACCAAAGAAAATGATAAAAGAGGAAAGCAAACAAATCGCGGACCAAAAAGAGAGCATATCTTTTTGTCAGAAGACAAGAAGATTTACAAAAGAGAATGTAAGTAAAATTATACACTCCCGTATTTCTCCCAAACCCTCCAACGATGTAGACATGCCTTCCTTAACCCGAGTCCCCCCCTCCTGATATAAGCCAACGTAAGAAGTGGGTTTCTCTATTATACCTCGGCCCCCATTTCTCCCGCCTCTCCAATTTCCTGTCTTCCCTTGGCCTCCAAGTTTCTTTTCGTTCCCCTACCCCTTTTCTTCGTACCTTGCGCCCATCTACCCTAACTGCGTCTGACGATTTCGCCCGATCCGGAGTTTATCGCCTGAACTGCGCCTTCTGCGATAAATTTTACATAGGCTTATCGACCCGTAACTTCAAAATACGGTTCAAGGAACATGTCAACTCCTACGAGAAACAAGATTGTCACGTTCCAATAATAAACGCAGTGGAATTTGTGGAAAAGTGCTGAGTAATAGAATAACACAGGCCTACAGTTTTAGTCAGTGAACCAAACCAACAATAAAATTTATTAAAAATAAACAATTAAATAAAAACATTCAATCAAAAACAACAAAACGAGTTCTGAAATTGAATTGACTCAATTTTCAAAGCCCACAGTCCACAATTAAAGAATAATTATACTTCAGCAAATTGAATATGGTCAATACCTCCACGTATTAACGATAAATGTATACACTATTACATA
>JAHWFO010056088.1:474169-487780 GCA_023313115.1 Rhysida immarginata
ATTTTTTTGTCATTTTTGAAGATAGGTTATCTTTATTAATTTTCCATTGTTTAAAATATTTGTTTGTGTAACATATAGCTAAATAGCCTTGAATTTTGTAAATTAAATTCGCCAGGTGTTGTAGTTGAATTTTGATTTAACACGTCTTGTGTTTGTATCATTTTTATGATAACAACTTCCATTATTCCATTTTTATGGCACAAAGTTGTATATTCGCCGGCCCCGGCGGGGGTGTCTTTTCTGTAAAGCGCTTCTGATCGCTTCTTTCTCTGAATTCTATCTTTCCAATTTTCTTATACTCGCTTCGATCGTTTCTCGATCGAATTTTGCCTTTGTTTTCTGACATACAGTATGCAAGAACGAGCAGAAATGGTTCTCCTTTGGTGTAACCTACACGTACCATTTCCTTTGGGAATGTAAAAATAAAATAAACACATTTGAGAAACTTTGCCACTATGTAAAACTGATTTTACGTAATTTATTTCAGCACATTGTTTATTTTAGTAGTTGGCTAAACATTACTCCTGCTGTCATAGGTTAGGCTTTCCCTACATACAGAAGGTGCAGTTCGGAAACATTTGAAACGCGGTATACACAGGGTAATTCAAATCCTGTGTAAAACACTTTAAGGGAATATTATAGAGGTCAAGATAAACACAAAAAGTCCTATGAAGATGGGTCCGAATTTGAACGATAATTGAGATATGAACAGAAATAAAATTGCTGCCACCAAGATCAACAAGTTATACCGTTAAAATTTGATCGAATTCCAACAAGAAGTTTCCGAGTTACTCATTCAACATCATAACACGTGTCCACTTGTAAATACTAACCAACACTTGTTACAATTTTGACTGCGTAACTCGGAAACTTCTTGTTGGAATTCGACCAAATTTTAACGGTATACACAGTCTAGTACATCCTGTTATTCCTCCAAATTTCATTAATCCAGGTAATACAGAACCTGAGTTATTAACTTTTTGATCTCTTGGCGGCATTTTTATTTCTTTTTACTTTTTATTTCTCGTATATCTCAGTTATCGTTCAAATTCGGACCCATGTTCTTAGGACTTTTACCCCCCTAAATTGGTTTACCTTGACCTGTATAATACCCCCTTAAATTGGTTTAAACACGATTTGAATAATCCTGTAGATCTTGTCCACTTTGACAACAAAAACAATGCCGTAAGCGCATGCGCGCCTTTTTCGCGAGGGAAAAGTGACTTCCGGGTGGGATAGCTTTGCTGGCTTCGTTTGTTAACCTCTATCGGTGACGTCTTTTTTCTTTTATGAATTATAATAACAAGTACCTATATTAAAAGTTCTTCCAATCGTGCATCAACAAAATAAAGATGTATAGAAAAAATAAATTTATTTGGAAACATCGATCCTTACGACAACGCAGAATCAGAAAAAAAATAATGTACGTTTTGTCCTGCATGTCGTTAAATTACTACAATTACTGTGTATAATAGATTAAAAATTACTTCTTTATTTCATACGCATTTTATTTTATTAAAAAAAAAAACAAATGCATTTTCTTTTAATCATTGTTATTGAAAGATGCCTTGCAGTATTCTAAATGCCTTTAATTGTCCTCCACAATGATCCTCTTCTAACATGCATTGAATGCGTGATACTTGTGTAAATAATTGCACATCCTTTCTGGGCAATTGTTTTCATTTTTGTTACCACGACTTGCCAATAATTCACTAATGAGAAAACCACGATCAGGCATAACCAGATCATCTGGCTGAATTAAATCGAGAAGCCCGCACTTTTTTGTCAATTCCTTGTCATTTTCTCAGCCTTCCCAACAAGATGAGCGGAAAGAAATACAACCAGTGAGACTAATCGCAATTAAAAAATAATAATAATAAAAAAAACTCTCATAGTGCATCCAAATGTACCATAGCTTCCGTGGCCTAGTTAATTTGTATATAATGCAAAAAAAAAACCAAAAAAAACACTTGATGCGAAGATTGAACCCAACGCGGCTGTGTAAACAAATAAAGCGGAAGCACGAATTCTTCCATGGCAATGCGCATGCGCAACCGGAAAAATCCAAGTAGATAAGATCTATATATTCGCCTACATTATATGTGTGGCTTAGCGACCAAAAAAAGCTCTGGGATTGTGGTTCGGCAGGTTCACACAAAATTAATACTTTTTAAAGGGCAATAGTACGGTATATGTGTATTGTAATATACAAGGCTCATACTAATTGAGGATTCGTTAATGATTACGGAAAATAAAGATAAAACAACGAAATGTTAATGCCTTATCACCATATACTTTCAATATAATTTCTCATGCAAACTCCGATTTATCCGTCGCTAAAAATGTTGGTTATCTGGACCGATAAACCGTAAATTAACATTTTAAGCAAAGTTCTTTAGTGTCGTTTTAGGTGTCAGCTTACTGTGTAGCGGTCCGGATAACCAACGTTTAAGCGACGGATAAATGGGAATTTGCATAAGAAATTATACTGCAAGTATATGGTGCTAGTGCATTAATATTTCAAATAAAAGAGGGTCTAAAAATGATACGGATACTATTCGTTCATTGCCGACGCGTTTCAGTATTACACCATTCTCAAGTCTGGTTAAATAGTAACGTCAAGTTTTATCTTTATTTTCCGTAAGTATTAACGAATCCTCAATTAGTATGAACCTTGGTATACTAAAATAAACTTATACCAATAGCATTTATACTCTTCCCAACCCGAGAGCAAAATATCGATTGTACATTTGTTTGAAATGTGAATATATACTTACTTACCAATGTATCATAATAATGTAAAATAAATAATCCCGAGAGCATTTTCTTTAGAATCCAAAGGAATAATTATTGTCTCTTATTTCTGTACATAATAAAATTGTAATAAATGGAATAAATTTCACAGAGAATTATTATTTTTATTTTATATTCATTTCCTGCATACATATTCCTGATAAATATAATTTATATTCATTTTCTGATAAATATGATTGTAATAAACCAAATGTTTATACTTCTTATTGTGACTTCACATCATATTTCAAGTTTTTACCTCAACTGTCATGGCGGACATCACTTCTATTCGCTTCAAGTATGGCGTAATTATTTCCACTCTAATTATACAGGGTGATTCAAAATGATATCCGGCATTTTAAAATTTTAATATGCATTTATTTTATAACATAAACTGACCAGACCGAGTTTAAAATGCAGGATAACTCAAATATTTTAAACCCTTCCCGCAATTGGAGGCTGTGGTATGATCAATTTCTGGAAACTGGATGTTTTTGTAAAAGCAAAAGCACGGGAAGGCCACATGCAAGTGAAGAAAAGGTGGAAACAATAAGGGCCACTTACTCCCGCAGCAATCAACTCGTAAAGCTAGTCGTGAACTGCAACTTCCACAAACAACTGTATGGCCCGTGTTGAGGAGACGATTGAATTCGTAACGCTCTCGGACTAGTAACAGCAGACATGCTGAAAGGAGTTTGGGATGAGATTGACTATCGTCTTGACATAGTCCGGGCGAGTCGAGGGAGTCACATAGAAGATTTTTAATGTTAGAATAAATAAATATTTGTGTTTTCCTGCATTTTAAATCCGGTCTAGTTAGTTTATGTTATAAAATAGATGCATAGTAAAATTTTGAAATGCCGGACATCATTTTAAAACAGGCAGCTAGCCCTCGCAATATGGTAACCACCATTCAGGAATAAAACTGAAAGTGAAAGTAACGCTTTTTCTCGAAGTAGAAGGCCTTCGGGAAGAAACCAATGTGATTCTTTTTCTGCGTGAATGATACAGAATTCATTAGAAGAAAACTGCTATTGAATTTATTTGCTTCATCCTCGATGCCATCAACCGTCTGATCCTCGGTGTGACTCGGTACCACCACCTCAATCCTCGACGGCAAATGATGCACTTTTCTCCGCAGGGCAATTACTACTGTCAAAGTGGTAAGTATAGATTGAATTGTTTATTTATATTCCTTAATTTATGCACATATCTTTTTAAGGAATAAAGCATATAGTCTGACTATAAAATGTTTAGTATGATATATAAATCATCTACTTGTATGATATAACATGGGATGCCGAGGTAACTAGAAATTGTTAAACCTTTTATAAAATTTATATTTGCTTTTGAAGATGCTTGAAAAGTAAACACAAATCCCCCCTATGCATTTCAGCTTTCATATACCCCTTACTATGTGTCCTCCTACTATTTTTATATATATGTTAACAGTCCCATCTGAAAAGCAGCGGTGAGGCATGCAAATATTTTTCTGGCTCCTATGAAATTTATACAAGAAAGAAATAAGATACACAAATGATAGATAATGAAATAACATTATCATTATAATTAGATGATGAAACTTTTATTACAAGCATAACCCACAGAGCCCAAATATAGAAGTAGCTTATTGATAGGTAAGAACATTTATGGCTGGCTCAGAAAATTAGCAGCTGATGATTTTTGATAATTAATCCACCTTTTCTTCTCCCTATTCTACTACCGTGGTTTCAATTGAATGCTGACAAAATTCAGCTACTAGCACGAATAATTAAATAAGACATGAAAAAACATTGCATTATATATTTATTAAAAAATGTACAGTATGTAATGATTTATTCCTTTGTTTTTTTTAATAGCAAACAACTTCTGAGTAGCTGTTTTCAATCTGCATATACTAACTTGGCTTGAAGTGTTATCTTGGGTGAGCAGTAGTCAACCTATCAAGGCTAATCATTAGTAAAACACACCCCAAAGTAAAGCCTGGTGCAGTGCCTTTAATTTTCCAAAATTTACCTAGGGTACTTGACAATAGCTGGGTTGTTTCAATTCCAAGATTATGTGATGTCAAGAAAGAAAATTTGGATAAAGCCCTCAATCACATGCTTGATGAAAGACCACAAGAAATGTCAAGAAGAGAATGATATATCCTACAGCTTAGGAGATATATGACAGTTCAAATGTTAATGATGCAGTTATAGGACAAGGGGCTTTTCTTTGGATTGAAAAAAAATGGTTATGTTAAATATTCATTCCAATAATTCTCGCTTCAGTGTCAGTTATGAGTGATCCTCAGTGTTTCAGTAAATGTAAGCGAAGTTTCAGAGCACAAAATTCCGAAAATTGCTTAAGTACTGAAAAAAAATTCATTTGACAAAGTACTTTTATATGTTGAAACTCTAATAACAAGGACTCAAATAAAGTGCTTCTGTCCATAATGGAAAATAGAATTAATATGTTTTAGGAATTTTATAGTCATATATTGAACATCCAGTAGATAGGATCAGGAAACTCTTTCTAACTTTTAATACAGTGCATATACAATAAATAGATTCAGGGCCGTAACCAGGACGTTATCTTGGGGCCGCCCCCCCCGATTTTCAACCCGTTATTTAAAAATTTTTTTATTTATTTTTTTATTTATTTATTTATTTAAAAAGGGGTGAACACTTACAATGAACCCTCTCTGGAGCCTGTATGGCCAGCGGGCCGACATGTGTGGTCTCTGGAGGGGGCGTTAAATTACTGATAGTATTATAATACAGAATATAGCATGGATTACAGAGATAAATGGGAAAAAAGGAAAAAAGAGAAAAGAATATTTTATAACTATTATTAAAGTTTTTAAGGAGGACAAGCTGGACCAAGAATGGTCCAGAAAGGTGCAGAAAGAAGTTTCCAGTAAGATATTATATGCAGAGAAAAGAAATATTAGAGGAAAAGAAACGGGCAAATAAAGGGCTATTATAAGTAGTAAAAAAGAGGTTTAAAAGATGTTAGTAAGTAATTTGTTAGTTAGAAGTTAGAATTTTAATAGTTTTTTAAATGCAGAGCTCGTAGGGGATGTGCGAATTTGCTCAGGTGGCGTTGATAATTATTTAATTCCTATATAAGAGATGCAGTGGCGTTGATAATTATTTTTGGTAAGGGGAAGACTTATTAGGTTTGATGATCGGGTGGAATATGAGTGTAGAGTATGCTGGTAAGATATTTCAAAAGGTGTTGAGAGAATTAGTTGATTATTCAGAATTTTGTAGACAAATGTACAGAGTTGAATAATGTAAATCCTGTAGATGGTTAGAATGCCTAATAGCTCAAACTGATGGGAAATAGAGTTCGGTATTTTAATGTTAAGTAGGGTTCTTAAGAACCATTTTTGTAGGCGGTAAAGGCGTAGAAGATTAGAATTTGTAGTGGAACCCCAAAATTGTACACCATAGCAGAGGGCTGAATGTATTAGTGAGTTATTTAGGAGGATCAGTATATGAGAGGGAAGAAAGCGCAGATGAGAAATCATTCCCTGTCTTTTGTTAAGTTTTGGTAGTAAAGTATTGATATGCAAGTTCCAAGAAAGATCATGTGTTAAATGTATTCCTAAATATTTAAATGTGCTTGCTACTGATAGTAGGTGTGAGTTATAGAAAATTGGCAGGACAGTAGGAACATATAGTTTATTACGTTGAAAGAATAGCATATATTTAGTTTTATTAAGGTTTAAGTTAAACAGGTTAACTGAATTCCAGTGACTTAATATTGATAAGGTTTGGTTAATATTAGCGGATAAATTATCAATACTTGGATCAGCGAATAAGAAACTTTTATTCATGTAATTAAATAATAATAATTATTAACTGGAGATGCGTCTCCAAGCATAGGTAATGATTTTTCGATTGAAAAATCATTAACTTTTATTCAGTTCTCCTGGGGTCATTTCTTTTAAATAGTCCCTTTCAACAAATGTAATCGTCCATTTCGAACATCTGTATTAATAAATTTGAAAATAAGGTATAATTAATTTGTCTCTAATGTTTCATTGCATTTCATAATAAACATTACAGTCTACTCACCTTTCAGGATCGTTCGGAAAACGAAAATAAGATAATCTCGAAGTTTATATCAATAATTTCGACAAAATAAAGCAGCATATGCTCTTCCACCAGGCGCCATGTTTTCTCTGTGTGCTTTGGGCCCTCTGGTAGCCGTGGGAGAAAATCGGTTTAGAAAACTGGCTGAGTGTCGCATCCGTTTTACTTTATCCGTGGCACACGCATGGTGCGTCCCAACAACGGTTACACATTGCAAAATTTGCATTACTTTAAAGCTGGTGCATCAAACGGCAGGTGCACGATCCTCAAGATGGGTAAACGTCCGGATTTAACGGACATCCAAAAAGGGATGATAATAGGCTATCGCAGCAAGGGTGGCACCATCTCCAAAAACGGCGCGATTTGTGAACTGTTCACGGTCCGCTGTAGTGAAAGTGTACAAAGAGTGGACAGCAGGAACAGAAATCGCGTCCCAACGCCATCACTGTAAAGGGTCATGAGCCATTGTCCAACGGGGTGGGCGGCGCCTACGACGACTCGTAAAAGATAACAGGAGAGCCACAGTCCATCAACTGACCACCAGATTCAACAATGGTGTCAACAGACGTGTATCCCACATTACCGTTTGAACGCACCCTGCTACGGATGGGCCTGAACAGTCGACACATGGTTGCTGCACCCATGGGCTAGACATTGCAAGTGAGCACCGCCATTGGACCACAGACGAGTGGGCTATGATCGCCTTCTCCGACGAGTCAAGGTTTTTGCTCCATTAGATTGACGGGCGATGGCAAGTGCGTCGTGAACGCCATGAAAAGAGACTGCAGGAGGCTATTGTGGGCCGGAAACAGGCTGGTGGGCCTAGTGTGCAAGTGTGGGGGATCTTCTGTTGGGAGCAGTTAGGTCGACTGATTCGTATAGAGGGCATTTTGAATGCCTGTGGCTATCTATCAATCGTAGCGGACCAGGTGGATCCGTACATGCTCACGATGTTCTCCCAATGTGATGGTGTGTTCCAGCAGGACAATGCACCCTGCCACAAGGCACGTCTCCTTCTAGATTGGTTCGAGGAACACTCTACTTTCGAGTGCTCCCTTGGCCCGTTAATTCACCGGACATCAATCCAATCGAAAGTATGTGGGAGCACCTTGATCGCCATGTACGGCAGCTGGACCCTCCACTTGTGACTCTCGAAGCTCTCTGAAATGAATGATGCAGACAAAATATAATTCCTGAAATAATGTTTAAAATTTTAAAATTTCTCAAGAATTGTTTTTTATTCACAAAACATTAAAACTGTTAACAAACTTAAGCTCTTTTGTTGAATGAAGTATAAATTGTAATCATTCTGAAGAAAAATCACGTATGGATACATGTTATTATAATAACGAAATCATTCTGCAGGAAAATTATATATGGATACTTGTTATAATGTAATGATTCACTAATAAAGTATAATGCTTGGATTTCTTAATCTTGTCTCTTTAAAATATTGTAAAATTTGTGATTAGTTTTTTAACATTCATTCATTTATATAAAAAAAGAATCCATAATAAATTTTAAAACAATTGAAACTTTCTTTTTTGAAATACGTGTAACTTTTTTTCATTTAATTGAAGTCTTGTTTTATTTTTTATAATTTTTTGCCACAGTGCTTAAAAAGTAAAAATAAATTAAGAAAACATGAACATTCTATAATGTGATCTGTAATTATTAACTCTATCTCATAAATGGAATAATTTATTTAAAAAAAACAACCAGTGCGCGTTGATAAACGTTCTCCTGAGAATGGCTTATTAGTGATGACGTCAAAAACAAGCGTAGAGGCCTGCAGTCTAGAGGGTTATACATACAGGTATTAGACATTGAAACTGAAACACCTTCGCAAATAGCACTGGATACCCCCAGGGCTGAATAGAACCTTCTGCTAGGTAATTAATCGTATGCATATCAATGAATCACGTGTCAGAGGTCTTGGTAGTCACTCCAGTTGAAAAGTTCGATAGTAAGCTTCAAATTGTGTGTGCAGAGCGCTATAATGGGAGACATATCCGACTTCAAAAGAGGGCAGATTGTTGGGGCGCGTCTAGCAGGTGCATCTGTGTCCAAAACTGCCACACTTTGTGATGTCTCACGTGCTACAGTATCCAGGGTGATGTGTGCATATAAAAAGGAAGGACGAACCACGTCCAGGAGGAGCAACTGCAGGGAAAAACGGAAGTTGTCGGAAAGAGACGTCAGGACATTGAGCAGGATTGTTGCACGAAAGCGGAAAACCACCGCAGCAGAAATCACCGCAGAAATGAATACACACCTCCAGGAACCTGTGTGCACGAACACAATCCGTCGTTACTTGCATAAATCCAACATCCATGGCAGGGTTGCTATACCGAAGCCTTTCATCAGTAGTACAAATGCCTCCAAGCGGGTTCAGTGGTGCCGGACGCATAAA
Organism: Rhysida immarginata; assembly: GCA_023313115.1. Lineage (NCBI taxonomy): Eukaryota > Metazoa > Arthropoda > Chilopoda > Scolopendromorpha > Scolopendridae > Rhysida > Rhysida immarginata. The sequence continues at coordinate 483,461 of JAHWFO010056088.1, forward strand.
ACCTGGACGTTGGATGACCTCAAACGCGTCATATTCTCGGACGAGTCCAGCTACACTGTCTTCCAAACAACAGGGAGGGTATTCGTCTGGAGGAGCCCCTCTGATGCCTACAACCCAGACTGCTTGGCACCCACAGTCAAACACGGAGGTGGATCAGTAATGGTTTGGGGTGCAAACTGTGCAGGACCTCTACCGATCCTTCCCAAGACGTGTTACTGCTGTGCTGGTTGCCCACGGTGCCCCAACACCTTATTAAATAAAGATTTTTGATTTCTACCAGGTGTTTCAGTTTCAATGTCCAATACCTGTAGTTGTGGTCGTCATTCCCTCTGTTTATTATGGGGATATCATATCCCAGAAATACGAGGGTAGCCCAGAAAGTAATACACCACAATTTTTTTCTCCGTCCCCAACAGTGGTACAAATGTGAAACTTGAGACATGCATTTTTTGAAGTTTTTGGAGTGCGCACGCAAAGTTTCCGTTTTTTCCGACAGATAGCGTACGTGCAGCAATGGAACAACATGGCGTCTGTAAGTGATGTACGTTAAAGCAGCGTGTAGTCATTGAATTTCTCACTGCAGAGCAAGAAACGGTTGGAAACATTCACAAACGTTTATGTACAGTTTATGGAGCATCAACAGTCGGCAGAAGTACAGTTAGTCGCTGGGCACAGAGGGTGAGGCCATCAGAAAGCGTTTCGGCGGAGCTCCAAGATTTGCCGCGGTCGGTGCGGCCATCCTTGGCTGTCACAACTGACAAGATGCAGCGTGCTGATGCGCTCATTGGTCAGGACTGACGCAGAACGACTCAGACTTTTACTTGTTTGGGCCATTGAAGAATGCCATTCGTGGAAGACATTTTGAGGATGACGAAGAAATGATTCGCACAGTGAAGACATGGCTGCATGAACAGAACAAGGACTGGTACCAACAGGGCATACACGCCCTTGTACCTCGCTGGAGGAAGGCCATAGATTAGCACGAAGATTATGTGGAGAAATAGGGAGTGTAGAAGAAACATCATACTTTCGTGTGTATAAGTTTCATTGTGTTCAATAAATAATTGTTGAAGGAAACAATTGTGGTGCATTACTTTCTGGGCTATCCTCGTATATGGGTAAAGTCAGCGACCTCCCTATTTGTAGTTTTTTTCAATCTAGGTCTTTTTGGTTTCTTCTCTTTCAATGAGTAGAATCTTTTTTGCTTTGTAATATTTTTATTAACTGGCTCTCGTAATTTGCTTTCATTGGTGTGTTTAATATCGTTTTCGTTACAAGCTCCACCAATTTTCAGCAGGTTCCTAAGAGATCTTGAATGCTTTGAAATTTCTTTTAGCACATGTTGCTTGCAGACCGTAAATAGGCTGTTGTTTTGTCGAAATCAAAAATAATGGAATATTTTGTTAACAATTTAGGATGTTCTGATAAATGTGTTGGCTTCTAGAAGTTACTTACATCAGCAAAGAAAATATCAGAAATCTGTGTACGAGTACAAGCATTATTTACCCTTAAGTCAGTTTGATTACTCAAACACTCTGCTTGAATAAGTTTACACATATTAGCCTGAATGCTGAAGTTTTGGCAAGTGCAGCTGTGCATTTTAATACAAACTTGGCTTTGAGAGGAGTTAACTGGACATGATCCTTGGCAAACATGGTCTGTCTTTACAACTGTGTAGACTGAGTCCGAAGTGCAAGATTGAACTTTCCACTGATGCAGGTTAATTTTTACACATGAAGTTTTCAGCTGTTCTCCTAGTTCATGACGTTTTCGCTTGAATTTTCTTAGTTACTTTCCCTTTATGAAATTTGAAATAACGATCAAACTCTTTGCTGAGAAGAAAATCATTTAGTGTTTCAGCTGGACTATCGAGCCTTTTACATTTTTTGCCATCAAGGAAGATGTGTTTGATGTTTTGATGATATAAGACTGATTGCAAGGCTTTGTAACCTGACTCTCTTTTCTCAACGGAAGTAATATTTTTCAGTTTGCTTTGCCAAGAACGATCTAGGTGCGAAGCACAAAGGAGACGACCTTGTAAAATTGTGTCTCATTGTGTCTTTCCAAGCATTGTAAAATCTGGCGCATCGTCACTCATGAATACTAAAGGGTTTATTGTACGAATTTTAGTTTTGATGCAGTTGTAGAATATGGACAAGGTATTAGTATCAGTGCTTGAACTGAAGCAGAATGCTACAGGAAACCCTTCTTCATATTCATCAATAACCAGTTAAATGGTTAATTGAAAATCATAGGTTGTTAAACCATGAGTTGCATCAACATAGATTATGTCATGTCCAAACTGGCAAAAAAAACTGTTTTTGCATCGGTGTCATAATGATTAAGATAAAACTATCATCTCTTGCTGTAATTTCATCATCATTTGGGTTTTGTTCTTTGTACAAGAGAACAGGGTTATTTTCACCCAGTTGCTTCATCTCCTCTACCCATGCCGCAACACTAACTGTGTCAAATTCATTTAACCTTGCTCCTTGGGCTGAAACACAAAATTCACGGCAAATATTATTCACATCTTTTTGTGTCGTTAGATGGACTCGTTCAATTTTATTTTCCATAGAAAGCTGTATATCTGTTAAAATTCTTCTTTCTGCAACGCGCTCGGCCAGCTTATCTATAAACAATAAACAGAGTATTGTGTGTAAATATCATATCAGCATTTATTATAAATTTTAAGTAGATAGCATTTTTACAAACAATTTTGCATCGCTCTTCCTCGTAGAGTGTCAAATGAACCAGTAAATTTTCATGGCCAAAATGATTCTTCGTGTAGACAATGTTCACAGTGCCATCACCATCTTTGGTAACATTTATTGAAGCGAGGCAATGCCCATTCATTTTGCAAGAATCTTGAGATTTCAACTGTCGAACTCTTTGCCTTCAGAAATAAATTTACCACTGTGGCTCTTACTATTGTTTAAAATTTTGGCACCACACTGTCTGCAAAAATTAGACTGCGTGCGTACTTCTTCGTCACATTTCCGCTTGCTGAACTCTACAAAATTTACATATCCAATAAAGAAGGGTTTTTTAAGAAGTTGAACGAACGATATTCTTACAAATTTGTTATATATTTACTTAATTAAAATTAATATCTTGATATTTGTAACGATTTTTTTAGCATTTATGGAATATAAAATTTATTGACAGCAGATTTGAAATGCGAACAAAAAATATTAGCATAATCTTTAAGATTATTAATGTACCGATAGATGAATTAATTATATCAGTATCTTTTGACCTAGCAATCCTTTTGAATAGTAATATACTGGATGAAATCGTAGGCAAAGCGGGGTTTTTTTCTCTGTTCTTGATGATTTCAAAAATAAGGTCAATTAGCTGTTGTAGCGTACCATTTTATTTTGAAACAAACGGGTTAGTGACTCACGGAATTTCACGTGTTTTAACTCCATTTGCCTTGCCTTTATGTTCTTTAGCCGCTCTGTTTTCCTTAGGGTAACCGATTGTGGTTCATGCGTTGCGCTTCCCTCTTCCTCGTTGTGCGCTTTACTTTAACGGATGGAACCGCTTTCTCGCTGTGGTATTGGATCCGATTTGTTGTCGGGCGGTAAGAGACAGTTGTCCTTGTTGATCGCTAAGTTTTTTTTTGACGCTTCTAGTTTGGTTCTTAGGAGGTTACCATGTTTCCCCTCCTTACATATATTTAAAGGGTTCACATGTCGGTTCGCGTTGTTTTAGTGTTACTTTTTTGTCCCAGTCGGGTGGGTGTTCATTTTGGTTATCTGTTCCTCGCGTTCGGTTCCTTTTTTGATTTGAGGAAACATTTAATTACTTTCCTCTAATTCTGACCTGGTCAGGCCAATTTGTGACATATTTGTGATTTCGACATTTTTCGCCTATGTAAAAACCGATTGGTTTGCACGGTAGAATGGAACAGTTAATTTTTCACTCATCATGTGAATTAAACTAGGTAAGTGTCTAATTTAGCATTGACTTAGATGTTTTTTTTGCTGTTTTGAAGTTTGATCAACAATCGATTCATAGTATCTAAAAACTTGCTCCACTTTTCCTTATGTGTTGATTCTTTCGGCCATGAAACGATGGTAAAAACCCTATGAATTGTCTTTTCATAGTTATGATTTAAAATAATTCATTTTTTTTTATGATGAAGGGAAAGCATGAAATGACGGTTTTCTCTATTTATTTGTAGGAATAATTATAATTTTTTTTTAGATTTTCTGAAATAATTTTTTCTTTATTGTTTTAAATGTTTTTTTCTCAGAAGAATAAAAAAATATGTATCTATTAAGATTGTTTGAAGTTCGTGCGCGTTTTTTTTTT
>JAHWFO010056088.1:488180-568955 GCA_023313115.1 Rhysida immarginata
ATCTTGCTAATTTTTTAAACTTTTTTTTATTTCCAATTACTTATTTTTGACTATGCTTAAAGTCCTGTTTCTCTAGCTTAAGCTGTTCGCTCTTTCTGCTACTGAACTCTGTTCAGTCTATGGTTACCGATTCTACTCTTCATGGGCAAACTTGTCGTCACCGTCCTTGGTCTTCAGTCTTCAGTCAACAAGTTGACGGTTCTGCGTGATCACCGCCAGTGATAGTTTTTCATCGGAGTCCGCATAGTTCTTCCGGGCTTCGTTAATCCCACTGATTGCCTGGTTCTTTTCGTTTGTCTTGTTTTCTTACATCTCTCGGGACTTTTCTTTTGTATTTCTCTTAAGCATAGCCTGCTTTATTTATCAAAAAAAAGAAAATTTGATGTAATAAAGAAAAATATTTATTTGGAATTTAGTTTATTTCTTTACGGCCATTAATTGTTTAAGTTCAAAAGTTAATTAAGATGGGATTTAATTAACGTATAGGATTTGTTTGTTTGTTTTTTTTTCCCTACTTAATGTATCGAACACCGATTCCTTAAGTTAGTCGATACTTATTTTTTTTTGATGATTTTGGGATTCTTTTTTTTTACTCTTTTATACTAGCTTAACACTAAGAGAGTAAGGGAGAGTAGCCTTTTTTACGTTTAATTGGGAGTTTTCTTCATCAGTTAGGCTGTACGTGTGGGTAATCACAGGGTTCATTACTAGCACGTCATACTGTGCAAGTGAAATTAGTCTACTGAGTCTTATCTTGCCATCAGTATTTGTAAAAGTCAACATTTCCTCTTCTAATTTATATGAATGATGAAGCGAAAGATACAGGCTGTAATCGATGATGCACGGAAAAATCTCGTGAAAAATACTACAATTTATTCTTGTTTATGTTAATTATGATGGCAAATTTAAGAAACTTTATTCTTGCGATTCATGAGCTCATAAAGTTGTATTTGGCGAAAGAAACGACGGCAGTACACGAATTGTATGAGAGCAAAAAACAAACGATCTTTATTCATTGAGTGCTAAAAGAAGAAGAGGGAAGAACAAGTAACGCCACCTCGTGGCAAAACTGAAAAGGCAAAATACGTAAATATCTTTAACATAATAGCCCCTGCCTTGAAAGGCTTGACTTTTAAAACGTGGCAAAAAAATTTCAATAAAGCAAATAATTAAAAGAACATTAACAGTCGTTGGGTAATTGACAAATCTTGGAAAATGATCTTTGGAGATCGTCTTTGATGAGCACAAGGGAGTCCAGCGTCAAGTTGGAATTGCAGTGATGAAAGAAGTAGTTGAGGACCAGCATGCAGAAGGCGAAGGTGTTCTGAACTGACTAACTGTCTAGCTAGCGGATGCTTCCCAGAGATGCCGAGGGGAAATTTCTTAGAATTAAGCAATCTACCTCCAACCCGCAGCAGGCCGTCAGAGTCTAAAAACAAAAACAAGGAAGGTAGCTTCGAACGTGATCGAGGATCGTGGGATTGACAATTTTAATCTCATCAGGGAATGAGTGGTTTTGAGAAAGTCTAAGAAGAGTCAGATAGGCATGCTCATTTTCCGAAGGTGTAAGAGGACCATACATTCGGGCATCCTTAGGACATAGACAATTGTTCTTGAAAGGCAATATAAGGCAACAATGCGATTTAGATGACCAGAATCTGAGAATCTTGAAAGCGGAAATGAAGAACAAGAAGCACTGGCAGATATTACATCTAACCTTTTTTCTTCCGGAATATCAAGTGGTACGGAAGGCGTTTGGAGAGTTGGCCAGGAAGATTCTTCTAGAGAGAGCCACGGTGGTCCATGAAACTACAAGGCGGAATCCTTCAGCACAGTAGGGGAGACCCCTCTTGAGAGGATGTCAGCAGGATTATTTCCACTGGAGATGTGGTTCCACGCAGCATTGTTGGAGAGTGTCTGGATTTCAGATATGCGATTGGCGACAAACGTGTGTAGACGATTTGGATGCATTTTCAGCCAACCAAGTACAATAGTGGAATCAGTCCAGAAGAAGCATTGATCAAATGTAATTTGGAGCACAGAAGTAACCTGCTTGACTGAGCGGGTGAGAGTTAGAGCACCACAAAGTTGGGAAATGGATAAAGACTTGAGAGGAGCCACTTTGGCTTTTGAACAGAATAAGTTTGAGAAAATCGTACCGTTTTCATCAACAGAGCGCACATAGATGCAGGTGCCATAGGCCTTGATGGACGCATCGGAGAAGGCATGAAGCCGTATACTTTTCGGATCATTGCAAATGATACGTTTGGGAAAGGCAACTTCGTTTAGGACGGGAAGATCACCTTTCAAGTTCAACCATTGAGTGGACAAGGAGCGAGGAATATTATCTTCCCATGAAAATTCTCTAACCAAAGCGCTTGCAACATCATCTTGGCCATAATAGGACAAGGGGCTTAGCAAGCCAAGAGGGTCGAAAATCTGAGATAAGTCGGACAGGATAGCACGCTTACTTATCCTTTTTGGAGAGGTAAGAGAAATAGAGAATGTCAACTTATCATCAAGTGACGACCAATGCAGTCCAAGTGTCTTTGTGCTATCATGCGAGCCAATATCAACTAGGATAGGATGAATGTCGGATTCCATGAAGTCTGAAAGAATTAGAGGCTCGTACGAGATCCATTTTCTTAAGTTGAAGCAACCAGTTTGTAAAGTAGCAGAAAGGTTTTTGCACAGTACCTTTGCTGTGGAAACGTCGTTCGCTCCACTCAACAAATTATCAACGTAGAAGTCTTCTTTTATGATTCGAGAGACTTCAGGAAGGGGTTGTGCACATTAAATACCCAGTTCGAACAAACATCGAATTGCTAAGAATCTAACAGAAGTGATACCATAAGTAACAGTGTTCAGATTATAGGCTTTCATGGCGTCATTTGGATCAGGTCGCCATAAGATGTGCTGCAAGGGTCTTTGAGACTCATCAATCAAAACTTGGCGATACATCTTTTCTATATCAGCTGAGAAGGACACTGAACAGATCCTGTTGAATGGTAGGACCGACCAATTGCAAGGTGTGAAACGATTCACCAGATATAGTGGGAACAGAAGCACTGAAAACGACACGAAGCTTTGTGGTTAGGCTATCTTCTTTGAAAACGCCAAGCTGAGGTAAAAAACAGGAGACCAGACAAGTGGATGACGTCGAGACGAAACTTCTTGACGTGGCAGATCGCTCATTTGTGGGTTTAGCATGTCTTTGTTCTAGAGTTTCAAATAAAGAGGCCTTGTTTTCTAGAAATTTAAAGTTCAGCCAGTCTTCAAACTTTCCACTAAATTCTGATAGTTTAATAGTGGGCAACTTAATTAAATTAGATGACGAATGAGAGTGGTGGAACTTACAGAACTGGAGTGGGATGTTGGGCGAGGCCTACTTCTATCTAACAAACTCTCAGCGTCAATAATTATGTTAAAGTACTTATCTTCAAATTCAGCGGATTCAGAGTCGTCATTTGTTTCATCTGCATCGATCTCTAGTTGAATCTCATGAAACGAAGCGAGTAATAGTTCCACATTGAGCAGTCGTTTACATAATTGAGCAGCATCACGATCATTCAATGGCGCAGAAAGATTTGCAGATGAAAGTTCTCGAACATAGGATTCGAAACGAGTTAGCATAGATTTGATGGAAGTGCGCTTTCTTTTATAGTTGCCGTTGCTTTCTTTAATTTATTACTTTCATTTATCTATTTATATAAATACGAAAATAGAAACTAAATATAAATACGAAAACAATGTTTCAAAAACGAAAGCGAATGTTTCATGGAATAGCTAAATGATTTAGTTTCCCTTAAGGTCTATTGGCTGGCGTTAGAAATGACGTCATCCTGTTGTTCAACTTATGTGGCAGCAACTATAGGATCCATTGTGTTTGATGAAGCCAGCAAATTGAAGCAGTAGGAGATGCGCAGAGATAAGATGGCGGAATGGCGGGAAAAGCACTAATGATTGCGGGAAACACGATCAGTGTTGAAAAACTCAAGAGAAATAACTTCGATAGTTGCAAATATAATCCGAATCGAAGGACCAAACTGTTTATGTTAATTATGATGACAATTTAAGAAATATTATAAAATAAGGACTTCTGAAATTAGCAAAGGGTAGAATCTTTAATTGCCTATGCATTTCGTAATAATTACATCTTCAGGGAAACAATACAACTACAATTGAGGCTGATCGCGTTAACAAATTTATGGACATACCCCACCAATTGAAATGCAAATTTCAACCGTGGGGTTTTAAAAAGGAATGTTATTCGTCCGAATTACACAGTTCATGACTCATACTGCCATGCGTAGATAAATTATACAGGGTGTGCCAAAAGAAGCGGGACGGTCGAATATTTCGCGAAATTTACATCGGATCGAAAAACTAAAAAACACGTGTTCAATATTTTTCAAAAATCTATCTAATGACACCAAACACGACCCTCCACCCCCACCCCCGGGGGTGAAGCGGGGGGCAACTTTGAAATCTTAAATAAAAACCCCCATTTTTTTATTGCAGATTCGGATTCTACGTGAAAAAGCGAACAAGTTTTAGCTGAAAATTTTTTTTGATTCGCGATAGATGGCGCTGTAATCGCAGAAAAACAAATACAGATCAGAAGTCTGCAAACGGTCAAATTTCTTGGGACATACGCTTTGGAACACAAAATTAGTATTTTTGAAAAGGCTATCTAATGATACGGTATGACAGTTTTACGATTGATGGCGCTCTAATTGCCAAAACAATTCTTTCTCGCAAGTGAAAGTATTTCTACAGCTAATATGAAGTTAACGTCTTTCGTTGATTTTGTATCTGACTTTAGTAAAAAACTACGTTTAGCATAACCCAGGAACAACGACGTGGACGTAGTAGTTTTTTGTTCCCTTTGGGGTGCTTGTTTTTAGTGAGTCCCCTTGCCTCTCACTTATCGGGGTGCTTATTTCAGGTGAGTCCCCTAGCCTCTCACGATTGGCGCCAATAACTTTATTGTAGTAAATGCTCAAATTGTGCACCGTTTATTTCCTGGCAGTAAACTAATCGACGGTAAACAGATTCGATGGAATTGTTTAAGTATTCTGCAGGTATTTGGGCAGCTACATCAATTATTCTCTGACGCAATCCATCTAAATTTTTAGGTTTCGTTTCGTAAACCCGATTTTATAAATAACCCCACAAGAAAAAATCAAGTGGAGTTAAATCTGGTGACCTGGCAGGCCATTTGATCGGACCTCTTCGTCCAATCCAACGATCAGGAAAATGTTCATCTAAATAATTACGAACGTTCCGTCCGTTATGAGGTGCTGAAATCAAACGTGTTCCAAGTTATCGCCAGCAATCTCCCTTATTGCTGGAATTATTTCATTTCGAAGCATGTTTTCATACCTTTGAGCAGTAAGATTACCATCGATAAAGAATGGCCCAATCAAATGATTATTTATTATTCCAGCCCAAACGTTTAATTTCTTTGGATATTGGTTTTTGCTCTCTCGCATCCAATGAGGATTCTCGTCTGCCCAACACCTGCAATTATGCCGATTACAAGTACCATTCAATTGAAATGTTGCTTCATCTGAGAATACAATGTTGTAAAGAAAGCCTGGATCTTGATCTATTCTAAGCATCATGTCCTCACAAAATTCTAAACGTCGGTCGGGATCATCTTCATTTATCTCATGAACAAGTGTCATTTTGTAAGGATGCAATTTATTACTTTTCAAAATCCTGCGGACTGAAGATGTACCAATTTCTTGAGCTTGGGCAGTTCTACGAAGACTACTGTGAGGATATTCCGTAAATGGTAATAAAACATTCAACACTTCTTCTTCGTTTGTTGCTGACTTTGGTCTTCCTAATTTAGCTCAATCTTTCACAGAGCCTGTAGCTTCAAATCTTCTAACCGTTCTCTCCTCAGTCGATTTGGAGATAGGATCCATTCCAATTCGAAAAGTTTCTTGCTTCCGAGTATGACCTTTTCCTATCACCCCAGCCAGCCATCATCAGTAATGATATTCTTTCTTGTTCATTAAGATGAGCCATTCTGAAAGAAAAATCACTGTTTCAAGTCAAATTTTTCTTTACAGATGAAGGTTCATCTGGTTGAATCAACTTAAACAGTTGAACTAATGTGTCATTTAAAAAGTACCTACCAAATGGATGAAGCACAAAAATCACAATAAAAATAGTCCACATTTTGTTTACATATTTATTAATAAAGAAAAGAATTTGTTTACAAGCGGAAAGAATAAGAAAGAGTAATTTGAAGGATTTTATTATGTTAATTTAAATGATGATATTTGCATTTTGTAAAATGAAAATACGTAGTATCATTGTTAGATTTTGTTTCACAAATCTTATTTTCCATGATAACAAAACTATCCATCAAGAATTAAAAAATGTCACAATATTGCATTAAAATACTGTATTGAGTATGTTAATTATTTTAATTATTTTAAATAATTTCATTGAAAAAATTGATTTCCTCTTAATTATACCCCCGGGGGGTGGGTAGGGGTGTAAGTTTTTATGGTACTGAATACAGTTTTACACGTAGAATCTGAATCTGCAATAAAAATGGCGGTTTCCATTTAAGATTTCAAAGTTGCCCCCTGCTCCACCCCCGGGGATGAGGGTGGGGGGTCGTGTTTGGTGTCATTCGATAGATTTTTGAAAAATATTGAACACGTGTTTTTCAGTTTTTCGATCCGATGTAAATTTCGAAAAAATATTCGACCGCTTCTTTTGGAACACCCTGTATAATCATAAATTTAAGAAAGTTTATACTTGCGATTCATGAGCTCATAGAATTGTATTTGGCGAAAGAAACGATGGCAGTACACGAATTGTATGAGAGCAAAAAACAAACGATGTTTATTCATTGAGTGCTCCAAGAAGAAGAGGGAAGAACAAATAACGCCACCTCGTGGCTAAACTGAAAAGGCAAAATACGTAAATATCCTTAACAATACTTCCCCATATTCGTGTCTTATGATCTTCGCGTAAATGTCTTTCCCAACTTTGGTTCGATGCATACGTTTTGGAACAGAAATCACGTGGAAAACGATTAGCATCAACGACATTAATATAATTCGAGTGGAATTAACGAGGCCATATTTGAAGCGAATTGAAGTGATGTCCGCCATGACAGTTGAGGTAAAAACTTAAAATATGATATGAAATCACAATAAGGAGTACGCATAAATATTCGATTTATTACAATCATTTTTATCATGGTGATGTATGCAGGAAATGAATATAAATGAAAATAATAATTCTCTGTGAAATTTATTCCATTTATTACAATACTAGCAATATTAACCGGCTTCGCCCGGGCAGAAAAGATGCGTTGAGTAATTTTTTTAACGATTGTTTGTATTGTTAAAAATTGAACTATGATTAACAAAGTATGAATGAAATGCAAGAAAATGAGAAACAGTCTAGAAAGCCTTCTGACTGTGAGAGAAGCAAGCTTCCTGAAAATATCTACCTGCGACCATGAAGGAAGGAAGGAATAAAAGTGCTGAAAATATCTTCCTCCCTTCATCCTTGCGATCTTGAAAGTCCGGAAAAATTGAATAAAATGAAACATTTTGTTCTTCTGGCATCGCCATCTAGTGACATCCTTTGAAAACAAAAGTCTAGCTGATATGCCCGTCAGTCGTTGCTCGGGCTGTTTGTTCCAATGACGCATACACTGCCGGAACAAAAAAATACCATCACCATGAAGGACTTGTGCTAGATGAATGAAATTTGGACAGTATATTCAGCTATGGTATTTATTCAACTGATTCAAGTTTCAAGGTTACAATTTATAGGGGGCGCCACCAGCGCCACCCTGTACATGGTGAAAAGCACCCTGTGGTCTATGCAGGCCTGCACACGTGCATGCATACGGTCGTAGAGATGCCGAATGTCATTTTGTGGTATGGCATTCCATGCCTGTTGTACCTGGATGGTCAGATCAGCGACAGTTGTTGCTGGTTGTGGAAGAGCCCTGACACGGCATCCGATAATGTCCCAGACGTTCTCGATATTCGACAGATCTGGTGATCGTGCTGGCTATAGTAGGATGTGGACACCCTGAAGGGCACGTTGGGTTGCAGTGGCAGTGTGGGGTCGAGCGTTATCCTGTTGGATTAGCCCACCTGGCATACCAGCCATGAATGGCAGCACAATCGGTTCAACAACCATCCGAATGTAAACATTTGCCATCATGGTGACTGGGGTAACCACCACGGGGGTCCTGCTGTCATAGGAAATCCCTCCCCATACCATAATGCCTGGGGTGGGGCCAGTATGCCGACGACGAATAAAGCTCGGTAACAGGACTTCCCCAGTCCTCCTCCTGACCCTTGTGCGACCATCACTCTGACCCAGACAGAAACAACTTTCATCCGTGAAGACCAAAGACCTCCATTCTGCCCTCCAAGTCGCTCTGCCTTGACACCACTGAAGACATGCCGCACGGTGTTTAGGGGTAAGAAGCAAACATGCCACAGGGCGCCTGGAGTGGAGGTTGCTGGCTAGGAGACTGTGACGTTGGGTGCAGCAGCAGCCCGAATGTCCGCTGCAGATGCTGTCCGATTTGCCACAGCCATCCTACAGATGCGCCGATCAACCCTGTCGCCTGTGGCTGGGGGGGGGGTCGTCCAGATCCTGGTCTCCTGGTACTTCTACCTTCCCTGGACTATTGCCGCCAACAGTTGTACACAGTGACAACGTCTCGACCCATGCGTTCTGCTATAGCACGGAAAGAAAGTGTCCACCCTCTCGAAGGCCCACTACACGTCCTCGTTCGAATTGGGTTAGCTGCCCATATTCACGTCGCAGTCGCCTTCAAGGCATGTTTTACATACTGTATCACACATGTCCACAAGTGTGTGAAGTTACACAGGCGCGCGTCTGATCTCCTTTATATCTGTCATTGGAAAGTCTCATTTGCATTATTGAAACTTGAATCAATTGAATAAATACCATAGCTGAATATACTGTGCAAATTTCATTCATCTAAGACAATTCCTTCGTGATATTAGGATTTGTCCCCCCGCCAGTGTATTAAAGGTAGATTCCGAATCCTATTGTTAACTTCGCCACCAAAGTGAAGCCAATTGATGCCATGACAGTTCTGGGCAGGAGTGAGCTGTGGAGTAGTTAGCTGCGAGGCTACTTCGTTTTTAACGATTTTGGGCCCGAGGAATAATTAATTCAAAACCGTTTCTCAAAGTATCCGAGCACAAGCGTACAAATAGACACGAAAAAGGATCAGGAATAACTTTCCACAACCATTAATCGAAAATACTTTCGGCCACGACGGTTCTTGTAGGCGGAACTTCCCACTTCAAGTATGCTGGCAGGTTTCCGAGTCTATCTTTAACATACTTCATTGGTTTGTATGATGAAAATTTGCATTACAGATGAAATTTGTTAATAAAATAATATTAATATGTCAAATTTAAGTTACAATATTATATAGTTAAATTAAAGTGCGCCGTCTGGCATCGACATACTTTAAAAACAAAACTCTATTCACTTTTCGATAAGATAGTACAGCCATCTAGTGACATTCTTTGAAAACAAATATCTATTCAACTTTACGAAAAATAAGAAAAACTTAAAAAATTGAAATAAATACGGAGAAAAAGTACCCTACTTAAAGCACAGTGACACTAACTACGTACATGGAAAATTTCGTGGAGATTCGTTTTTTAGGGGGGGAGATTTTTGGGACCTCTTTTATCATCTCCCAAAAATCACTACTCAATTCAAAAACACCCTGTATAATGATTATTAAGTAGCGGAAAAATGGAGCTACTTATTTTTTTCACTATGTCCGTCCGTCCCCTATCTAATTTCCGCAATTTTTGAGGTAGAAGGTAGAAATACATAATGTACCTTAATATTGGCATATGCACCTTTACTGTTTAGTTTGATTTTGATTGGTCCACTGGGGTTAATTAGAGGGGACAAAAAGGTCTATATATAAAGAAGGATGTTTGCTTGTTTGTGGGTTTGATTGTAGGTTTGTTTGTTTGTTTTTTATACATATCTACAGTTTTATTCCGATCTTGATAAAATTTCGCATACATGACCTTCAAAGCATGAGGAAGGTCACTGTCTACCTCAGATTTCGAAAAAATAATAATTATTGATAAAAATCGATATTCATGGTTATGGCAGAGCATATTAATGAGAAATATCTCATGACCAACAATGCAAATAAGTTTGTGCAACAGTAGATATCAACAATGGTGTCAACACGCAGTGCACCAACAATATGCAAGGATCAACAATATATGTCTCATGACCAACAATGCAAGGCAAAGTTTGTGCAACAATGGTCTCAATGGCCAATTCAAAAATAACAATGAGCACAAAATTATTCAAAGAATTATAATAATGAACATTAAATGACGATGCAATGATAGAAAGTTCTTTTCAAAGAATTATAACAATGAACATAAAATGAGTATGCAATGACAGAACATTCGTTTCCAAGAATTATTAATAATGAACAGGAAATGGATAAATAGACTATATAGATAGGGTAGTCTCTCTCGATGAGGCAAAGGAGGTACACGTGTCTTCCTTCAGCTCCCTAACAACCGTTCAGATGATTGGGAAAAGTGTGTGGTGTTTCTTTGTGTATGCGTGTGTGTTTACCTACAAGCGTAATTATCCCGGGCAACGCCGGGTCCTTTGCTCATTACAGCACGGAGCTAAAGGAGTGCTTCCTCTATAGTCTTTCACTTTTTTTCAATAGTCTGATAACTCATTATCTCCAGTTATTGTTCATTTTTAAAAAAATGTTAAGTACTAAGAATTCTCTTTTCTCAGAAAAGCCTGAATAACAGGAATTCTATGTATTGAATTCTATATTGCACAAATTTTGCCTTGCATTGTTGGTCATGAGACATATATTGTTGATCCTTACATAGGGTTGGAGCATTGCGTGTTGATACCATTGTTGATACTTATTGTTGCAAAGCTTTGTCTTGCATTGTTGGTCATGAGATATTTCTCATTAATATGCACTGCCTTAACCATGAATATCGATGTTTTATCAATAATTACTCTTTTTTCGAAATCTGAGGTAGACAGTGACCTTCCTCATGCTTTGAAGATCATGTATGCGAAATTTTATCAAGATCGAAATAAATTGTAGATTTGTATAAAAAACAAACAAACAAACAACCAAACATCCTTCTTTATATACAAGGTGATTATAATTAAAGTCCCTTTGTAAAAATGCTATAAAAAAACAACCATGAGTCCGAATGACTTCAAATTTGGACTGAGCATTCTTGAAGAAGGGGCATTTGATATGGATAAGAAAAAAAATAGTTCCAAAATTTATCACTAGATGGCGCTGTAAGCGGCATATTATGCCTAGGAGGATTTGTACTATGCAAATTGAAAGATACGCATGCGCATGAGACATTGCATGTGTTATAAAAACGCAGGCCTCATGGCGTTCTCGTCATATTTGTATCTCAGCAGCTTGCCATGGGTCTGTCAATGAAGGATCGCGCTCTGCTTGTGAAGCTCTTTTACAAGAATGGCGACTCTGCCATAGCAGCTTTAAAGAAATTTCGGGTATTAAAGGGAATGAAAAAAGGATGTGGTCCGATGTCTGCAAAGGCTCTGAGGTGTATGATTAAAAAATTCGAAGCGACAGGTTCTTTTGCAGTGAAATCTGGCAGAGGGAGGAAAGCAGTTGCTTTGACGTCAGTAGAAGATGTGGCTGAAGCATTAGAGGAAGGGTCGAACAGTGGTGTGCAAACGTGCAGTGCACGGGGAATTGCCCGAACTTTAAACATGCCTGTGAGCACGGTCAATAAAATTTTACGCAATATCCTGCATTGTTATCCCTATAAAATTACCCATGTTCAGGAGTTACTTCCTGCTGACCTGCCAATTAGACACACGTTTGCTTTAGAATTTCTAGCTCGCATGGAAGTGGACAATGAATGGCCATGGAACATCTTGTGGACAGACGAAGCCCATTTTTATCTCCACGGCGTTGTCAATACACAAAATTGCAGGATATGGGCAACGGAAAATCCTTTCGCATGTGTTTCAATACCGCTTCATTCTGCAAAGGTAACTGTGTGGTGCGGGATGACAGCATCATTGATTATAGGGCCATTTTTTTTCGAGGAAGTGGGTCCTGCGGGTCCCGTTACCTGTACAGTCAATGGTCAACGGTATGCGTGTCTTTTACGCAACCAGGTAATTCCAACACTTCAACAGCATGCATGCGTGGATAGAATAATTTTCATGCAAGATGGCGCTCCTCCGCACATTGCAAAGCCAGTGAAGCAACTGCTGAAGACACATTTCGGAGATGATAGAATTATCAGCCGTCATTTTCTGAGAGCCTGGCCTGCAAGATCACCGGACCTCAATCCTTGTGACTTCTGGCTCTGGGGTTACCTTAAAAATCATGTGTTCAGTGGCCCAGTTGCAAATTTAGCGGAATTGAAGGCTCGGATTACGCACCACGTTCACAACGTGACCCCGGAGACACTCCGGTCTGTTGTGGAACATGCTGTTTATCGGTTAAAACTTGTGGAGGAAAATGGTGGACAGCATATTGAACATGTCTTGCACAAGTCCCGAGATAATTAATAGGCGTTTCCATTGTTGCTTTTTATGCGGTTTTTGGCCCAAGGACAATTAAAAACCGAATCATTATGTGCTTTTTATGCGGTTTTTGGCCCAAGGACAATTAAAAACCGATTTTTCCCATCCGATGTGGTACGACCTTGCCGTGGTGGATGGGCTTTGCACTAACAGTGCCACAACTGTTAAATGACTTGAAAGTCATGTTTTCCATCATCAAACCCGAAGCAATCATGTTCATTGACCGGTACAGTTGATTTTTTGCTAATACTGTACTGTATAATAAAAAAAAAATCATGTTTAACTTGTTTTAGTGTCAATTGCATTCCTTGACCAACTTTAATGTAAAAACATCATGCCATAAACAACTCATGCCAAAGCCGTCGTATTTCAATTCAAAATGTCACTTCTAGCTGAATCCGCTTCCGTTATGCCGCTTACAGCGCCATCTAGTGATAAATTTTGGAACTATTTTTTTCTTATCCCATATCAAATGCCCCTTCTTCAAGAATGCTCAGTCCAAATTTGAAGTCATTCGGACTCATGGTTGTTTTTTTATAGCATTTTTACAAAGGGACTTTAATTATAATCACCTTGTATATACTAGCAGAGGACCCGGCGTTGCCCAGGATAATTACACAGTAGGTAAACAGAACAATCTCAAGAAATTAAATAAACTGATGTGTTTTTTGGAAATAAAGTGTAATAGGTTATGCACTGCAAAAACGTGCCAAACACACAAACACGCACACACACAAAGAAACATATACACACTTTTCCCAATCGTCTGAACGCTTTTAGGGAACTGAAGGAAGACACGTGTATCTCCATTAACTCACCGAAAGAGACTGCCCTATCTATATCGTCTATTATATCCATTTCCTGTTCATTGTTAACGAACGGATATATATTAAGAGAAGGACGAGACACAAGAACCCTGGAATACAATAAATAATAGTTATTAATTAAAAATACAAATTAAATAAAAAATAAGATATAATAAACAAAAATAATTAATCAAAATCAAAATAAAAAGCTGACGTTTCGGATAAAGACTATCCTTTATCAAAGCAAAAAAGGATAATTCACTAAAAGCAAATAGAATATTAGAGAATTATCCTGAAGTTATGAAAGTTGTACGAAATCGACAATCGAACAGTGAAGTGTACATTTGTTAGGATGGGACGAAAGCAGCGCTTTCACAAAGCTCATCCAACCAGAATAAACTCCAAATGAAATACGCTGAGGTAGTCAAGAAGCCTAACCAACCCAAGCGGTCTTCCATATTATACAAAAAAGAAAATATGATTGACGATTGTCAGAAACAAAAAACAAACGAAATAAAAAAAAATACAAGGAGAAATAAGATTATCACATCTTCCAGTAGTCTGGGAAAGAGACGTTGCAAATATCTTCAAAATTGATGTCAAGAACGTGCCTCGGTTTACGACACTTCGTATGTCAGTTCATATTCATTGAGTTCTTCAGAATCCCTTTCACAAGCTTATTGTCGTAAGTCTTCATCTTCCATATCATAATCAAAAGGAGATCCTGTATAAACTTTCCGATATGGGCCACGTTTAAATCCATGTGGATGGATTGGTTTTTCACCGTCCTTCTGTCCAGCTGGGCAATGGTCCTCAGGGTAACATTGTGGAATGACTGTAGTTCACTCCATCTGGTTTTACAGATAGTCGCCCAGGCAGGCATGCCATAGAGGAGTATGGTCCGGATAAGGGATTTGTACAGAAGTAGCTTGTTGTCAATGCTGAGGGCGCTGTTGCGACCCATGAGAGCTATGATACTGTATTTAGCCCTCTTCGCTTTATTCAGAGCATAGGACATATGCTGGTTCCATGAGAGTCTTGAGTCAATGATAACTCCCAGATACTTGTAGTTGTCCACCCAGTCCAGTTTCTTATTGAACAGAACAAGAGAATCTGGAGGATGCTTGTGCTTCCTATTGAGGTACAAAGCCTTGCACTTTCCGACGTTAAGCTTCAACTTCCAGCAGTTAAACCAGTCTTCGAACTGCTTCAAGGCGCACTGCAGCCGAGTGATAACGTGAGCCGGTTGGTGTGCCCATGTCATAATGGCAGTGTCATCCGCATAAAAATACAGATTACAATTATCGGGTTTCGGGAAATCATGTACAAAGTAATTAAATAGCACAGGCCCGAGGACAGAACCCTGAGGGACACCGGCCTTTACAACACGGGGTGTGGAAAGATCTTCTCCAACTTTGGCTTGATAGGATCTGCCATCAAGAAAGGATTTCACCATCAAAATAAATCGGCAGGGAACCCGTCTCTGATCATTTTGTAGACAAGGCCCTCATGCCACACTTGGTCAAAAGCTTTACTGACATCGAGAAATACCACCCCACACTACCTGGATAGGTTCAGGGGGGTGCTCAGGTCTTCAACGAGCCTCCATATCTGCATCGGACAAGAGTGGGCAGCACGAAAGCCAAACTGCTCTTCCCGAAAAAGGTCATTTGCTAGACAGTGATCTTGGAATCTGACGAGGATCGTTCTCTCCAACACCTTGGACATCGTGGGTAGCAGGCTAATAGGTCGGTAACTCGCCGGAATTGCAGGATTTTGCCCCTGCTTAGGGATACTCAACACAATAGATTTTTTCCAAGCCACAGGGAAATAAGAAAATTTCCAGCAGTCGCTAATGATATTGGTGAGAAAGTCAATAAAGTTCTTTGGGAGATTCATAAGGGCGTTACTACTCACCTTGTCTTTTCCTGGAGCCTTCTTCTTTTTCAGTTTACTTATGATGTTGGCGATCTCTCCAGACTCGATGTTGTACTTCGTTAAATGCTGCGGGACTTCATCAAAGTTGACAATACCTTCTTTAACACGCTGAGACATGATTTGGCTCTCGGTCTTATCGTTGGTAGAAGTAACAAACTGCATTTCCAGTGAATCTGCAATGACTTGGGCCTTGTCCTGATCAGTTTGGACATAGTCACCTTGTGGAGTACGTAGTGGAGGAAGCGTATCGTTCTTCCTCTTCTGTAAAGCTCTGACCATACTCCAAATGGAATTGTCGCGAGCCGACAAGCTTTTGAGTTTTTCATTCCATCTAGCGTCGCGAAGCTCTTTTATATCCTCTTGGACTCTTCGCACTAGCCTGTTATACTTGGTTTTGAGCCAAGGTTCACGATAGCGTTGCCATAATCTACGAGTCCTGTTTCTTTCAGAAATTAGGCACTGGATTCCAGGAGTGAGTTGGATTCGATAAGGAGGTTTATTCTCTGATGGATACTTACTAGCTTCTATGGCACTGTTAATACATCTGGTGATGTCTTCAACACGTTGATTAATGTCCTCTGTACAGTAAGCAACGTCGGGATGGCAGCCATATTCCTTAAGAATATCGTTGTAGAGCTTCCAGTCTTAATGATGTATCAGTTCTACTCGGAAATTTATGTCGACATTGTCAAAGTTCAACGCCACAGGCTTGTGGTCAGAAGAAAGGTCATCAGTCGTGAAGATATTGTACGGTTTGAAGAAACCCTTCAAGAGCGAGATGTCCAAAACGTCACTACTAGGGGAGTGGTCGCAGTAGTAGGTGTCCTCCACAGGTCCAGCAGCGATGATATCATCTCTATCTTGTATGTACCTATAGAGAATCATGCCGTTGTAATTCTGCGTTCTGGAGTTCCAGCTTGGGTGTTTGGCATTTAGGTCACCAGCTAGGACGACTGGAATGTCACCACTGAAGAGTTCATCAAGCTCACTAATGTCAAGATAATGTTTAGGTGAATTGTAGAGCACCACGAACTTCACTTCACCACAGGAGACGTCATTGATAATGATGGAGGCCGATTCCATACCTGCATAAGATTTGGAGACTAATTCTTGGTGTTGAATTCCCTTCTTAATGATGATAGCAGCGCCCCCAGAAGCACATCTTGCAGCATTTGAAGCCATTCGATCCTTACGGTACACACAATAGCCAGGTAGCTTGAAGTCTTGGCTTGGTTTGAGATGAGTTTCACAAAGGAAAGCAACCTCGATGTCTTGCTTTAACAGAAAATTGTGAAACTCGATACGCTTTCGGGGAATGCCCCTAGCATTCCATATCACGCATCGAAGTTCACCTTTGTTGATTACAGTATAACGTTGTGCAGCCATACTAAAATTAGTTGGTCGTAAGGAGCCCACTCAACTGTGGGTAACTTTTGCCTAGATTAGAAAACAGATGAAAGATACGTCCTAATTGCTTATACATACCTGGTAGGTCGTTGATGTTGAGGCCTTTATCTTGCAGCGTATACACAACAGCAGCATAGGATTTACCTACTGTCACTTTAGAACTAGGCATCCTTTGAACCTGGGGGTATTTTGGACATTTTGTGTAACTTGAAGTGTGCTGTCCACCACATCTGATGCACTTTGGGGGGGGGTCTTGTCCTTTGATCCTGGGGCAATCTCTTGACTGGTGCCCCTCAGCACATTTATTACAACGAGGATCTTCCGTGCAGCCCATGGATACGTGTCCGAAGCGCAGGCAGTTGTAGCGCTGTAGTTGCTTCTTGTTCCCTCGAAAGGCCTCCACTGTTACTGCAAGCGGCCCAATAGGTGTTATGTTTTTCAATGACTGGTTGTGTTCGGAGTTCGGGAGCAGAACCAAAACCATCGGCTTATCAATGGATCCTTTGGCTTTCCTCCAGCGAATTAATTTTTCCGGGAAGTAGTTGGCTCTTTTTAGGTCTTCTTGGAAGTCATCGAGGTCATACGTAATATCCACATTACGTATCACGTATTTCAAGATCTTCTCCGACTTCAGTTGATGATGCTGAATTTTTAAGATACTATCACACTTAATTCCAGAGACTAACCTGTTGTGCGTTTCTTCGTCTTCACATTTAACTTTGACGGTTTCAGCTCTGCCCGTATGAACGGTGATCTTTTCCACTGGAACATGCTTCTCGAGCTCAGTTAAAATCGTCTTAAACGGGACGCCATGAGTCCGCACGATAATCGGCGGTACATACCTCTTCGTGATTCTATGGTCTTCATTAGCCGAGCGACATTGTCCATTTTTCAGATTCCTCATTCTAGACGCGCTGACGAATTCTTCGTTTACTCTGGAGACGGTCTTTAGGTTATCGATCCTCGTGCCTTTTCTGAATTTTTTATTAGTGACACCAATCCAGGGACTATCATCCACTTCTTCATCAGTTCCGTCAGAGTGACTTCTCTTACAGGCACCGTTTGTCGAACAGTCACTATTTTCTATTATATCCATAGACTCTATACTATTAGAAGAGGAAATAGTTTTTAAGACATTACTTACCTTGCTGTTATCAACTGGATTATCTTCCGGGAAGTTTCTTGCCTTCGGAGTCCCGGGGCATTTCCCAAACGCTTCCTTAAGTTCGCTTATCTTGTCAATAACATCTCTACAAGAGTCCTTAATTTCCTTATTGATACCTTCGAACTTCTCCTCAAAACTTTTGTGTAGGGATTCGACTTTTTCCTCCAGTACACTATACTTAGCGTTTATTTCATCCCGGAGGGCTTCTAACATTTCGTTGAACACAAGGTCAAATGCAGCAAACCTAGCATCCAAGCAGGCATCCCGGTAGGCCTTTTCGCAGGACACAGTTTTACCATCCGCCACTTAGCAAATGCTCTTTACCCGACTTCAAATTGGTTAATTTGGACGAAGCCATCATATATAAATGTATAGAACCAGGGGGGAGGGGGAGTAACCTCGCAGCTAGGTGTGTGCTAGAGAAGCCGTCCTAAGAAGGACGCACCTAGCTCTAAGAAAAAAGAACAAGTCAGGTTTGCGAGAAAATTAATTCTACGCCAGGGACCCGCTCGTGAATGATTAGAATAATAATAGATGATATGAGAAAATGTCCTTAGTTAGGTTTGCGAGGAAATTAATTCCAACGCCAGGGACCAGCACATAAGACGTAACAGAAGGTGAATATCGCCCTGAAAAGGGCGCACCGTGAAATGAGAATAATGAAATTATACCTGAAAAGAGAGTAGAGTGATACCTTGAAGAGCTAGTCCGTTTTGATCGTCCTGATCGTCCTCAGCCTAGGTTCCGTCCATCCATATATGACTGAAAGTTGATACTTTGTTGATACCATTGATGCACCAACTTTGCCTTGCATTGTTGGTCATGAGATATTTCTCATTAATATGCCCTGCCATAACCATGATTATCGATTTTTTATCAATAATTATTATTTTTTCGAAATCTGAGGTAGACAGTGACCTTCCTCATGCTTTGAAGGTCATGTATGCGAAATTTTATCAAGATCGGAATAAAACTGTAGATATATATAAAAAACAAACAAACAAACCTACAAACAAACCCACAAACAAACAAACATCCTTCTTTATATATATAGAACAGCGCGTGGACCTTTTGGTCCCCTCTAATTAACCCCAGTGGACCAATCAAAATCAAACTAAAGGAGTGTTTCCTCTATCGTCTTTCACCGTTTCTCAATAGTCCGCTAACTCATTAAGTTCAGTTACTGATCATTTTTAAAGATATTCAAGAAATTGTTATGAACTAAGAATTCTCTTTTCTAAGTAAAGCCTGAATAACAGGAATTCTGTGCATTGAATTTTATATTGCACAAATATTGCCTTCCATTGTTGGTCATGAGACATATATTGTTGATCCTTGCATATTGTTGGTGCATTGCGTGTTGACACCATTGTTGATACCTATTGTTGCACAAACTTTTATTTGCATTGTTTGTCATGAGATATATATTGTTGGTCCGTGCAGAGTGTTTGTAATTTGCGTGTTGATATCATTGTTGCAAAAACTTTGTCTTGCATTCTTGGTCATAAGATATTTCTCATTAATATGCCCTGCCATAACCATGAATATCGATTTCTTATCAATAATTATTATTTTTTCGAAATCTGAGGTAGACAGTGACTTTCCTCATGCTTTGATAGGTTATGTATGCGAAATTTTATCAATATCGGAATAAAACTGTAGATTTGTATAAAAAACAAACAAACCCACAAATAAACCCACAAACCCACAAACAAACAAACATCCTTGTTTATATAGATAGAAGAAGAAGAAGATAGATAGAAGAAAGATATCTCATGACCAACTATGCAAGAAAAGGTTTGTGCAACAATAGGTAACAACAATATATATGCACGACCAACAATGCAAGGCAAAGTTTGTAACATGTGGATAGGTTTTAATTTGTAGCGATGCATAGAATTCCTGTTATTCAGGGTTTTCTTTGAAAAGAGAGTTCTAAGTACTTAACAATTTCCTGAAAATCTTCAAAAATGATCACTAACTGGAGATAATAGAGAGTTAGCAGATCATTGAGAAACAGTGAAAAGAGAGGAAGAGCTTCGTGCTGTATTGAGCAAATGATAAGCAAGTAAATAGAAGAATCAGCAACTGCTAGACTAGACAATGTGATAAATGGCCAAGCTTTGCTTCAAGACATTAAGAGAAGAGTGGGAATTGCAACAA
Source organism: Rhysida immarginata (assembly GCA_023313115.1). Taxonomy (NCBI): domain Eukaryota; kingdom Metazoa; phylum Arthropoda; class Chilopoda; order Scolopendromorpha; family Scolopendridae; genus Rhysida; species Rhysida immarginata. The sequence continues at coordinate 508,302 of JAHWFO010056088.1, forward strand.
CATCAAGTGTACATCTAAAGTAAGATTACGTGAGTAAGAAATTATTTAGACAATCAATGGCATCCTTGGACAGAGCAATCCATTGTGAGACTTTAAAATTTTTTTTTTCGAATTTTCATTAAGAATTTTTACTGTATTAATTCTAAGCGTTTTCATGTGTTTATTTTTAAGATATTGCAAAATTTAATCCATAAAAAAGTCCGAGCCACGTAGGGGTTACCACCTTGTTTATTTGTTAGCACATCAGATCCAAACATTTCATAAAAATACATTTTGACTATATTCAGTGGGAATGTGTATATTTTGGAAACCGAGATGCTGATAATGCGATCATTGAACGTTCGTTTCCAAAAATTATTAATAATGATCATAAAATGATGATGCATTGTCAGAACATTCATAAGGCAGCGTCTATTGATGAAGCAAACGAGTCACGCGTGTCTCCCTTGAGCTCCCTATCAAACGTCCAGACGACTGGCAAACATTAATGCTCGTGGAAAGGAAAGAGAAAGAAGGAGTATTGGTCAGAAGAACTCTGCAACAAAAACAGAAAAAGCTATATGGGCATTAGAAACATCTGAACATCGAGAGTTTCGAATAGAGCAAGAGCTTCCACGTCAAGGACAAGAAACACTTGAGTCTAAAGTATCAGTGCTCCGCAGTGGTGAGGCAAGTCAAGAAGAGTTTAGATAAAGTCTCGGTATATCAACTAGAATTCCTGTTTTTCGTATTTTTCGTAGAATAGATAGTCCCTTTGCTCTGTATTGTATTGATTGAGTTAATATTTAACCAATTGGGAGTTATAATTTTATTTTATGAGATTGTTCTGTTTACCTACAAGTGTAATTATCCCGCGCAACGCCGGGTACCTCTGCTAGTCTATCTATATATATAATTTGCCCGGGATAATTACACTAATCAAAGACATTACCAGTAATATCAACAATGCGATGTCTGCTAGTGCTTGCCCTATAAACCCTAAATATCCTGACCATCTCGATCTTCCTCCAAGTATTAGGCAAATTATTGCAGAACAAGCTATTGCAGTTTCCCATACGGCTTTCATTCGTTATGAGTATCAACAAGGCCCATGGGCAATCCCTTTGTGTGGCAGGTATTAACTTCAAACGCCATGTTACTCACACGGGCAATTATATGTAGCTTGCTCAAGAGTCGGCACCCCAAATAATTTGCTTGTTTACACCCCAGACAGACAAACAAAATCATAGTGTACCTTCCAGCTTTGGGGTAAAAGCTGGGATATAAATAAAATTGTCGGGAGAGCGCATTCGAACCTCGGCTGGCGAATCCAGGCACCAGAAACCATAACAGTCTTTTTGATATACCCGAATACAATTGCAGGGATGGTAGATCAGCTGACCTATAACTTTAATTATCCCGGGCAACGCTGGGTAGATCAGCTAGTGGTATATAAATCAAATAGAGAAAAATTGATAAAAAGGAAATTGGCAACCATTGTTTCCTGTATAGGACAGCAAAGATATTATAATGTAAAAATAATATTTTTTTTATTGTATTACTTGATATATATCTATCTGAACAGTGGGAGATAAAAGAGTGCTTCCTCTGTCCTCTTTCCATCCTCTCTCAATAGTCGGCTTAGTCTCCATTATCTCCAGTTACTGATCATTTTTTAAAATTTTCAAGAAATTGTTAAGTACTAAGAACTTTCTTTTCTAAGAAAAGCCTGAATAACAGGAATTCTATGCATCAAACTTAGCTTTGCTTTGTTGGTCATTAAATATATATTGTTGATCCTTGCTTAGTGTTGGTGCATTGCATGTCGACACTGTTGTTGATACCTATTTTTGCACAAACGTTTCCTTGCATTGTTGGTCATTAGATATATATTGTTGGTCCGTACAGAGTGTTTGTGAATTGCGTGTTGACACCATTGTTGATAACTATTGTTGCACAAACTTTGCCTTGCATTATTGGTCATGAGTTATTTCACATTAATATGCCTTGTCATAACCATGAATATCGATTGTTTATAAATAATTATTATTTTTGCGAAATCCTCATGCTTTGAAGGTCGGAATTTTGATGCAAAATTTCATCAAGATCGGAATAAAACTGTAGATTTGTATAAAAAACAAACCCACAAACAAATCCACAAACCCACAAACATTCTTCTTTATATATAGATAGAAAGTGTAGGCAGGCATATGATAGATCGATATTGTGTGGGATTTATAGTGTTATGAGACTTTGGTACCATGTATGTTATTCCGTGTGTGAGGAGACGTAGCAATGTCTCTGGTGTTTCCAAAGCGTTGGAGATCTGTTTTGGAAGGGCCAGATGCAAACAGGTGAAGCGCTTATACCAGAAGTTCTGAATCCTATCTACACCTGGAACCTTCCAGTTGTGAGTACGTTTAATGACTTGTGAGAATTCATCTGTTGTTATGTCAGTATAAGGCACGTTTGGTAGTGTGGATGCTAATTGCTCCTCTTCCCTGATCCAGCTAACTTCCCTATTATGTTCAACTGAGACAGACCAAAGAGACGACCAATAATGCTGGAGTGCTGTTTGTGTTGGCAGACCAGTGTTTTGTGTGTGTGTGCGTGTGTGTGTGAGTGTGTGTGCGTGTGTGTATGCGTGTGTGTGTGTTTATAATCTTTGTTTAACTGCTTATAGAATGTCTTCTCATAGTTTGCCAATAGCTTGTTCTGCTGTTTGTGCTGAGTGCATGTTTTGTATCTCTTCAGGGGTTGTCTTTTTGCAGGTAACTTTTGTTTTAATGTGTCCATATATTCTGTAATGTGTGGATTGTGCTGCTCATGACTGGTGTGTGTTTTAATTTCCTTAAATAAATGTCTGAGGCGATCGTTCAGCTTTGATGACGTGTTGTTTTTTGTGTACTGTGTAAGTCTAACTAACTGCATGCGGATTTGGTCAATCACAGACTCAATCCGCTTTTGCCATTTAGGTTTCTGTTGTATGTATAACTTTTGTTTGTGTGTGTGTGTATGGATTGCTTTCCTATCCAGTTTGGATATAACTGTAAGAGCCCCAGTGTGGATATGGACCGTTTAATAAAAAAAATAAAAAGGTACCCTTTAAAAAATATTAAAAGGGACTCCCTTAGCAAACTCGTATTTTTATTATTTATATGCTGCAAAGTTATATCTGAGTTTTACAATTGTTAATCTGAAGATTTTTAACGCTTGCCAATTCATTGTTGTCAAAAAGAATGTTTGCTTTGGACTTCTGTTTTGCTCGTGTGTCTGACACGGGGCAGAGAAAAACGGAGGACCAGTTTTCTTTCATTGGAAATTTTTTGCGACATGCAGAACGTAATTGAGTATTGCCCAAAACGGTTTACACTGGGCATTTTTTGAGCTATTTTCCCTTGACAAATTCGATTCGAGGGCCTGGAAGAGGCCGACGAAATCAGGCAATTTAGTTCATCCAAGTTTTGATACGATTAAACCTAAATTAAATATGCCAAACTGTACGTTGCAAAGAATGTGTGACAATAATGTTTGAGGCCACGGATGTAGCAAAACGAAGAAACACCGAGGACAAGTACTGATTTGATTGACAGATCGCTTAAATCATCTTGAACCTGGCCAGCTCCGACCATCATGAGTTATTTGGTTGTTCCAGAAGATTCCGACCAAGATAAGAACAAATTTGACCCAATCAAATATTAGTAAGAGTTAAGGTTTTCCCGAACTAACATTTTCCTCTCTTTGTTCCATCCCTCCATCCCCCTTACTCTTAGGTGTTGATGTGAGGTGTACTCGAGATGATAACTGCTGAGCGCTCCCTGACTGCGCACCTAATCGATCGGAACGATGACACTACCGATTGTTCATACAATACCGAATTGAATCACCCCACCACAAAGAGTCCTATATGCCCCGACGCACGGTGAACTTTGCTTCAGGAGATGACCCCATGGCCCAAGAGCCTTCACTCATCATCCCCTTTTTTGACTGGCGGTCTGACAATACAGTCTAAGACGAGAAGTTTGTTCGATGAAAACCCCGACTATGACCAAAAGAAGCGTGTACACATTGAATTTATTGAGCTTGGCTAACGAACGACTCCTCTATTTCATTAATTTGTTTGCATGCCCCCAATAAGTATCTTGATTAGGGAAAGTTATATAAATAATATGTTTGAACTTTATTATGATTTGCTATGGCTATTTTTTTAAATATGATTGTGTTTCTATGTTTTCGAGCTCAGAAAATAAACCTGGTAAGGCACCCGCTACCGTCATTTTCTGGCATATAAATTTTACTTGGAAACTCAGTTAATAGGTTGTTTGATATCAACATTTATATCTGGATTCAAGGTAAGAAGATTTTAACTACCTTATGCCCCCACTTAGGACGACCTACTCGTAAGAGACATAAAAAAGGGAATTCACCCGAGTTTGCCCATTCAACAAAATAGTGTACTTAGAAACGACACTGATGAAAATGTTGCACTGAGAGTAATAGAATTTAAGGTCATTGGAAGCTTGACCGACCTGTATTGTAGTGGGACGCACAATACCGACCGTAACATTCAGTTTTTTGACGGTAGCGGAATAAAAAGGATAAAAATTTCGATAAGATTTACCTCGATGGCTTTTTGCTTCTTGATTTTTCAAAGTGAACGTTTAGGTTCATGCATCTGTTGCGCTATGAATGTCTGTGTTATGTTGAATCTCTTCTGCCAATAGAAACGTGCTGCTATGACTCAAGATACCCTTTAAAGGAATCTATGAGAACTTGTTAGTTATAGACCCAAAAGAATTAATAAATTAATAGCGACCCTGTTTCAAAGAAGGTATCCAACCTCACTTCATCAATTCACAAGCCCTTCGAAAAATTGCGACACGCCTGGGAATAAAGGAACTTCCTCCTCAAGCGGAACTGTCTGAAGTGGTTGAGCAAAAACTTCAACAACAGCGTAATGAAGCGGTAGTAACGCCCGACAACGTTCTTTGGGCGACGTTAGATGTCGAAAAATTTATTAAGGAAACTTTAATTAAGTATTCTTTATCTGCGGATCAGTACCTCTTGGACAAGGTACGTGATTCTCTACAGACCCAAACTCAGACATTCCATGAGTTAGCACTTGATAAGGCTACTGACATTGACATGTACCGAAGAAGATTGACTATACCAAAATTTGATGGCTATACCGACCTTGAGGCTTACCTAGCCAGAGTAAATGAAGCCAAGCCAGAGTAAATGAAGTTCCCCATAGGGCATTAATAGGCATATTCCCACTCTTGGTAGAGCCTGATCTCACTTACTGGATGTGGGAGATAACGGATGAAGCGGCCAACTGGACAGAGGCCAAGACCCACTTGATTGCCCACTTTGGTCGAAAGAAAACGGACAAAGCACGCCAAAAGGAACTATACCGACGGACTCAGAGCAAAGATGAAGCATTCGTTAAATACTATACGGATATGAAAGCCATCAACTGATTACTCATACCGCTCCTTACAGAGGCGAAGCTGGTCAAGCTTGCAAAGGAAAATATGACCAAGTATTTGAATCGATGAATATCTCGGTCCACCACTAAAACGGAAGCAGAACTATTGGCAGCCTGTGCTGAATGGGAAAGACTGCATATCCAGTCACCACGGAAACGTGATTCAATGGTAGCAACTCAGCTGTAGAGCCAGTCCTCTAGCGACCCTGATGGAACAAAACAGGATGACAACGTCCGATTCGGGTGGTTTGGTTGCGGACGACCTAACACTCTACACCGGAATTGCCCCTGTAGTGAAGAAACGCCCTCTACCAGTACCCAACGAAACTAGGCACCCCCTTGTTGGTTGCTGAGTTTGGTTCCTACTCAACTTTCGGCTAGTTACCCTGGATTCTCCTGAGAAAATTAATGTTGTTGTATAGTAGAACGTGTTGAACAATTAGTGATTATTTCTTTTAATGGACAATTACCACGATTAATATCAATCTGAGAAGAAGAAAAGACAAAAGACAATTAGTACTGAAATAATTTACTTTGACCGAAATGATTATTATACTAATGCGTCTAGAATCTTGAAATTGAAGCTACGATTAAAGCTACTTCTGGAGCACTTGCATCTGATATGTGTTTTATAACTTCTAATGAAATCCTTTTGTATATCGACTTGTCGATTCTTGATTTGTCTTACTGTGTTACCGTAAAGGAAAATATGTAGACACAGAAAAAAATTTGTTTGCAAAAAAAATTTTTTTGAAAAGTAGGAGAGGGACTATAACGGCCCAAAAATGGACCCCTTAATAAATAAATAAAAAAGTTACCCTTTGAAAAATATTAAAAGAGACTCCCGTAGCAAGCTAGTATTTTTTATGCTGCAAAGTTTTATCTAAGTTTTACAATTCTTACTGCGATATACAGAGCGTAATTAAGTACTGCCCAAAACGGTTTATATTGGGCATTTTTGAGCTATTTTCCATGACAAATTCGATTCGAGGGCCTGGAAGAGGCTGACGAAATCAGACAATTTAGTTCATCCAAATTTTGATACGATTAAACCTAAATTAATTCTGTCAAACTGTATATTGCAAAGAATGTGTGTCAATAATGTTTGATGCCACGGATGCAGCAAAACGAGGAAACACCAAGGACAAGTACTGTTCAAACTTGACTTGATCGACACATCGCTTAAATCATTTTGAACCTGGCTAGCTCCGACCATCATGAGTTATTTGGTTGTTCCAGATAATTCCGACCAAGATGAGAACAAATTTGACCCAATCAAATATTAGTAAGAGTTAAGGTTTTTCCGAACTAACATTTTCCTCTCCTTGTTCCACCCCTTCCCCCCCCCTTACTCTCAGGTGTTGATGATGAGCGGCGTACTCGAGATGGTAACTCCTGAGCGCTCCCTGACTGGGCACTTAATCGATCGGAACGATGGCACTACCGATTGTTCGTACAATGACCGAATCGAATCACTCCACCATGAAGAGTCCTGTATACCCCGACGCACGGTGAACCATGCTTCAGGAGACGACCCCATGGCCCAAGAACTTTCACTCATCATCCCCTGTTTTTGATTGGCGGGCTGACAATACAGTCTAAGACGAGAAGTTTGTTCGATGAAAACCCCGACTATGAACAAAAGAAGCATGTACACATTGAATTTCTTGAACTTGACTAATGAACGACTCCTCTATTTCATTAATTTATATGCATGCCCCCAATAATTATCTGTATTTGGGAACATTATTTAAATATTATGTTTGAACTTTTATATGATTTGCTATGGCTATTTTTTTAAATATGATTGTGTTTCTATGTTTTCGAGCTCAGAAAATAAACCTGGTAAAGTACCCGCTACCATCAATTTGTGGTATGTCAATTTAACTTGGAAGCTCACTTAGTTAATAGGTTGTTTAATGTCAACATTTATATCTGGATTCAAGGTAAGAAGATTTTAACTACCTTACGGCCCCACTTAGAACGACCTACTCATAAGAGACATAAACAGGGGAATTCACCAGAGTTTGCCCATTCAACAAATTATACTCAGAACTTCCGCCAATAGTACGTCTGTCCCCTACCTTAGAAATTTTTCAAATCTAGAGTAAAACATTACCTCACTAACATTCCTCTCTAAACCTTTAATTCCCAATGTACTGTATTTATTTTGCAATGTATTTTATCTTTAATTGTGATTATGAACTTGAAGTCCATTTAGGGACCACTCGTCGGCCATACGCCATACTGGCCTTGGCTGGATTCTATGTACTCATCTTTGAAATAAATCAATAAATAAATAATTAAATAAATAATTTGTTTAAGGTTGTTGGAAGCTAGACCGACCGGTATTGTAGCAGGACACACAAAGCCGACCGTTACAATGAGTTGGTGTATGTATTCTAAAGATAGATTTTCTATAATGTACTGTGCTAAGATATAAGATATAGCGGGTTGGGATATATTAATATGACCACCTGCTAGTATCTGGAATATCCACCTTTTGCAGCAAGCACAGCAGCTAATCGACATGGCAGAGTCAATAAATCCTCGGAAGGTGGTTGTAGGAATCTGGAATTCGGTGATCAGTGCATCCCGCAATTCCATCATTGTGCATGGTGGAGGGTACAAAAAAACATTCCCCACACAATTACTGCGCCTCCACCATCTTGCAAAGTCCGCACCAGACATGAGGTGTCCATGGCTTCATGTTGTTTTTGCCATATTCTAAGCCTTCCGTATTCGTCTGATCAGGTACAGCTTGCAGACATGATGATCGAGATGGTCCCACAAATGTTCAATGGGGTGAGGTCCAGGAAGTTTGATGGCCATGGGAGTAGCTTGAATTCATCCTCATGCTCCTCGAACCAGTCGTGGACAATTTTGGCAATATGGCAGGGAGCATTGTCCTGTTGAAAGGTGCCATCACCCTTAGGAAACACTGTCGACATGAAGGGGTGTACCTGGTCTGCGATGATCTTCAGGTAATGAACAGCATTTAGTGTATCCTCCAGCGCTATCAGTGGAGTCAGACCATACCATGAAAACATCCCCCAAACAGACACACCTACCCCACCAGCCTGTCGTCTGCCTGTCCTCAGATGCTTCCCGGCAAAGTGTCCATCGTCCGTCCACTCTGATCACCAGAAATCGCGACTCGTCAGAGAAAGCAACTCTTTGCCACTCGGCCGAGTTCAAACGGCGATAGTCCATTGCGTATTGGAGGCGTTTTCGGCGATGCACAGGCGTCAACATGGGTGCTGTTACCATACGCCTGCTCCGTAGCCCCAACCTCAAGAGGGATCGTTGCACTGTCTTGGTGTTGACACGCCTAGTGGCCCCATTGTTCATTTGTTGTGTCAGTTGCTCAACAGTGGAACGCTAATTGGTCTTGGCCAGGCGTTGTAACCGATGCTCGCCTCTAGGATCGAAGGCTCATGGGGCCCCACAGTTACCTCTTCAGTTGCTCGAAACTGTCTGGTTCGTCCAGTCTAGGTACACCTTCACAACAGCAGCCCTAGAGAAGTTCACAAAGGTGGCCGTTTCTGAAATGCTGCCGCCCTTGGCCCGATAGCCAATGATCATCCGCTTTTGGAGGTCCTACAGGTCACTTGCTGTGCCCATGACGGCGACAATTGCTCTGTTAACGGATGCTACCACACGTCACCAGTTGTCAGCTTTTAATGATATGCAATGATTTTTCATCTGCATACCATGGGTCGTGCCAAGATGTTCGAGGATAGGTGGTCGTATTAATTTGTCCCGACCCTGTGTACGTTCATGTAAAATAAAATTTCCCCTGTTTTGATGTTTATGTTTATTTTACGTATACCTGATCTTTGTGTGGGATCTGTTCACGTGTAAACGGTAGGGTGTCATTTAATGTTTCAATAAGTTTAGTATTCATGTTGTGTTGTGGATTAATCTCATGGTGAAGTTCATTGTTGAGTGTGTGTTCTTCAAGTTCAATATTGATGTCAGTATCAGTGTCACGTGCCAAACGCTTACGCAGTAGAAGTATGCAAGATAATTAAGATGTATTAATATGAAGAGACACATGCCATCATTATAGTCATGAACCAACATTATTTATTTAGAAAAATAAATGTTAATAATAATCAAAAGATACTAAAAAATACACTTTGTATTAGGAAAATGAACGGATATTTATAAGAGAAAAGGACGAGACACAAAAACCCTGGAATACAATAAATAATAGTTATAAAATAAAATGAAAAATAAAATAATAATTAACAATTAACAAAATAATTATTAAATAATAAGTAAAATCAAAATAAAACTAGAAATATAAAATCAAATAAAATGCTGACGTTTCGGATAAAGACTCTCCTTTATCAAAGCAAAAAGGATAATTCTCTAAAGGCAATTAGAATATTAGAGAATTATCCTGAAGTTATGAAAAAAGTACTAAAGGACGCCTTTATATATAGTTGGCATAGGGAACAGTAAGACGGTATTGGCTGAAAAAGCAGAAGAGGAATTTGAAGACGTGTTGGGATAGGCCAGGAAGGAGGACAAATAGGAGGCAATAAGAGGGCGACGAAAAATAATGCAATAGGATAACACATACAAAATTAAATTTCCAAATAAGAAAAGAACTCGAATTGCTTTCTTTCTTTTTTGTTATGGAAGTTACTACGAAGAATATACAGGCTGATTGCCTGTAAAGAGTGACCAGGGGAATTAAAGTGTTTAGCGACAGGGGTGTCAGCATTGCTAAGAATATCGAACTTATGCCCGGCAAATCTGAAGCGTATGGTATTGCCAGTCTCTCCAACGTACTGTTTCTGGCAAACTTTGCTATGTAACAGGTAAATTAAGATGTGAGAAGTGCAAGTCAGGTTCTGGTTAATCTTGAAAGTAAAGGAGGAAGCACTGCTGGAAATGGAGGTAGCAGGGTTAAGAAAATGGCAAACGCCACAACGCTTTGCATTGCAAGGAGAACATCCCTTAGTGGACGTGCGTGGTTTGGTAATAGCAGCATGGACCAGAATATCTTTAAAATTAAATGTCCGTTTAAAAGAAACTTTAGGTGGTTCTGGTAGAATGGAGTGGAGAAGAGGAGAGTTGTCAATAATATGTTGATGTTTCTTTAGGACATTTTTAATACTATTGAGGGTTGGATGATAAGGAAAAACTAATGTAGGTGTTGTCATGGATGGAGAAGGTTTGGGGTTGTTGTTAGAACGAGAATTGCGATGTTTATAGATAGAGGCGCGTATGACAGATTTGGGGTAGCCTCTTGCTTTTAGGGAGTGGGTAAGGGCATTAGCATGGAAGTCCTTGTCAGACTGATTAGTGCATATTCTATGGATGCGAGTTAACTGACCTAATGGGATGTTATCCTTGCAATGGCGTGGATGGCAGCTGTCATAGTGTAAGTACTGGCGTTGGTCAGTGGTCTTCTTATAGAGATTAGTAGACAATTTATTGTTAGTGTTAGAGATAGAGACATCCAAAAATGAAACTGTCCTGATAGAGTAATTGTGAGAAAAGCTCTATTATTTATTAGGAAAATGGCAATAATACTTGATACTGATAATAAACTTAAACAAAAAGTCTAAGCTCTAGTCCAGTAATCAACTTAAAAGTGTAACTTCACTATTCCTAAGAACACAAAGCATTTTATACACAATAAAATGACTGAAATAAATAACCTTGATTTCATAATGTGCACCTTGCTCTACTTTGACTTAGATCCATCAATACAACAATACCTGACGGTAGCAACTCCACGGTAGATATCCTTCTGACCTCAACCATTGGTAAAGTAATATTAAACATTGTAACTACAATACATATCCGTACAACCAACTAAATCTTGGAAAGAATTGATAAGCAAAACGGTTAAACGTAGTAAATGTCTAACATCTTATGACAAACACTCAAATTCAAATATTTCCTACTAAACAACATCAAGAGCAAATCTATATATGTATGGTTCAAATACATACTATTACATGCACACATGTAATTTTGTAATAGGGCATCAAAACTACTTTTATCAAGTTGAACTTAAATGAGACACAAATTAATTAAATGCGTATTACAAATACGTATATACGACTCTTAAAGTCCACAGTCTTTAAACAGTTAGTGGTCACTTTCAATTTCTAATCACAATGGATACTCATATATAAAGAAAACAAATATTAAATGCCACAACTCTCAAATACTAATAAGTTCGAAAGTCTTATTTGCTATCACTCTGTGTTCAAAGAAATATATACTGCTAAAGAATTTTCCAATTATAGTTAACACAAAGTCATGAAATACCAAAGTCATTTACATCTTAGCAAATCTTAAGCTTGAAAAATAGCGTGATTTTGAATAACTTCCACTAAGCTAATTTGTTAGGCCAATTTTATAAGAAAATGTGGATGTAGGTGACCCTTCTGGATTGCATAAATAGCTACATAAAACATATCGTTAAAACGTATGTTAGCACTCTTAAATACCTAACAAGTAGACAAATGTATCGACCTATCGTTCCTTTATGAGATTGCGGAACGCAACTTTTTATTCAGCTAATCCTTAGCTTTAAACAGGCCATAAATAACTACACTAGCATCGAATTGTGGACACTATAAATCACAGTGAAATAAGCAATATCATTAATCGTCGTGGAATACTTCTAGACGACGCACATTAATCATGAATAAGAACGGATGCCTCTAGACTTAGCCGAATTCGCACTTTTAACACCACACTCAAAACGACGTATAATTGTCTCCGTTTGGATTTGTAGAGATAACAAATGTTAACGGAATAAATTAAACTCACAGTTTTGAAGCGGCGTTCAATTTCTGCGGCTCAGGAACCAATTTCTTCTCGTGCGTATGTCTGGAACCATCGTGGAAATGAACCCATCCATCGTTGATGTTGGATTACACAAAGCTTGGAAGAATTTCTGTAGACATTTTCTTCTCTCCAAAAGCTCACCTCTGAGCTGGTGATATGGTTTAAAGAAGATACTGGCGTGGGCGGCGGCGTAATTACGTGTACGCCGTTTAAGGAAACTTCTGCGTAGCTCTTCTCGTGCGTCGGGTTTTTCTCGTCGAACGCACAGTCTCGACATTAGCGGTTGTCGTCCTTTCGGCCTCCGAAGCCTTTCCGCTAGTCATTCTATGTTGCGAAGACGTTGCCGTGCTTTCCGACTCTCCCTCGTCGAGCCACGTTTCCATTCTCTCTGCTGCGACGAGAAGCATTTCGAGCTCCGTAAGTTTGATCCGTCGCTCGTCAGGTCTTACTTCCGAATCCCTTGCTATACTATTTTCCTCTCTCCATTTGCCTCTCCTCTTCGTGTCAATCGAATCGCCCACCTTCCGTCTTTCCTCCTTCTATCCTTGCGCTCTCTGTTGCCAAAACAGACGAGTTTTGTTACAAGGAGGTTTGATTCTGTGTTTGAATCTGTGTTGGTTGTCGGTTTGAGTAGATGGCTCGTATTCTTATAGCTGTTGTGCAACTTCTTGCTTTATTTTCTGTAGCGTGGGTAAGGGTATTAAATTGTTCATAACAATTAGTGCAATGCGTTGTTCAGTGACTGGGATGTGAGGATATGTCTCTTTGAAAGTGTTATATAAGTGTCAGTTTCCAGTTTCTTTACTGCATAGAAGGCTCGCATGATAAAATGGTTTAAGTTATTGGTCCATTTCGTGCGTTGGCGTGGCTTGCCTGCCTTAGTGGTCGAAGGCAAAGAAGCTCTTGAAACACTAGGGACAGGCTGTGGCATTGCAGTAGCCGAACAAGGGTTGGTGCTGATTTCGCCACCAGTGGCCCTGGGACATTGTGGTACTTTTCGAACGTCAGCCTCCGTCTAACCCACGAGCGCGGACCTTGGTAATATGGTTGACGTCCGAGCCGGTATCAGATAACGCACTAGCACTAATCATAGTGATCACCAATATATGTGTGGTCCTGTTAGCCGTCTCCATCATAAGCAGGGCCTTGGGCGATGTAATCAGCTGATCAGCCCTACTGGATCATCTTAGACCCTCAATGTTAATCTAAGAGTAGAGCAGATCAGACCTGTTAACCAGGGCCATCTGCCTAAGATTTTCCCCGCCTCGCACCACACGAGGGTTATTATTATTATTGTTTGGGGAAGCCAAACTCGGATCAAGTCTGGAAGCCAATCCCAGAGGCAGACCCAAAAGAGGCCCAAGCCCAAGGGATTCAGATGTAAGGGAGTGAAAGTTATGCACTCGTGGCAGTATTGATGTTTGGGTGTAGGAATTTCCTTACTAAGTGACAGGTGTTTGGAATTGTGGCTTTCTTTGTATAAGTGTGGGTTTAAATTTAGTGTTGACAGGCTTTTGTGTAGCGAATGTGGAATAACCTCAGTGGCAGAAAGAACGATAGGAACAATGTGTACTCTGTTAACTTCCCAAAGGCGTTTTACTTCGTGTGCAAGATCCGTATATTTAGTGATTTTGTCCGTGTATGTCTTTTGTGAATTGTGTGTTGGGGATGTAGATATCAATTATGTAGGTCACTTAGTTTTGCTTATCTACTAGTGTAATGTCTGGTCTGTTATGAGGGGTAGTTTTGTCAGTGATAATAGCTCTGTCAAAATATAGTTTGTGTGGTGTTCTCTAAGACAGCGTCAGGGATATATTTATTGTGTGGAGTGTGAATGTCCCTTAGCTTGTGTATCTTAGCTAGATGTTGATGTATTTTGTTGGCTACCTGGTTATGCCTGTATAAATAATCTATCTGCATGAGTATTTTGCAACTGGTTATGACGTGTTGGATGGTGTCCTCTGCGTTATGGCATTTCCTGCAAGACCCATCAGTCGAATCTTTGATAATATGTTTTCTGTAGCTTTTAGTGTTAATAACCTGGTCTTGTATAGCAGTCATGGTTCCTTCAGTTTCCCCGAAGAGACTACCTTCACGCAACCAAAAGTTCGACGCTTTTTTGTCGATGTGCAGCTGGTTGAGGTCAGAAGGATATCTACCGTGGAGTTGCTATGAGCCATGATTGAAGTTTAGTGCATGAGCCATGATTGAAGTTTAGTGCATGTTGTAGGAATGTTATGGGTGTTCTGCACGCTGTTCAGATACAAAGGTGTGTATTTTGTATCAGCCGTGCTGACTGCTCTGTATAATGGTGATCTGTGTTGTTTAGAGTAAAAGAATTCTCTGAGTGACTGAGTCTGGTGTAGATCTATTATGTCAATAAGACCTCTGCCTCCCTCTGAACAAGGCAGGGTGAATCTTTCAATAGTTACGTGTGGATGGTGCCCTCTGTGCTTTGTAAGCAGTTTACGTTGTTTCCTTTCAAGTCCCTCAAGCTCGGTGTGTGTCCACTGTATAACTCCAAAGAAGTAGGAGAGTATTGGCGTGGCATAAGTATTGATGGCCTTGATTAAATTTCTGGAATTTAAATGCGTTTTAAGTATTGTTTCTAGTCTATGAAGATATTGTTTAGTGAGTGTATTTTTTGTGTTTGTGCTCCAGAAGCTTGTATTTTTTGTGTTAAATCCTAGATATTTCTAAAATTCATCATTTTCGATATCAGCAATGTGATCTGCTTATTCTAATGTGAAGCCTCCTTCCCTGAGTACTCCCTTTTGAATGTGAATGGTTTTGCATTTGTCTTTTGAAAAAGTTTGTGTAATGTCAAGTAATTGGTGCAATTTTTTGTGTGGAGGAGTAGATTTTCATGTAGAGTAAGTGTGAAAGGGTGTAGTGGCAGCTTTTATTTGTTTAATTGTGTGTCCGTAAGTTGTGCTATTCAGTCTGTTTGAAAGTACCTTTAGTGCGAGACAAATCCAGAGTGGGTTCAGTGATTTACCCTGGAAGATGCCCCGGTTTATCTGTATTTTGTCAGTCGTGATGGTTTCACTGTTGAGTGTGAGATGTAGTGAAGTTCGCCAATGCAGCTTTGTACTTTCTAAAAATGTGATAAGTGTAGGGTTTATTTTATATAATCGTAGTGTATATTAAAGCCATGAGTGTGGGACACTATCAAAGGCCTTTTTGTAATCAATGTAGGCTGCATGGAGGTGTCGATGTTTATTGTGAGTTTGTCTTAGGAGCACACTGTCTATCAGGAGTTGCTCCTTACAACCCATGTGATTTCAACGGCATCCCTTTTGTTGCTCAGTAAGAATGTTGTTTGAGTTTATGCGTGTATAAATTAGGAGATACAAAGAGTTAGATATTAAGGATCCCTGGTTCTCACTCTCGTACGTAAGAGAACGTTCTCACTCTCGATTTCGTTCTTGGCGTTCTCACGCAATTATAAAGGATCTCCCTATATATATATAGTTGATCCAGGGAAAGAACGATGGAGTAAGCGTGGCTTATTGTTGATATCGATTAATCATGTCAGGCAGTGGACGCGCATGGAATTATTGGGTTTCTTCATTATCTACGCGGGCGTCAATCCGTTCACAGAATGCAATGACCAGCGATCATAATGGTTACTAGAACTACAACACCTAACATTTTTGGAAATCGAGGACAAACTCTTCATAGCCAACCAAGCTAGGGAGATTATGTGAAATATATTTTCCTATTTTAAACTTAAGGATTCTGATTAAAGTACTTCAGTGTTTAAAGAAAAAACGTCTAAAGCAACACATGTTTCCATGACGTCCCTTCGAAGAATCATTCAGAATGTAGCTAGGCCAATGTTGGGAGTTTGAAAACCAGAAAACCTGAATCACAGACCCCATAATCCTTCAGATCCGAGGAAAATTCGGAATAAGCCTCAAAAATTTTAAAATTATTGTTTTAGTGCTAGAAACACTTAAAAAAGTCACAATTTAATCGATACTTGCAAATATGTCTTCATGAGAGCTACACACGCCGGCCAGTGATTTAGTAACCTTCATTCAATATGGCATTGACCCACCTTTGGCTGTAATTACAATACATACGCGGTTTGGCATGGACTCTACAAGGTGTTGCAATGCAGTTAAGGTAATCGCAGACCATGCATTCGTCAGAGAAACCTTCAGGTCATGCAGAGTAGACGGAAGCGGATGCCTTCGACGAATGACTCTTTCCAACATGTCCCAACCATTCTCGATCGGATTCAAATCCAAACTTTATGCTGGCCACAGCAGATGTTGCAACTCGGTGCCATGTTCAGAAAACCAAATTCTCTGCCAGCCATCGGTACAAAACAATGTGTAACGTGACTCGTCCGACCACATCACCTTTTTCCAGTCGTCTACTGTCCAGTCACACCATTCTTTACACCACCGCAGATGAACTTTCCGGTTTGTTGCTGACACCAGGGGCTTTCTCACTGGCTTTCTCATCCCTGTTCGCTTCAACTCTCGGCTCATTGTTCTGGAGGAGATGGGTTGCGATGATCCTTCATTGAAGTTTGCCGTAGTAGACCTTCGGTTTTGCCGCACAATCCCTCTCAGATGACGTCGGTCCCTGTCTGTGTTGATTGTTTGTGATCCACAATTCTGTCGTTTCGACAACTCTTGTGGATTCTGTTTCCACGCATTGAACACCTCGGGGACCATACCTTTTGAGATACTGCTCAGTTGAACTGTCCTGGAAATCATAGCTCAAGCTAGATGGGCTCTCAATAACTACTTTTTGGAACTCACGACAGGTCTGCTGTTATCCCTATTTTGCTCAACTTGAGCAGCTGCAGCTTGTTCCTACCCTGTACCTGCAGCTTGGAATGAGCATGTACCTCATATGATTGCATTCATTTGCATATCACAATCGTTTATGACCTGTGACCCCGTTCCTACATATCAGTACAGTAATTCATCATGAGTTTCTAATTCATTGGCCATTGTGTGTATAAATCGCATATTAAAAGTCAAACAAACAGAAAAAAAACAACAATTTAAATTTGGCCTGGAATTTTTTTTTCGATTTTCCAGGACTTTCCAGATTCTCCATGACCTTACAAACCCTGTAAATGAAAGAACTTCGCATACGCACGAGCTAAAAATTTGTTGATGCTCTTATGATTTATGTCTCACCTTTAAATTCTTGTACACTTTCCCATTGACGTTTGTAATGTTGTTTATAGTTGGCAGTTAAAAGGCATTCTTGCTGACAGGTATGAATTTGAACCTATTATTGACTGGGTACCAGTAGATAGTTTAAACCAGACGTTTATAAAGTTAAAAAAATAATTCCGTGCATCGTAAAATTAAAAAAAAGAATTACGTGCTAGCTTCTGTTAGGTTCCTGGGGATAATTATGGAAATAATGGTCGAATGAATAAATAATTATTTATAAAGGACTGCGCCAGTGGATTATACTTTCCACAAAATGTTTATGATAATTTTAAAGTTTATCCCATTCACACAAACTAGATTCTTCCCACTTAAACAGGCCCGGCCAAGTGAGGAGAAAATCAAAGTAATCTAGGCAGCTTTTTAACATATAAAATAGCATATTTATTCAGGAGCATTCAACTAGTGTATTAAACAGAATGTGAGGTGATAAGAAATAAAATTTAATCAATGATGTGTAAAACAATGTATCAATTAGATATCAATTTAAAGAATAAAATCTTTGGAACAATTCAATTTGTAAAAAGAAAGACTTTGTATTAAATAAATAATTTGTATTTCAGAAATAAATGATAGAGTATCAGAATTGACTTATGATAATTGTAATAAATGTAATTATAATTCTTTAAGACAAGAATAGATTTTGGAAATTCAAACAATCAAATTTACAGACTTAAAAATATTCTCAAGCGACTTGTAAGATAATTAAAATATATAATGATAATTAAAAATATAGAAATATAGAATCACTGTTCTGTGGAACGTTTGTATCAAAAATGGTTTAACAGTAAGGTAATAATTTCTTCTGACTGAACTTAAATACTCAAATTTCTGGCAACATTATAATTAATGGCAAGACTTTATGTAAGGTAACAAAATGATCAGATTGATTCAATTAAAGCTTAAAGGGGTGGTAGAATTAAATCTTGAAAGATCTGAATTGTAACTTGACTCTAAAATGTAATTGTCTTTCCCAGTAGAATTTTATGAATAAGAATGTTCCGTTCCAGTCTTTACGTGAATAGGAATTGTAATAAAGAAAAATACGAATACAATGCATAGAATGGCAATTGAGACGTTAAATTGGAAACGGGCTTTTTACCGTTCTTCTCAATCTGTCCGCTCTGGGATGTGGTACTCGCTCTCTGGCTCCGTCAAAACATCTGGAGGGGGGTGGATTCCTCTTAAGAAGTAGCTGGTAGGCTTTTCTGCTATGCTCCTTCTTCCATGATGAAATTATGTACAGTTCGGGCTGGCTTTTCTCTCTCAAACTAATATTAACTTTCTTAACTATGAAATTGATGGAGCTGGTTCTCAGCTATGTGGAGTATACTTAAAAAACCTTGGCATCGAGCTAACTCAAAGAATTTCGTGGTGTGAACAGTAATTAAGAAGACTAAACTGAAACAGGAGTTAAAAATATTAATCTAAAATTTCCCATCTGAATTCATTAGAATATCAGACAGAGGCCGCATTAGAATGTAATAAAAATGTGAGTAGATGAATCGTACACCCGGTTGTCTTAAAACCCAAAACTTCTACTGAAGATTCTTTTCTCTGGAACTACTGACAAAACAGATCCAGTTTCCTTAACCAATCAAACGTTCGTATACACGCTAGACAACCACCAAAAGGTGATTCTTCTACCAATCAAGAACTCAAAAAATTACGTGGTGTGAACAGTAATTGGGAAGACTAAACTTAAACCAGAGTTAAAAATATTAATTTAAAATTTCCCATCTGAATTCATTTGAATTTCAGATAGAGGCCGAATTGGAATATAATAAAAATGTGTGTAGGTGAACCGCACACCCAATTCTCTTAAAACCCAAAACTTTTACTGAAAATACTTTTCTCTGGAACTACTAACAAAACAGATCCAGTTTCCTTAACCAATCAAATGTTCGCATACATGCCAGACAACCACCAAAAGGTTGTATTCTACCAATCAAGAACTTGGTAACATTTCTCAATTTGTTTGAAATTTATCACTCACGTGACAATTAGTCACATCTGGCCATCTTCATCGTTCAAGGTTCGCTCTTTGTTTGTTCTCAAAAACATTTTACCCTCCTACATCCCGTCTCGAATTCGATCCTAACAACTTTTCCAACTCTGCCAATATTCTTGGGTCTTTGAACAAAAGTCAAATCAACCCTATGCTATAAGGTGTAAACTGAATACTTGACGATCCTCTTGCTGTTGACAGCATTTCCGACACCGATTAAGGACCTCTTAAAAATCGAGCAGAGAAAAATCGACCTCTTAATATTATTTATTATTTAATTCTTTACTATCTCTGAATCCGTTCTAAATCTTTCAAAAATGCTAAACTTACGATCCCATAAATTATTAAGTTTACATAATTAACGTAAAATAAATTCTAAACTCTAAAACTGGCTAATTACTGATTCTCGAAATCCTACAATATACCCCCCCTCGCAAGAAAAGCCTCGCCCTGAGGCAGTATCATTACCTGAAATCCTCTGGGGAGGGGGGGGTCTTGCATCTTCACTGATGAGGCGAGACAGATCAATTCAACGCCGGTAAGCCCAACTTCTTTACTGGCAACTAGAAAACTCAATGAAAAGCTCATTTAATATTAAGTAGTATATATTTTTGTTTTCCATGATCATTTTGCATAAAAGAAAATAGTTTAATTAATCAATCTGGTTTGTATGAGTTAATTTTAAAAAACTAAATAACCAAAGCACAATAATAAAAGATATACGCAAAGGGTACCCATATTATCATAACTTAATTTTTCTACTTAGGATTACTTAAACATATAATCACATTTGATAGGCCTTTAGAAGATTTGTGCACAACTTTGAAAGATTCTTATTACACAGTTCAAAGTTCTTAACATATTTTAATCAGTTCTCAATCAATACACAGTTCACTGTCCATAACTTAATGAAAGTTCATTACCTTATGAGTTTCAAACTTAATCAAAGTTCAAACACAACACAAAGTTCACTGAAATTCATGGAATACTGAAATTCAATATTATGCTAGAAAACACAAAACAACATATCATTCAAGAAATAATTCAAGTACTAGACAGTTTGTGGCACAAACTTGCTTCTACATGGTGGAGATAAAGTTCTGAGGCGGGATGCTCACGTCGGCATCATCTCCTTCTCTTTGGATCTCCATTTACACATTGGAATGCGGAATCGCTCCGAAGAAACCTTCACTGGCATCGTCTGCGACGAGGGGGGGGGGTCTGAAGTCCTCAACGTCAGCAGGAGTCTGGTGTCGGGCGCCTTCAGAGGTTTCCTTTTGGTTCCAGGGGTGGTTTCTTGAAAGCCAACTCATTCCAATTGTCACGGCCAAGTAAAAAAATTTTTTATTAAAGAATAGAAAAGAACAAAGAATAAATGGAGTAAACGTTGTATTCCCATAATGTAGTGTTGAATTATATGTGAACCCTTATAAATGTTTGTTATAAAGATTTCAAGAAAGACAAATGAATAATGGAATGATGTATAAAATATAAATGTAAGCTAAGCATATTAAATGTAAGAAAACTCATGACATGTGTTTGTATATCATGGACAATATTACATTTCTTCAGAAGAAAAAGTTATCGGAACTCGCTCTCTAAGATTCATAGGAGTTTTCTCAACAAGAGGATGTGGAGTTCCGTTTAAAATCTCTAATTCTAGATCTCCTTCTAGATCTCCTTCAGGATTTGTGTCGTCACTCGGATGGGTGCGATTAAACTTAGAAATTAAGGATTGAATCTTGTCTCTACAACAACATTTGAAAATTAGGAAAATAGTTACGAACAAAATGATTAAAGATACGACGATACCCACGATTCGAGAAAAAAGATTCGGAAATTACATTGGAATCAAGGGAGTCCTCCAACTCTCGAGCTTTCTGCTGGAGAAGCTGAAGGAACATCCGGTCAGTCTCTAAAGATGATTTAGCTTTTTGCTGGGTAATCATTTCCAACACAGAAGGATTTTTATTAAGAAAATCTAAATCCGACGCATTAACAATGTGCGAAATGTCAGGTGCAATCAAAGAATCTGCCTTAAAAGGACTTGTTTCAATTCGACCTTTAACGAATGGAAGTAAGAGAAAACCCTTACCTAGATCTGTACACGCACGATTTAATTGGAATACTCCGGTTCCTTCAAGTTTTACTAAATTGGTTATTCCGGGACTTGACTTCAATAAAGCAGGGCATCTAATAGTTAGAGTAGTGCGGCTGGGGACACTATACAATACTTATAAGGGTTGGCAATACTTATAACAGTGTCTTCTGTAATTTCAACAACTATAGAAAGGTAATAAGAGCCTTTCTTCTGTAAGTGCTGTCACCTCGTTCGCTGAATTTTTATAAAAGAAATAAAGTAAAAGAGCTGTTTCTTCTGTTAGTGCTGTCAGTAAAAGAGCTGTTTCTTCTGTTAGTGCTGTCAGTAAAAGAGCTGTTTCTTTATATTTTTAAAAACAAAGGTCGTGTTCCCAGGCACATCTACTAGTAACCATAGACATTTTTAAAATTTACGCAATCGCTAGCTTTATTTATAGACCGCATTATTACTTAATGCATTAAAAAAAAAATTTATTAACTGAGAAGCGGGACATTCAAACATTTAATTAAATTATAACATCACAGGGAAGCCATGATAGACAGGGGGGTTCAAGAACTTTAGTCGAGAACGCTATCTCTACACATGAACTCATATCAAAATGAAATCTAAATCACTCGGCTCTAAAATGAAATTTTCATTTCACAATTTTATTTGTAAACATCAATAGATCGCTGTTATATCCGTTATCATTAGTGATCGGAAAACAAACGTCTATAAAATTTTAAAGAAAAGAAAAGTGAGAATTTGCTACCATATTAAAGTAATATCTTCCAATATTATTATTTTTTATAAACATCTTATACAACTTTTATATTAAAAGATGTAAAGAAAGACAATATTTGAATTATTTAGAATTGAACATTAGAACAGGTTATTTATTTAGAAATTATTCTGGAAACTTTTATTTATTTTCCTGTTTTATTTATTTTATTTAAACTTTATCTCCCCAACAAGGAAGTAAACGTGTTTTTTCTTGAAGGGAATTAAGAAAAGAGGGGGACTGGGTCGGTCCTATTGTTCAAGAATAGGGGTGAGGAAGTAGTTATTCCTTCTGCCCTTATCTGGTCATTCAATTCTAAGAAACGATCTGAAAACTTCTAGCGATTTAAAACTGATAACTTGTTTGAAACTGCTGGTGGATACATGGATAATATTTTTCCCAGTATAGACATTAACAAATTTTTTTAATATAGACATTAACAAATTTTATGAAAAACATCCTGCTGTACCTGCTTAGGATAATTAATTCATTTGCGGGAAATTATGTGGTGGTTGAAACATAATTACCTTAAATTAAATGAAATGTGAACAAAGAAAATAATGGATACCATGTGCGGATACAAAGACGTTAAAAATACAAGGTAAGACAATACTTATTTAGATTCAGAATTTTATAATGTAATTTGCGGAATAGTTAGAATTTTTTTATTTCAGAATTTAGAATACGTTTGTCATTAACTTAGCTTCCTTCAGACAGTTTTATTCATCAAGTGGTCTACGATCTTGGTCATCGGGACGGTCACGCGTCATGATCCGTGGGAGGAAGTCCGGGATCAATCGTTCTTCACCAAATGCTTTCATTGGCTACTGCTTTGGTAGGAAGTAAGTGATGATTTGTATTTCATAACTGGATGAGAAATTAGAAATTAGTGAACAGCGATCCGAAATTTAAATAATTTCCTTTGTCTTTTTGGGTCGTTCTATAGAAAGAAGACCTGGCTTTGGAACGGATTTGGAGAAACATTGAAACCATTATGTTTCTGTGATGGAATCATGGACAAGATTAAGCAACAAGAACTATAATAATTAACCATATTTTTAATTTTTTAATAATGTTTAAAATGAAAAGGGTTTTTGAAGAAAATGAGTGTTTTAGAAATTCGACTTGATGCGGTTATTGAAAGTAACAACGTAACAAGTAATTTCATACTTTATACTTAAATTTTCTCCTTGCGGGCTCCCTGAGAAAGGGAGGGGAATTATATGCAGTTCCCTTATTTAGGAAAAATTATTTTTATAAATTGAAATGACCTTCGATTGACTGTTTCCTATTTATTTCATAGGAACCCTTTAAAAGAGAATTAATTGGATATTTTCTGAAAGATTAGACATTAACTGGTTTAAAAAATAAATATAGAATTGTTATAATGAGTGATTAGAATGAATATACATTAGACTTGACTGATGGACTCCAGGAGGGGGCGCTCGAGTTCCATTTCCAATCTAGGCTCATATTTCATGAGAACGGGGTAGCTCGCTCTTCTCTCTTTCACTATAACGAGGGTTGAGGAGGGGGCGACTTCTAAAGTCATCTCTCCTACAACGACTTCAGTCCACACTTAATTCAAAAGGCGCGCATGTTGGGTGATACTAATTTTCTTTGCATTTAATAACAGGGAGGCCTCTTTATCACACAGCATACAATATTTGATAACTGAACTAGAAAGAAATTTTAATTCATAACCTGGGGCCCATGTTATCACTATTTATGTGGATTACTCTAACCGGCGTGTAACCTTAACAACTCACAGCATTTCTGCTGCTACGTGGTTACACTTCACGGGGAATTCATTTGAATTCCATCGGAAAACAGGGAATGCCCGCTTTTAACCGTAATCTTAAGAAATATCCTGTACTGGCAAAATTTGCTCTGGAATTAGGTCCAGGTGCTTTTTCTTTTCATACAAGCACTATAGTCTTGATAAAATTATATAGACAGGCATCCAATTGAAACCATGTCAATAATTATATAAAATTAACCTTCTCACTAGGGGTGTCCTACAGGGACATCAAAACCATCAGAAATATTGCATTTCACTTGGCTTTCCAAAAATTTACTCATTTGGTAGGCCATCATTAGTGGTCTACACCGAGCAAACTGGTAAAATATTGGGTTATTAGAATCAAAGGGTACGTAAATTGTTCCTCGTTATACTTGATATAAAGAGAAAAATTTAAACGACTATGATTGAATAAATAAGAGACATAAATGTTTAAAATGATTGTTCTTCTAGAGTTTCAAAGAGGTAAGTAAAAGATTTTTAAATGAATTATTTCAGAAAGGAGGGATCACTTAGGGCTTTTTATTAAAACTATTAAGCTGAACAAAAGCCTGATCCGAATGATACGGCACTATGGGTCAAAAGTATGACTGAAAATTCTTATTTATTATTCTATTGTTGCGAATTTCCAAAATGACAATAAGGTCTTTTTATAATACATCATTACTTAAGACATTCAATTGTGGGGTTTGTGCCTAGCATAAACGCTTTCCTAACTCGATGGTCCTGCAGAAGGTGGTTCTCAAGATTCCAATTAAGAACTGTTTGATTATTGTGTCTATGATAATTATTATTAAATGACTTGATAATTTAACACTTCAGTATGGTAGAATTGAACCTTGCTATCTTGACTCAGGGTATGGAGAATCTTTGAGATCTCCACATTGGGTAACTGACCGAATTACGTATCCTTATTTTATGTTTTATGACAATAAAGTTAATTTCGAAGCTAAAGTAGGCAATATAATACACCATTGTTAGCATATTGTGCTAATATTGAAACAATGGGTCTACAGTCCCTCTTCCTTAAAGAAACCCTTTAATTTTAATTATTTGTAAAAGACCTTATAGAACTTAGAATGAAATGTGCTTATAAACAAAATCGAGCACATATATAATTATATACAATACCTTTAGGTAATATTTAACCCTATGGGAATAATTGATATTAGAAATTCTAAGGAAAGTGTAAATGAAATTATGTAATATTTTTTATATGTTTATGCCCTTAGAATAAGTAAATAGTGGCCCTCCAAATTACTTCTTAACCATGTATAGACCCTAGAACTTTCTCAAACATACTCATCAGGAGCTGATAAGACATGTAAAAGTGAAGAATTAAATTGTTTATGAGTAAGAGCTGGTGAGGTGGAAAGAGTGTCAATCAGGGCGGCGACTTCTGAGGCTTCGCCGGCGTTCATCGAACGAGTGTTTTCATTCACGAGACGCTCTTCTCTTTCCACGGCTTCGTCTTCTGCACTTGAGTCGAAGACAACATTGACGTCATCATTCTGGGAGTTCCTCTCCAATACTTCAGTTGTTCTCTTATCTTGTACAGACGGTAATACCCATGGTATTTTGGGTGTGCTTCCTTGAGAACGCAGCATATAAGGATGGGAGGGGGGTGCCTTTACTGCTTTCCCGGCCTCGTTACTTCCTCCCAGAGCAGGTGGCTGTCTCTCGGGCTCCACGATCAGTTCGTTTCTGGGCATCGCGGGGGGGGGGGGGGGGGGTCGAAACATTTCTTTCTTGGGACAAGTCGACAGCACCTGCGGTTCGGGCGGCGCGGCTTCTTCAGCTCGGACTCGTCTTTCCCGGCGATGGGGTTCCTGTGGCAGGTCTCCTACCTTAGGTTTCATCCGATTTGCATGAACAACTTTAGTTTTGTTGGTTTTCACATGTTTGATCAAAATCTTAACTGGTATGGTCCCTCATTAGCAGGGTGCAATTTTTTTACCAGTCCCGGTTTAATTTGTGGGACTGCTAAATATACGAGGTCGTCAACCTTAAATGAATAAGGCTTATGGCGCCTATCGTGGTATTCCTTTCTCTTCTTATCCTGTTCTTCTCTGAATTTTTCTACTAAGACGAACGCATAGCGGATGTGGGCTTCAATTTCGCATTCATAATTCTTGTCAATGCCATAATATGGCCTTCTTGACGTGGTGAGATGTCACCAGGGAGGATGGGATCTCTCCCGTTAAATAACAGAAAAGGGCTTTCGCCTAGAGAAGAATGTGGACTTGTGTTATATGCGAACATGCAAAACGACAGTCATTCTGACCAGTCTCTTTGACTTTTTTCGACATAATGACGCATCATCTGGATGAGAATTTTGTTCATTCACACGACTATTCCGTTTCCGGTGGGATGATACGCTGTGGTGAACAGTTTTTTAATAGCTAAAATCTTACAAACTTCTCGTAAAAGTTCACAGGTAAAATTAGATCCTCGGTCAGTCAATAGTTGGATTGGAATAGAATGACGATTAAAAACACTGGTGACTAATGCCTTAGCCACTGTTTTCGCAGTTTGGTCCCTAAGAGGAACGGCTTCCGTATATCTGGAATACGGTCTGTGACCACTAAAATATACTTATAGCCTTCATAAGAAGTTGTAACTGAACCCAAAATGTCGGCTGCAATATGGTAAAACGGATGTTTCAGTGGCAGAAAACTTTGTAATGGTTGTTCTTTGCGTTTAGGTCGAGCTGCATGGAGCTGACAACACTCACATTCAGCACAATATTTCTGAATATCAGAACACATGGTTGGCCAATAATATTGTTTGCCAATCTTAACTGGATGGAATGTCGTGGTACAAATAGAGCATGTGGTTCCTTAAACTATTCGGAATGACAACTTGTCCCCAAATCTCCTTTCCATCTTGGGATCTTTTTATGTGATACAATACGTCTTCATCATCCATGAAAAAGTTGTCTTCTTTATCTGGCCAATCACGGGGGATGAGTTTCACGTGTCCTGTGCCCTTGAAATACTCTCTAATCCCTCTCCACTCTTCCTCTAGGTTTTGTTCTCGAGCTATCTCTTGTTTACATAACAGCGGCTCGTATTCTGCTATTGCAGAAATGGGAACTCTTGAGAGGCCATCGCCATTTGTGTTTTTGATGTCTGGCTTGTGCACAATGTCAAAGTTATATTCGGCTAACGCCCATGCCCAGCGGGCAAGTTTCGAAGCAGGATCTTTTTATTTAAATAACCACGAAAGAGGACGACGATCGGTTTGCAATGTGAATTCATTTCCGTCCAAATAGACTCGAAATTGTTTAATGGCATACACTACTCCCAAACATTCTTTTTCGATTACCGAGTAATTTAGTTCACTTTTTTTTAGCAAACGACTGCAATTCGCAATAGGATGTTCCTTTCCTTCGAAGCGCTGTGATAATACTGCACCTAACGCATATGAGCTCGCATCTGTGGTGACTATAAAAGGTTTAGAAAAATCAGGACTTTTTAAAATTGGAGCTGTAATTAAGAGTTGCTTCCGGGTGAGGAATGCTTTCTCAACATCATCGGACCAATCAAAAGGTGTATCTAATTTAGTTAAATCAGTTAATGGCTGAATGATTTCACATGCCTGCAGTAATAATTTGCCAATCCCAGAAAAGATTGAATTTCTTTGACAGTTTTCGGCCTTGGAAAATTTTTTACAGCTGTGATTTTATCTGGATCTGGAGCAATGCCACGTTCAGATATGACATGCCCTAAAAATTTTACTTCATCATTGAGAAATTGACACTTACGGGGTTTAAGCTTGAGATTTGCTTCCTTCAACCTGATAAACAACATCTTTAAACTGTCTAAATGTTCAGCAAATGTTTCATTAAATATAATGAAATCGTCTAAATAACAAAGAATACGGTCCTGTAAGCCTCTGACTATGAAATTAGCGGCTCTTTGCCATAGCGCTGGTGAATTGTTTAAACCCATAGGCAATCGCTTAAACTGAAATTTGGCATTCGGGGTACTAAACGATGCCTTTTCGGAATCACCGATTTCAAATTCAAAATAGCCTTGATTCGCATCTAATACACTGAAATATTTCGCCTTTCCTAGCTGACTCAATGTTTCATTCACATTGGGTAGAGGGAACGATCAACAGTTGTAACCTTGTTCAATTTACGATAATCTACAATGAATCGATAAGACCCATCCCTTTTCTTAACTAACAATGCTGGTGCATACCAGGGGCTAGAGCTGGGTTCAATGACCTGATGTTTAAACAAGTTATCTATCATTTCCTTCATGATACCTCGCTGCGAATAAGGAATTGTGTAAGGGGGCTGAGCTACAGGGGGGGATGACCCAGTATCAATCTTGTGGTGTTCAATCTTACAACATCCCAGGTCCCATTCATGGTGTGAGAATGCACCTTCAAATTCATATAACAAGTTCTCCAATGGTATATTAACGTTTCCCCAGAATAATTCAATAAATGAATAGGAATGGTATCATTTTGCAAAATCTTAACCAACACCCTAGCTGCTAACAACCGTGGATCAGAGGCTGCTCGCACGTTTTTTGGCTGAGCAACATTTTCATTTCCATTGCGCTCCTTTACTGGTTGTTCCCTAGTATTGTTTCTATTGTTTCTACAATATCTAATCGTATGACCCCGTTTATGGCAGTAGTAACACTCATAATTGTTTACAGGAGCTCTACGGCAATCTTTAGCTACATGTCCGTGCAAATTAGAGCAGTAACAGCTACGTTCTTCTGGTGCTCGATTCTCCCCTGTCCCTCGGTTGGTGTCTAGAGCCTTTCTCAGACTAGGTGGCTGCTTCTGTCCGACGGGACGGCCACGTTCATTCGGTCTACCTGCATTCGTCGGACGCGCTCTAGGCTTATTTCCTTTATCTTTCTCGTGCAATCTTTCCTCAATACGCCTATTAATTCTTTCTTTGGTTTCTGAGCTGACAGTATCGACCACTTCTCCTTTTGTTTCCCTTCCTACGGCATTTAACGCGTAATCCTCCGATCCCCATCTTTTAATAATTTCTTCCTCCTCTTCAGCCTGTTCTATTGCTTGTTTCAACATTACCGGTTTCTTAAACATAACAACTCTTCTCAGTGGTGGTAACAATTCTTCAACAAAACGTTCTTTAATCCTCTCTGTTAAAATCTCTTGAGCATAAGCACGTTTTACTTCTGCCTGTTCCCCTTCACCTTCTACTTCTCACTTGGTTTTATTTCCCAGACTCGGTAAATGCGTTGCATAGTGACGTACTGATTCTTTCCCACCTTGTCTACATTCTATGAACAATTTTTCACTTTTTCCTTTCGGGTCTTTTCCAAATCTTTCTTTTAATGCCTCTCGTAATGCCTCATAAGTGTTTACCGTTCTCATTTCTCCATCTTCCCTATAATAAAAATGTGCATCCCCTGTTAGCTTAATTTTGGCATTATTGAATTTAGCAGCTGGTGTCCAATTCATGACTGTACTCACCTCATCAATTTTGAGGAAAAAAGTTTCGGGATCCGTAGGTCCATCGTATTGTTTGATCTCACTAGCTAACGCAAATGACTGTGGTGGGGGGTCTTGCATTGGAAGTGGCGGAGGAGCTGGTACTCCTGGTATTAACTGACCCTGGGGCTGACCCTGTGTTTGTGGCACATTTAAAATTTAGAATTTACATGAAATATTCTCCTATCTGCCTGAGCAATCTAGATTTAAGTACCTTGTTTCCCGTCCTTGGGCTTAAATGATAATTTTACTTAATTCTACTGAAATTTATCTTAGGAATACTTAATTTAATCAAAACATGTAAATTATGTAAGTTTTGCTTATGCAAATGACTCTTTTGAATATTCTAATGAGTTTATGTTCTAAACAAATTTTTCCAATCTTAAAATATCAAATAGTGCTACTATTTTAATGCTACTTTATTCTCTCACACTGTTTTTATAAAGAAATGACGCTACAATATCCTGTCCAACTGCGACATTTTTATGTGAGGTTCCTGGCGATAATTATGGAAATAAGTGGTTGAAGGAATAATTAATTATTTATAAAGGACTGCACCAGTGGATTATTCTTTCCACAAAGTGTTTATGATAATTTTAAAGTTTATCCCATTCACACAAACT
The DNA here is from genome assembly GCA_023313115.1 of Rhysida immarginata. Lineage (NCBI taxonomy): Eukaryota > Metazoa > Arthropoda > Chilopoda > Scolopendromorpha > Scolopendridae > Rhysida > Rhysida immarginata. The sequence continues at coordinate 538,575 of JAHWFO010056088.1, forward strand.
AGATTCTTTCCGCTTAAACAGTCCCGGCCAAGAGAGGAGAAAATCAAAGTAATCTAGGCAGCTTTTTAACATATAAAATAGCATATTTATTCAGGAACATTCAACTAGTGTATTAAACAGAATGTGAGGTGATAAGAAATAAAATTTAATCAATGATGTGTAAAACAATGTATCAATTAGATATCAATTTAAAGAATAAAATCTTTGGAACAATTCAATTTGTAAAAAGAAAGACTTTGTATTTAATTGTATTAAATAAATAATTTGTATTTCAGAAATAAATGATAGAGTATCAGAATTGACTTATGATAATTGTAATAAATGTAATTATAATTCTTTAAGACAAGAATAGATTTTGGAAATTCAAACAATCAAATTTACAGATTTAAAAATATTCTCAAGCGACTTGTAAGTCTTAACTCTTAATAATGATAATTAAAATATAGAAATATAGAATCACTGTTCTGTGGAACGTTTGTATCAAAAATGGTTTAACAGTAAGGTAATAATTTCTTCTCACTGAACTTAAATACTCAAATTTCTGGCAACATTATAATTAATGGCAAGACTTTATGTAAGGTAACAAAATGATCAGACTGATTCAATTAAAGCTTAAAGGGGTAGTAGAATTAAATCTTGAAAGATCTGAATTGTAACTTGACTCTAAAATGTAATTGTCTTTCCCAGTAGAATTTTATGAATAAGAATGTTCCGTTCCAGTCTTTACGTGAATACGAATTGTAATAAAGAAAAATACGAATAGAATGCATAGAATGGCAATTGAGACGTTAAATTGGAAACGGGCTTTTTACCGTTCTTCTCAATCTGTCCGCTCTGGGATGTGGTACTCGCTCTCTGGCTCCGTCAAAACATCTGGAGGGGGGTGGATTCCTCTTAAGAAGTAGCTGGTAGGCTTTTCTGCTATGCTCCTTCTTCCATGATGAAATTATGTACAGTTCGGGCTGGCTTTTCTCTCTCAAACTAATATTAACTTTCTTAACTATGAAATTGATGGAGCTGGTTCTCAGCTATGTGGAGTATACTTAAAAAACCTTGGCATCGAGCTAACTCATAGAATTACGTGGTGTGAACAGTAATTGAGAAGACTAAACTTAAACAGGAGTTAAAAATATTAATCTAAAATTTCCCATCTGAATTCATTTGAATATCAGATAGAGGCCGAATTAGAATGTAATAAAAATGTGAGTAGATGAATCGTACACCCGGTTGTCTTAAAACCCAAAACTTCTACTGAAGATTCTTTTCTATAGAACTACTGACAAAACAGATCAGTTTCCTTAACCAATCAAACGTTCGCATACACGCTAGACAACCACCAAAAGGTGATTCTTCTACCAATCAAGAACTTGGTAACATTTCTCAATTTGTTTGAAATTTGTCACTCACGTGAAAATTAATCACATCTGGCCATATTCATCGTTCAAGGTTCGCTCTTTGTTTCTTCTTAAAAACATTTTACCCTCCTACATTCCGTCTGGAATTCGATCCTAACAACTTTTCCAAGTCTGCCAATTCTCTTGGGTCCTTGAACAAAAGTCAAACCAACCCTATTCTCTAAGGTGTAAATTGAATCAGTGATATTCCCCTTGCTGTTGACAGCAATTCTGGCACCGTTTAAGGGCCTCTTAAAAACCGAGCAGAGAAAAACATTTAAAATATTATTTATTATTTAATTCTTTACTATCTCTGAATCCGTTCTAAATCTTTCAAAAATGCTAAACTTACGATCCCATAAACAATGCTAACGTGAATAAATTATTAAATTTGCATAATTAACGCAAATAAATTCTAAATTCTAAAACTGGCTAATTACTCATTCTTGAAATCCTACACTTCTTAGCTATCAAAATGAATAACAAAGTTAATTGAGAGAGAAGAAAACCTAAAACTTTGAAGTCTACTTACAATTGTGAAGTATTCTAAACAAGGAACACTCAAAAACCTTTACCAAGGTTGTGTGTGCTACACGATCGACAATCGACAATCAAACAGCGCATGGAAAACAAAACGAGCAGTCTGAAAGCAATGCTTTCACTGCCATACTCATCCAGGAAGTAACCAAGGGAAGTACACTGAACTAGTCTAGAAGCCAGATGAAACCTAGTTTAGTCATCCAAAGGATAAGATGGGGTCCTTTCCTGTAAGGACGATAGAGTTTATTGTTGATTGATGAGGGGCACGAGGAACTGTCAGATCCAGTATTCGGGAAAGATGGCCTTTTGGGTGTCATCGAAATTGATATCCAGAACGTGTCGAGGCCTGCGATACCTGAGGAAACTTCTAAACGTGAGTGGATACTCCACAATATCTGCAACCAAAGTAGTAGGATGGTCCTTAATCTTCGGAAGCAACTTCTTCAGCGACTCCTGGAGTTAGCTACCAATCGAAGATACTGTACATATATATGGAAATCTTCAGTAATGGAAATATTTGTTGCGACTCTTTTATCAAGTTGGGCGATAGTCCTCAGGGTAACGTTTTGGAAAGTTTGGAGATACTTCTATCTGGATTTGCATATTGTAGCCCAGGCAGGCATAACATAAAGAAGAATGACTCTTATAACCATCTTATAAAGTAAAAGTTTCCAATCCATTCCAAGAACTCTGTTTCGCCCCAGAAGAGCAACTAGACTGAACTTTGTCCTCTTAGCTCTATTTATCGCATAGGAGACGTTGTCACTCCAATTTAGCCTGGCATCTATCACCACACGAAGGTATTTATAATTTTTTACTCACTCGAGCTGTTTACCAGGAAAGAAGAGAGGACTCAGGGGTTTTCGAAGTTTCTTCTTAATGAACATTGACTTGTACTTGTCAACGTTTAGGCCGAGTCTCCACTTTGGAAACCATTTTTCACACAGATGTAAGGCCTTTTGTAACCATGATATGATATGAGCGGGATTTCGGCCAGTAGACATGATGGCCGCGTCATCAGCGGACAGATATAGCTTGCAATAAGTAAAAGTTGGGAAGTCATGGATGAAAAAGTTGAACGGTGCAGGGCCCAGGACAGAACCCTGGGGAACACCAGCATTGACGTCACAAGGATTAGACATGAAGCAGCCAAACTTGACACGAAATGTCCTGTTTGACAGAAAGGAACTAATCAAGGTAATCAGTTCTTGCTAAATGATCCTTATTTATCAACTTATATAACCCAAGGCCTACATATAAAGCACCAATGGGAGGCCAGTGCTAAATCTCAAAACCGGATTGGCTACTGTATCCGTTACAATAAGAACATAGAAGCAGAAACAATGATATGACGTAATCACACCTCTGGTCTTCTGCTGTTCTTTACATTGGAAAAGCTGTTGTAATGTGTTGAGTGTTTTTCCTTTAGTTTTTCCTTCAGGGAAAAAACCTCTGAAAAACCTAAGCCATTCCAATAAACCTTTAGTTTTGAGTTCCCATCCCTGAGCTAGGCTTATTTCGGAGACTACAACAAGCGCACCGAAGCCTTCACCTTTTTCGATGCCTGCGAAGAAGAGGGTAAGGGAGTCACATATTAAAAATTTGGATGAATTTAAACTTTCAGTTGCACAGGCAAATGTTGCTGGAATACATCAAGATGGAGATTATCCTACGATTACTTATGTTTTTTTCAACAAGTTTAAAGAGAGGACTGGATAATGCGGGTCAAGATCTTCTTTTGCCATCATCATGCATGAAAAACTGTGAAATTCGGAAAAATCGACAGTCGTAATTTCTATATTGAATGTAAAGAGGTAATAGAGAAATGACGCCGATATTTACAAGTGCTACGTTATAGACTAACTCATTAAAAGGAAATGATGAAGTGTCACTTGTTATGGAAGGCGAAGTTGACAAGGCTATTAAATTCATGAAGAAAGGAAAGAGCCCTGGAGAAGATGGAATTACAATCGACCTGATTAAGGAAGCAGGAGAAGAATTCAACAAGTTATGGCCAGCAAATAAATGAAAGAAGCCAGAACCATTGTTTTTAAATTTTTATTGAAATATTTGTAGTAAAAAAATATTTAATTGCGATTCATTTTTAAAATTCTTTTAATTCTAATTCATTAAAAGAAATAACAAAAGAAGTGAAAGACTTATTAAAGAATAAAATAATATCGATTTATTAACTTCAATTTTATCGCTTACAATTTTAAATAAAATAAAAAATAAAAATAGTTAAACATCTATAATTTATATTAACATGACGGGATGGAACTTTTTAAGTGTATTAACAATTTTTTTTTTAAATTTAATTTGGAGTATTAAGTAATTTCACTATGAAATAAAAAGTAAAAATATCAATAAAACGCTTCATACTTAAGATCTCTAAACCAGGAGTGATTAATTGCATGATAAAACGTTTCTCTGATTAGCCAATTCAAAATTCCTAGGCTCTGCCCACTCCATCTTTCCCTTGATCAACTATAGTGCTCTAGTTTATTTCCACTCTAATTATACTAATCTCGTTGTTTATATTAATCTCTCTCCACTTTTAGACCCTCTGCACACTAAGCAACTAAAAGGAACCAAACTAATTAGAAACTTAAATCATCAACTAATTACCAACTATGAATCGCACATACACTACTGAAAGTTTATAAAATTCAGTGACTATTGTGCTCACGTTTGCCCTTGGGACACATGCAAAGTCACTTCTCGATTATTGCGGCTTTGTTATAACGTTGTGTTTAAATTATAATTTTATTATTGTGATTAAAGCTATTGTTATTATCATATTAAAAATGTCTATAGATTCAAGTTATGAATATATTATCTTTTATTATTAAAATAGAAAAAAACCCCAGCAGAACCCCCTACATTGAAAAAAATATAAAATGCAGAGCATTTGTTGCTGCAAGAGTTGTTTAGTCTAAATTCAAAGATTCTAGATTAAATTCAAGGATTCTTCTACCACTTTCGCCGTTTCGTGTGGTCATTTACAAAACAAACTATAAATTAATTGCTGAACTACTCTGCATGATTTGATCATTTGACAAGTTGCAGCTGATTGATCACCGACACGTTACAAACAGGTTACCAACTAGTAGCATTGTGTGCTGATGCTAATTGAAATACATGGGCGGAAACTATTTAGCAACTGATTGGCGATTTAAATTTGTAACTTGTTTCATTTTAGTCGCTTAGTATGCGAAGGGCCCTACTGTTGCACGATGCCATCTTTCTTCCCCAATTCTCATCATTCCCAGTATAACGTTTCCTATAAGACGCAATGTTGTTTCCTCTGGCTAGCCGCCTATGAAGAAAGATTGAAAGCGAAAGCAACAATTTACTTTTTCGGAATTGCACTTGATGACTACGCAAAAAAAATTAATAAAAACTTCTCCTACAAAATATCAATGCTCAAAAATTGTAATAATTTTTATGAAAACATCAAATGCTGATAAAGAAGTATTTGATAGAATAAAATTTATTTGAAACTCAATAGGTGCATTCTGCGGCACTCAGATCTGACTCAGATCTAAGAGAACTGTCACGTGGTATCTGATCGCTTTTCTGAGCATCTGAGTCAGTGACTGTTAAAGAAAGAAACCTGGCATTTCGAGCCATTTCCTGTAATTAGTATTTGAGTAAAGGTAATTTTCGTAATTTCCTTTTAGCAGGATTAACCAGAAGGCGCTGTTGACTATGAGACCAGACGTTAAGGAGGCAAAAATTCCAGTTTTCATTTAATGTCTTCATGCCATCAGGGAATCAAAGGTTGAAGTTCGGCAATAATTATTCACATCATTACAGAAAGTGTGCATTTGAATAGTATCAATATTAACTAAATTCTTATTTTAATGAAATGTTAATAAGATAAATAAGGAATTTGAATATCATTTGTGAACTTCGTCCAAGATGCAACTTATCTTAAAAAATGTTTCCACTTCCAATGAACAAATGATTGCTATTATTAATTTAAAGGTAATTATAAAGATTTAACAAATCATTAAGTACTTTTCTTTTAATATAAAATATTATACAACTTCAAATATTATTGTACTTTTAAATGTGAAAGAGTGTACTTATATAGAGTGTATATAAATTCAGTTGTAAGCTAAAAATGAAAAATTACTGTTTTGATGGTGTTATTTCCAACATATTTTGATAATAACAGGCTTTTTAATTTTAGGCATTAACGTTTACATTTTCTGACAGTCACTGATTGTGTTAATTATGAAACATACATGACGGTTAAACAAGTTGCTTTTGTCACTTTTGTTTTGTTCTGGTGTATGGGTCGTGAAGAAATTGAAAAAGAGTTTAGGTTTAGATCAGATAAATTTTAATACTGAAGGTCTACAGTTTAACATAAAAGCAACCATATAAACCACCTGCATTGCATAGGAACAAGAGGAATAGATGAGATTGCAATCCAGTAATGGGTTCATTTATATTTAACAATAAAACAAACGGAACAAATTTAAGCTAATAATTAACAGGAGAATTTAAGAGGGCCATGAAATAAAAACATTATGATCTGCAAGTAAGAAAACTTTAGAATGATAGGTGGTTATGCAGTTAATTGATATTAAAGTTGAATTCTAGTGAATGGATACATATTAACTATAGCCATAATTACCTTTGCCATGCTGGGATCTAATGCTGGAAACTGACTTTGTCACACTATTTCCCCTTGCAGAGAAGTCTTCCTTAGCATCCTTCCTCATGTAGCCACTTGTAGTCCAGCCTCTGCCTTTGCCTTAGGAAGTACTGGTCACCATTTTCAGTCCCCTGGACAGGATAAGGCTGGGGCTGTGCAGCCACAATGTGGTCGGGTACATTTCTCACCCAACCCAGTGCCTGCCCCGTTCGCACCCTTATAGACTCTTCATCATCATCATCTGTCACTGACTCCTCCAGTTCTTGAGTCTACTTTTGTCCACTTTTTCTCCAGTGTGGGGAGGTTCTCCCAAAGACCATAGCCAGTTTTTAGGCAGTCAACATACATCCATCAATCTTAAATTTTTCAATGGATATGAGCTCATCACCCCACCTATCCCAAGATAACGGGGTCCTAGGATCAAATCCATGCAACAGGAATGCTGGGGCCTCCCCAGTATTCCCGTTAGGACTTGTCCTAATAGTAAACAAGGCGCCTCCTCTAATCTTTCATCCCAATTTCTGGAGTCGTTGACACAAAGGGATCTAAGTACTTCAGTTATTGGCTGGGTAAGACGCTCAACTAGGCCATTCGAGTTTGGTCTATAAGCAGTTGTATTTTGCAAATCTGCAGGTCATTACATAGGATCCTCATGAGTTCTGACGTAAAATTCGCCCCCCTTTCAGTGATAATCTCATGGGGAATCCCATACCTGCAGACTAATTGCTCCAGCAACCCCCTAGCAATAGTAACGGCCAATTGGTCTTTAAGTACACATGCCTCCAGAAATCTGGAGAACACGTCAATACAGACCAAAATATTTTTGTTACCATTCAAGCTCTCAGGAAGAGTCCCGACCAGATCCAAGGCAGAAATGGGGCTGAGGCAAATAAGCCTTCCTGAAAGGGAGCTTTACCTTTAGTCAGTTTGCATTGCTTGCAAACTCTACAATTCCTTATAAATTGTTTGACATCCTCTTCCATATTAAGCCAATAGTACCTTGCACAAAGGGCATGTAATGTTCTGCCTATTCCTTGGTTTCCTGCCAGACTACCAGAATGTGCTTTCTCAATCATCTCCGTTCACATTTCTTTCCCGACACACAACTTCAAATTCTTATTGGTACCTGCCCTCTTAAGTAACCCATCCTGTACTTGGAAACCCTTTTTTCTCCGATTGCGTTTAACAAGAGATGACATAAGTGGGTCTTTATGCTGATATTCTACAATCTTATTGATTAATGACTCATTGCTAAGTTGGATGTTGGTCCTGACCTCTTTAGCTGGAAATCTGGACAGAAGATCTGCAATCCCATTCTCTGCCCTTTTCACATGTTCTACTCTGATATTATATTCTTCCAATTCCAAGGACCATCTTAGTAATCTCTGATTAGTGTGCTTAAGATTCTTTATAAAAGAAAGGGGTTTATGATCACTCATGACAACCACAGGAAATACCAACAAAATGTGTCTAAATTGACCTAGTCCTATTAGTATTACTAAAGCCTCCTTCTCAATAGTGCAATAGTTTAATTGAGCTTTATTCAACTTATAGCTTTATTCAACTTATAGCAATGGGTTTCAGGCAGCTATCTCTTAGTCGGTGAAGTGCTGCTCCAGTTGCTCCAATGGAGGCATCAGTAAACAGAACAAATTCCTCATCATAGTCTGGAGGAATAAAGACTGGCTGACTAATTAACACTTACTTTATTTGATTAAATGCTACCTGATATTTCTCAGACCATTTAAATTTAGCCCTTTTTTGTCAAATCCGTGATAGGCAATAGAGTATCAGACAAGTTACTGATGAATGGTCTGTAAAAATTGACAGCTCCTAATAGTGATCGCACTTCTTTTACGTTAGTAGGAGGTGGAATTTCCTCGATGTGTTGAACATTCCCTGGGTCAGGTTGTATTCCTTCCTTAAAAATAATATGCCCCAGATACTTGACATTAGCTACACAGAAAGAGCACTTACACCTTTTCCTTACCAGGTTCCTGTCTTTGAATATCTTGAACACCCACTCTAAGAGGAGAACATGCTGCTCAAATCATTCAGAATACAAAAGAACATCATCCTAGAAAACGAAAATTCCATTGCCTAGGTTTTTGTTGAGGAGGTCTGACATGAAACCTTGAAAGGTGGAAGCCAAATTCTTCCCTCCTGGGGCAACCAAGTTAGCTGAAATTTACCCCAAGGGGTCTGAAAGGCACACACTCCTTCAAATGGTCTGCTAAGGGAATCTGGAAGTATCCAGAGTTTAAATCTAGGACTGAAAAATATCTGTTACCATTGAGACGCTGAAATATGCCATGGGGCTTAGGCATAGGGAAGTCCAAACCCTGAGTAATATCATTAATTTTTTCTTAAATATAAAGTCATAAGGATATCTCCGTTCTCTTTTTAACTATGAATACAGATGAATTCCACGTGGATTTACTGGGTTCGATTATACCAGCCTCATGGTGCTGATCAATTCTTTTCTTAAAGGAGGACAAATATTAGTGAGGTTTTGGATACTGGGGAACAAAGACTAGATTCTCCTTATTAATCTTAAAGTCAATGATAGCATTCTTAACCCCGCTGAGAATCTCAACTTCCTCCCTAAAACTATCACTAAATTTAAAGATGAGGCCATCTAACTTATCCGTCTGTTCCTTAGTAAGAATATTCATGCCTAGAATCCACCTCTATACTATTACATTCAATTACACACACAGGCCAATGAATTAGAAACTTTTGTTCAATATGGTATTGACCCTCCTTTGGCTGTAATTACAGAACATACGCAGTTTGGCATGGACTCTACAAGGTGTTGCAATGCAGGTAAGGTCATCGCAGACCATGCATTCGTCAGAGAGACCTTCAGATCCTGTAGAGTAGACAGAAGCGGATGCCTTCGACGAATATCTCTTTCCAACATGTCACAACATTCTCAATCGGATTCAAATCCGGACTTTGCACTGGCCATGGCAGATGTTGCAACTCGGTGTCATGTTCAGAAAACCACTCCTGAACAATTCTTGCTCGATGGACAGTACCATTGTCATCCATGAGGAAACCTGTCACCATTTGGGTACAAATGCATCATGGCAGGATGGACTTTATCTGCAACAATGTTCAGATAGACTTTGGCTGTCACCTGACTGTCAAGGAATATCAGGGGACCCTTGCATACCAAAAAAACATGGCTCATACCATGACACCTCCTCCTCCTCTTGGGGCTGCTGCCAAATTCTCTGCCGGCTATCGGTGGAAAACAATGTGTAACGTGACTCGTCCAACCACATCACCTTTTTCCAGTAGTCTACTGTCCAGTCATACCGTTCTTTACACCACTGCAGGCGAACTTTCCGGTTTGTTGCTGACACCAGGGGCTTCCTCACTGGCAGGCGACTTCCCATCCCTATTCACTTCAACTCTCGGTGCATTGTTCTGGAGGAAATGGGTTGTGATGATCCTTCATTGAAATCTGCCATCAGTTGCTTCACAGTAACTGCACAATCCATCTCAGATGAGGTCGGTCCCCGTCTGTGATGATTGTTTTTGATCTACAATGTTGCTGTTTTGACAACTCTTGTGGATTCTGGGTCCATGCACTGAACACCTTGGAGACCTGACTATTGAGATACCGGTCAATTGTACTGTCCTGGAAAACGTAGCTCCAGCTAGACGGGTCCCACAATAACTCCTTTTTCGAACTCAGACAGGTCTGCTGTTTTCCCCATTTTGCTCAACTTGAGCAGCTGCAGTTTGTTCCTACCCTGTACCTGCAGCTTGGAATGAGCATTACCTCACATGAATGCATTCATTTACATATCACAATCCTTTCTTACCTGTGACCCTGCTTTACATATCATCATAGTAATTCATCATAGGTTTCTAATTCATTGGCCAATGTGTGTATAACACTTTTAATTAGTTCATTACTCAGGATGGATTGATAATCTCTCCCACTTAAATCCATGCATATGAATTTCCTGTACCCACAAATACCCTCTGTAGTGTCAATATTGGCCTATATTGCCTTTTCTACCCATTCAACATTCCATTGATCTCCGGTACCAGTAAGGCTACATTTTCCCAACTTACTCTATTTTTTATATTCTCAGCTGCAATATGATCAATAATAGAAATCTCTGAACCCGTGTCAATAAGACCCAATATATTTCTACCTTTAATATTAATTTTCTAATTTGTATAATCCAATATTGTTTTTAAGATGGACCAAATTCATTTCTTCATTACTTTCAGCTGATTCATGCTGATCAACATGAACGACTTTTTCTAGTTTAAACACCTGCTAGTATAAAATCTTGCAGGGTGTCCACCCTTTCCGCAAACAAAACAATTCCCTTTAATTCGCATATCATTTTTCTGATTAGTCTTATCTTCTTGTGTTTGTTCTCAAGTATCTAATCTCTCCATTAGTTTTAGTACTATATCTTGCTTCTCCTCCCTTGCTTTATCTCTTAGCTCCATATTTTTACATTGTTGAATAACCAAATGTTCAAGGGTATCTATCCTATCTTTAGATTCCTTTGTTTCCCCCAAGTTACAGTTCCCTATCGCATACTTAATTTCTAAACTCTCTGACTTAATGGCCTCTCTAAGGCTTTTTCAAAAGTTTCTAGTTCCTTCTGGGAAACCATTCTAACATGGGTCAGAAGTAAATTTTCCACAAACCGTTTCAATAAAATAGTTGCCTTCTGAGTTTCCATACTAGATACAGCTTCAACTAATTTATCCCAAAGATATTCCAAACGTGCAGCAAATTCCTCCACACTCTCTCCCTCTTTCCTTGTTGAGCTAAGGAAAATTCTCTCATCGTAGCACATCTATCCTTTCTCTTCCCCATGACCCTAACTAGTCTCTCCCTAAGATCCTTGCCTTCACTTATTTTGTTGAGTTGTAATACATTGAATTTCTATCGGCCTCGGTGGCTCAGTGGTTGCATGATCGCCTCTGATGCCCGAGTACGAGGGTTCGACCCCGGCCGAGGTTGATGAGGATTTTTTCAAGGGGAAAATTCTGAGATCACGCACTTCCTTCGGAAGGGAAGTAAAACTGTTCGTCCCATGTAGTCGTTTGCTGGCTGCATGTTAAAGAAACCTTGCGATGCAAAATTTGGGGCCCCTATTATGCTGTCCTGAAATGATCTTGGCAGTTGAAAAGGACGTTAATATTAAACAAACCAAACCAACAAACCATTGAATACCTTTGCCGCTGCTCCCTTTAATTTTGCTTTTATCACACTAGTCTTAATATCATTATTCCAGCCTGCCAATGTGGTCACACAATCAACAAGATTAAAAACAACTTCTAAGTCTATCTAGCCTTCCTAACCTGAATATGTGGGAATCAATTGCGTGAATGCTGATACCGAAGGAACATTAACTTCCGCCAACTCTACTTTGACATTATCATTTCCCCCCTTCATTTCTCAATTTTTCGTATTCCCTGTAGTTTGGGCGCCAGTTGTGGTGTATGGGTCGTGAAGAAATTGAAAAATGATTCAAGACTAGTCAGTGCTTAGGTTTAGATCAGATAAATTTTAATACTTAAGGTCTACAGTTTAACATAAAATCAATCATATAAACCATGTACATTGCATAGGAACAACATGAGTAGATGAGACTACAATCCAGTAATGGGTGCATTTATATTTCACAACAAAACACAAACCCCAAATTTAAGCTAGCAATTAACAGGAGAATTTAAGGGGGTGATGAAATAAAAATATTATGATCTTCAAATAACAAAACTTTAGAATGATAGGTGGTTATACAGTTAATCGATATTAAAGTTGGGAGAGGCACGGCTAGTCACTGGATGGGCGACTCATCAGTAACTCACGATCTTCACCCAACCCCCTTCCGGATGCTGTGACCATCATACAGCAGTCGTTAATCCAGTACCATCCAGAGACCCAACTCATCGACCTGAGGCCATACAGGCTCTGGATGGGCATATTGGATTATAATGAATAAAAAAATTCTAGTCAATGGATACTTATTAACAATAGCCATAATTACCATTGCCATGCTGGGATCTCATTACAAAGGTCTGGTCCGGGAGCCTTCGATGATGTCTTCAAAAAAGCCAAAAGAAATCTCTAGACAGCATTAGCTAGGGAAAAAAAGAAAGAGCTGGATGAAAAATTTTTTGGATGATAATAAACTAAGAACAATCAGAAAATGTAAAGCCCTTCAAATAAATTCATTTTTTGAACACTGCCATAATTTCAAACACATGAAACTAAATAACTACCTGTTGAATAATAATGAAAATATTTGTTCTTGTTAACGAATATATGAATAAGATACAGACATAGAGAATTGTTCCAAAAAAAACATTTTTTTTATTAATAAATTGGATTTAGTCAAGAAAAGAGTTTTTTTCCGAAAAGTGATTAAACCAAAGTTTATGAATTTTTTCCGACTTTCTAATGAATTTTTAGTCAAATTTCTCTCTGTTACTATTTTATAAGGAAGAGTACTTCTCTAATTTTTGGTCAGTGTATACCTGGTATCTCAAGCAAGTTCTCGTGCCTGAAAAATAGGCTTTTTTGGTAACGTTTTTTAACCTTTTAGCAAATCTACTTGGAATATAGATATAAAACTTGGTTTTTAGGCTATCTATATTATGGGAAAATTATGTATCAAGTTTTATTAAAATCCCATGAGTAGATTTGGATTTTGCTGTTTTCAGAGGAGTCTTCCCTTAAAGTGCAATGTTGACAACATTTTATACGAGATTTAAGTTTAATCTGGTTAGAAATTCACCTTGGCTTTCCACTGTTACTTGACTGTGTACCTTGCACAGGTTAGTGGGTTGAGTATCAACTTTTCATTCACTGCTTGACTGGAGCTCTGAGCTCGTTTCTCTGTGACTCTAGGGCACACATTTTTTTCCTCCAATTCCCATTTTTAACCCATTGTACACAATGTGTTAAGGCCAATCCTCGTTTTCCTTTTTCTTTTACTTGCGTTCTTTACTGTTTTTGATGACATTAAATGTTGCTTGCACCTTTTGTTTCCAACCTGACCTGTGATGTACAGGTATTTTTCCTGTCAATTGACAGCAATGCAGTTTTTTTCTGCACTTGCAGAAAATTTCTGTCGCCGTTTTCAGCTTTATGGCATTCTCCAGCTTACAGCTTAGTGCTGAGTGCTGTTTTTTTCACCGGGTGATTAAAAGTTTGCAAGAATTTCTCAGTTTTTTTCGGGAATGCAAGTTTTGTTTCACAAATTATTCCTCACGTGCAACATTTTAAACTGAAATTTTTTGGTTTTCAATGAAAATACGATGTTAAAGGCAAATGTCAATCGTTATTTTCACATCACAAATTTTTTATTTCACCATGTCGGTTACATTGTTTGCATACACTGATGTGTCGTTCTTGCAATAACTTATTTTCATCATTACTACAGTTTGTATAAAGTATTAGTTTAAATAATAATAATCATCATAGTACTCTGTTACAGACGCGTGTGGTTGTCAGCTGCCGTGTTTCAATTGCTGGGTTTGCCTGACTAATCCATTATGTAAAATTTTGACTTTTTCTTCTCAAATACAACAAATTCTTCCAAGTTCACGTCAGTTAGCTTGATTGGATAAGTTTTTACCGACAACATTGTTTAAGGTCTGCTGCTAATGTATTCGTGCTCAACAGCATTGATTGATATTTTTTTTCAATCATTTCAGGTCGAATTCGGTTGACTGTGTTCTATCAGAGTTTATCTTTCTTTTGCAACGGATCTGCTGAGGTCTTTAAGCAAATTTAATGTGCTTCAGTGTTGTTAATATGTACGTGATGACAATGTTGCTGTCCAATGGTTGCATGGACAAATTGAACACCTAAACTGCACAATCCCAACGAATACAAAGGTAGTTTTAAGGTTTTCATTTTCCGCATATTGTGAGGCTTTATCTCTGACAAAACTACATCAACAACTTACTAAGCCCCTCTTGTTTATTGATTGCACTGATTTTTCTTAATGTCAGTAAACAGTGAATAAAGGCTGATTTCTGTGGTTTATTCCTGTTCGTTTTTTTCAGGTGTTCGTCTGCATGGTGCCCGATGAGAGATAGGACTGATTGCTAAGGACTATCACATAAGATTTCATTGATCTCGTTGGATTAACCTTTTTCAAGGCATTTGTGACTGAATTTGTCTGATCATACTTTACTGAATTGTCTATATTCACACATTCATTATTTTTACATTTTAACATTACTTTTAAATGCTTTCCCAGGGTTCTAAAATGAACGTGTCCTCAATTATCACGTCCTCATTCAAATAACTCTTATGCCTATTACCATACCAGTGTACAGTGAAAAGCTTTTTATTTGTTCTCAACGCAGCTAATTGTTCAAATACATTGATGGTAGTTCAATGTTACCCTGTGATTGCAAGTTGTCATGTATTTTAACGTATGAACAGAGTGGGAGCAAGGAGGTAGTATGATAATTAATTTAATTATCCAAATATGATTAATTACAATTTCAGCAGAGTTTGCTAGCATATAATGTGAGAAACAAATTGGAATAAAGATTTTTATCAGTCCAGGTCGTCTTCCTGAGATGAGAAAATTCGCACATCGAGGAATGCCGGCGAGTCCTGGCACCGAGCGATTCCTACCAACGTTCGCTCGAAGTCGTGAGCTGCTTCGCTGATTGCTGGCTCTACGATGGCTAGGCTATCTGCGAGGTGGAACGCCTGGGCTGGACAAGGCACCACAACAACGGGAAGCGGCGACCTATTCAGGTTTGTCGACCGTGGAGAGGATACTGTAGGGAATAAATTACTGAATTAATAAGAGCAAAAGATTCGTAGCTTGAACACAACCAAATGTAAAATCTTAGCACAAATCTAATTACTGTACAGTACCAGACAATGCGGCGTTTCTGTCCGAGCGCGGACAATCTGCAGGGCGCCCCGCGAGAAAGCCGGCTGGAATAGTTGGCGAACATGCTGCCTTGCTGTATCCCCTTCTCCTCGGAAATAAGTAAAGATGAGTGGCACACGAGGACTCCTGTCCTTGCTGAGGGTTTATCGTTTGTGTAGTCGTGCTGTCTGAAGTAGCGCCTACTTGTAAACCTTCCTCTGTTGCCGAGCACGGGTCGATTATGTCACTGGATCGGTCGGGGGTTTTGGCTACCTCTTTGGCATCTAAATTCACCTCTGATGTAGAGAACGAGCTGCATACGCCCTGATCGTTAGCATAGACCTGCTGTAGCTCTTCGACGTACTCGCCAGTCGAATTATTTAATACGCTGTCATCTGCAGTAGTCACACATGAGTTCACACACAGATCATAGTAAAATTTATCATGCTTACTATGCGGGAGGTTAGATGAAGGAATACGTTCTCTTGGATGGCGCCTTCTTCTACTCCAGCGATTCGGTTGTTTGCCGATTGAGCATGAATTCCTATTCACGGACGATGAGATTTCCTGAGCATCGGGCTTGGAATATCTAAGACGTACGCCTTGGCTATCACACTTTCTTTCACGGGACCGGTTAGTTTTCTCCACGGTCTTCATTGCAGTTTGATGCCGGGAAAATTGAGTCGTCGACGGCAGCGGCAGCCTTCTTCTGTCCGACGATTCTGGCTCTGCACGGCGACTATCTTTAACAAGGCAAGAACAATAATTAATGTACTTATTGCTACATATATTACTTGCCATTGGTATTCCATGCCTTCTGAACTCGTAACATTTACTCCGCGTACTGTCTTGACATCTCATCTGGTTCGATTGGCATCCAACGTTCCTAATCCGAAGAGAATTTGCTACCATGTGAGGCTCTTGTCTTTTTCCTCTCCTTTTATCCGAGCTTGGAGGATTCTGAGCCGAGACTGCGCATTTCGTCTTCCAATCCCGAGGCTCAGCGTTCTCGTTCTTCCTCCAATCCCGCGGCATTAGGATTGCTCCTCTTGATGGGGTCTGTCTACTACTGGCGGGGGTGCTTTTCTTCCGATCTTCTTTTTCTCTTGTCAACTCCTCGAAACAATATTTTTTAAAACTTTTCTTCCGATGGGGATTTGACACAAGTGCCTTTGTACTAACATTTTCTATACCTTTCGACAGCAACAGGTTAACTGCTGGAGTTAAAAAAACAGAAAAAAGGGTACTTTCCCAAAATGCATTGAAAACAGTTGTTAGTTGAAAACAGTTGTCAATTTTTCAATTCAGCTATTCTTTTTACTTTTGAAACGTGGCTTACGATATTTTATCTTCTTTGCTGCTGTTGTTATTTCAACTGAAATCGTAGAGGTGTATGCAGTGGGTTCCTAATAACAATTTTATACATTACTGTTTTCAGACTGCTTGGGTGAGATCTAATGCGTTAGGTATGAAAGTGTAGGCAGTCTCTACTAACAACTTTTGCGCGTTTTTTTCCAAACTAAAAAAATCTTCATGTCTATCAGTTATGATACATGAAATACGTTTCCCATTAGTTTTACTGTTTTTTTCACCACGTTAAAAGTGTCTCCCTTTCGGCAAATGCGTACGCAAGGTTATCACGTAACTCAGGCATGAGATTGACCGAGTTGGCTGATATCTAAGTCGGCATACATTACGTAAACGTTTGCGGTAATCCATGCTAAAAATTCTTTTCTGATTTCCAGACTGACTACTTGAAATTCGTTTCTCACCTGTTTCACTGGTTTTTTCACTTCGTTAAAAATGTTTCTTTTTTTCGGCAAATGTGTATGCATAATTCAAATATAACGTTCGCCGCGGGGAACGCCGCCTAAGTAGCCAGGTGTTACGATAAACGTTCGCGCCAAAAATTGATTGTGATTTCCAGACAGGCTGCGTGAAATACCTTCTCCCATTTGTTTCTCTTGTTTCTTGTCTTATTAAAAGTGTTTCCTTTTCAGCTGATGCATACGCAATGGTTACCACGTTAGTCAACTATGACATTGGCCGTATTCAACTTATATGATAAATACTTACGCTAAAATGGCTTCGCTTCCTACACCATGGGTTTCACATAATTTGAGTATTACATTTACCGAGTTGGCTGACATCTAAGTGGGCATCTGTTACGATAAACGTTTGCTGTAATCCACGCAAAAGATTCTTTGTGATTTCCAGACTGACTACGTGAAATTCGTTTCTCCATTTGCTTGATTTTTTCCGTTTCGTTAAAAGTGTTTCCTTTTTTCGGCAAATGCGTATGCAAGGATATCAGATAATTCAGATATAACATTCCCCAGCGGCGACTGCCACATATGTCAGCAGATGTTAAATTAAATGTTCGCCCTAACCCATGCTAAAAAACCTTTGTGAATTCCATTCAGGCTACGTGAAATACGTTCTCCCATTGGTTTCTCTGGTTTTTTCGTCTCACTGTTTTTTTCGTCTCGACAAATGCGTACACAATGATTACCTCGTAACTCAAGCATGACATTAATCGCTTTGGATGTAATCTAAGTCGGCATCTGTTAAGATAAAAGTTTGCGCTAAACCACGCTAAAAAGTTATTGTGATTTCCGGTCCGATTATATGAAATACGTACTTGTCCGTTTGTTTCACTGGTTTTTCACCTCGTTAAGTTGTTTCCTTTTTGGCAAATGCGTACGTGTTGGTCACCACGTTGCACTAGTACACCTTTGACCACATTGGATGTCATCAATGTGGCAGCTGTTATAATAAACGTTCACACTAAACCACGCTAAACCAAATAAAAAAACTGCCCAATTAGTTTGACCGGTTTTCGGCTCATTAACGTGTTTCTTTTTTCAACAAACGCATACACAATGGTTACCAAGTAACTCAAACATAACATCGACCGCATTGGTTGTAATCTAAGTCAGAATCAGTTACGGTAAACGTTCGCGCTAAAAATTCTTTATGATTTCCAGTCACGTTACGTGAAATACGTTTCCCCTTTAGTTTCACTAGTATTTAGCATCATCAATGTCTTTCATTTCGACAAATTTGAGTGTGCAAGAGGTAGCCATGTTGCTCAAGTATAACATTCACCGCAGTGACCATCACCTAAGTCGACAGCTGATACGATAAATGATTACGCTAAAATGACTTTGTATCTTGCACCACGATTTTTCACGTAATTCAAGCATTACATTTACGGAGTTGGCTAACATCTAAGTCGGCATCTGTTATCATGATAGACGTTTGCGGTAATCCGCACTAAAACGTCTTTGTGATTTCCAGTCAGTTATGTGAAATACGTGTCTCCATTGGTTTCACTAATATTTCGACTCGTTAATGTCTTTCATTTCGACAAATATGCAAGGGCAGGGGTAACCACGTTGTTCAATTATAGCATTCGCCGCAGGAACCGTCACCTAAGTCTGCAGATGATACGATAAACGTTTACACTAAAACGTTTTTGTGATTTTTCAGACTGGGTACGTGAAATACATTTGCTTGAGTTTCATATGTACAGTCGTCAAAGGGAAATAATCCACACTTGAATTTTACTCTAAGTTTTATCGTTTCAATATTAATTTATTTTTGATAATTTAATATTACATTCAGACTTAACATTATTAAGATTATTAAATTTAAATAATTATAATTAAAAAACCTATTTACACAACACATTAGCATGAAATGTAATATTAAGTATTAAACTCGTGTGGATTATTTCCCTTGGTTGCTGTACTTCTCCGTTTGTTTCACTGTTTTTTCCACCTCATTAAAGTGTTTCTTTTTCGACAAATGCGTAGGCGATGGCTTACCACGTTGCTCGAGTATAACATGTGCCGCAATGACCATCATCTAAGTCGGCAACTGTTACGATAAACGTTTGCACTAAACCGCGCAAAAAAACCTCGCGTTTTTCAGTCAGAGTACATGAAATACGTTGGTTTGTGCTCCATTGAAGATTACCTATTAGTTTCACAGGTTTTTTGCCCCTTTCAGTGGTTTGGTCCAGTCAACTGCTCAGTCAAAATCTCCTTATGCTGGCACAAGTTAACGGAATTATTATAATTCTTATATTGAACAGTCATTCCATCAGTAAAGTTTTAAATATGTTTGACACTTTCATTCACCAATCCACCTTCAGACACAAACCAAATTCATTAGTGCTGTGTGAACTACAATTAACTCAAAGTGTTAATATTAATTTTGATGAACTGAATATGTACTTATTCTACATGAGTACATATTCTTAACTTTAAACCAAAAATGTCATTCATTCTGTAACAGGACTCTAAAAATTAAAATTTTGGTCGGTTAAGTGGTTGGTTTGTTGGTTGGTTGGTCGTATATCTAAAGTTTAAACCACATAACATACATTCCCCTAATAACCAAACATGTGACTTGTATTTTTGGTCAGTGTTAATCGATGGTGTTGAGTTGAAATGAGTAAGGTTGCGCTAGAGTCACGTTGATACTGTTTTTCGTTAATGGATTTTATACATCTGACGAATTTTCCAATACACGAAACTTTCAGATGGTAGTTCTTTGGTTCACAAAAATCACAAGAGCGGGAATTTCGTTTCACGAAACCTATCAGGGTTCGTTTTTTGATTTCACGGAATCATTGGAAAGGCAGAAAATGGTCAGCTGATTTTAGTGCTCTATGGGGATTCAAGCTTAATTTCATTTTAAAATGTCAACTTTTGTTTGAGCACAAAAACTAAAATGGACGGTTTATGAATTCACCAATTCCTAAGAGGGCAGCTTTTTGGTTACCCGAACTCTTCTCAATGTCAAAAAAATATTCAGTTGATTGATGCTGATGATTTCACAGGGTAATTTTATTTTTAACTTTTGGTGTCTTGTTAAAATTTACTTTTTATATGTTCAACAGTTTACTGAATGCTTTTTGGACGATTTTTAATGTTTGAATTCTAAATTTCCGTCTTTGAACTTCATCTTAAAGAGTTTTCGTATTTATCGAGGTGTTGTTCACGTCTCGAGTTTATGGGTCTCCAGATACCTACCTTCACATTCTGAGAAGACAATATGATTTAGGATTTCTCAAGGAAATTAAAAAACATAAACATTTCAACTTATATAAAGATCGACTTTATTCTTCATTTAAAAAAAAAACAGAGGTTTTTGTATGCAGTTTCATAAATTTTTCTTATTTTGTTGAATTAAGCCAATGTCATCCCCGTGAAGGTTACTCAGTACGGTGATTCTCGATTCAATTGCGATTGCAGAACCATTGCTGATCCCTGTTTTCTTCGAGCGGTTGCCCTGTGTTACCAGATTCTCGTTCTCTTGACAGTGGATTTGGAAAATTTCCACAAAATCGAAAAACCTATTTTGTACGGATCTCTGTTATGCAGAGGTAAACCAACACAATCTGCTCTCTCTGCAGACAAATTGACAGCTCGAACTCCTGAAGAATACCAGATGTCTAAGGTTTGATAAACCTCTGACGTGTAAACAAGGACTCACCGAACTTCAGCTTGAACTGGTGCACACAAGAATACAGACAACACCTTCTATTACTAGCTGATGACAGCATGCGAGATGTATTACCCTGTCATTGAAACTGCGCGATGATTGCATATCTCCTCTGCAGTCGCGCTATGATTGCAGGGCAGAGCTCACATGAATATTTAAGGAACAAAATCAAACGTTATTTACTGTAGATGAAGCCATTAACGTTTGAGTTTTTTTTCAAAAAATAGCGATCGAACACAGGTCGTTTATAAAATTAAAGATTAAACATTACAAAAGATGATTAGGTCATTGGTATATTCCACAAACAAGAAGTATAAAGTGTGAAAATAATCGAAAGGTTTACCGTAGGGAGATTTATTAAATTGACTGGTTTTGGTTAACTCAATCCAATACGTATTGCCCCAGGGCTTACCACTCCCTGGATTATGTGAGTACCAACAGGTTGGTGTCTCCTTTAGGATGACTATTTTACCCCGAGATTTCTACAATTTTACTCGTTTATAACAAAAAAAAAATTTGCAGTGCAATTTGCACTAATTCTTTCTTGAAAATTGGTTCCACTTAGGATAAAATTTGATCTATGCATAAACGTTTTTCCCCACAACCATTCTTTTCGTAGACTTGTTCAACTTTTCACGTCTCTGAGGTGTCTCAATTATGAATTTTGGTACACATTTACTTAAAAAAATACTCCAACTACCCGTAAAGGTGACAGCCATCAACCAGTGTGAAATCCCCTGGTCACGCCATCCATCCCGAGGTCTCCAGCACCGATTAGCCGTCATCACAATGACGCACCCTAAACCCTAACCAATGGCAATCCGGGCTGATCACCAGACTGGATCGATGACTTGGTTTTTCATAACCATCGAATGAGTTGGTAACACAATGGCGGCTTTCAGTGTGGGTTTTTTTTTTAACCCAACCGACCAAAACTTTAATTTTTAGAGTTCTGTTACAGAATGAATGACATTTTTGGTTTAAAATTAAGAATATGTACACATGTAGAATCAGTACATATTCAGTTCATCAAAATTAATATTAACACTTTGAGTTAATTGTA
This sequence comes from Rhysida immarginata, assembly GCA_023313115.1. NCBI lineage: Eukaryota > Metazoa > Arthropoda > Chilopoda > Scolopendromorpha > Scolopendridae > Rhysida > Rhysida immarginata. The sequence goes on from JAHWFO010056088.1 coordinate 560,646, forward strand.
GTTCACACAGCTTTAATGAATTTGGTTTGTGTCTGAAGGTGAATTAGTGAATGAAAGTGTCAAACATATTTAAAACTTTAGTGATGTAATGACTGTTCAATATAAGAATTATAATAATTTCGTTAGCTTGTGCCAGCATAAGGAGATTTTGACTGAGCAGTTGATTGGACCAAACCACTGAAAGGGGTAAAATATCTGTGAAACTGATAGGTAATCTTCAATGGAGCACAAACCAATGTATTTCATGTACTCTGACTGAAAAACGCGATGTCTTTTTTGCGCGGTTTAGTGCAAACGTTTATCGTAACAGATGCCGACTTAGATGACGGTCACAGCGGCACATGTTATACTCAAGCAATGTGGTAAGAAAAGAAAACACGCATTTGTTGAAAAGAAAACACTTTAATGAGGTGGGAAAAACAGTGAAACAAACGGAGAAGTACATATGAAACTCAAGCAAACGTATTTCACGTACCCAGCCTGAAAAACCACAAAAACCTTTTAGTGTGAACGTTTATAGTATCATCTGCCAACTTAGGTGACGGTTCCTGCAGCGAATGTTATACTTGAGCAACGTGGTTACCTCTTGCACACTCAAATTTGTCGAAATGAAAGACATTAATGATGCAAAATACTAGTGAAACTAAAGGGGAAACGTAAATCACCTAACGTGACTGGAAATCACAAAGAATTTTTTGCATGGTTTAGCGCGAACGTTTACCGGAACTGATGCTGACTTAGGTGTCAGCCAACTCGGTAAATGCAGAACTCGAATTACGTGAAAACCCATGGTGTAGGACACGAAGCCATTTTAGCATAAGCATTTATTGTAAAAACCATTGAATCTAACGGAGCAGTACGAATGAACCTCAAACAAACGTATTTCATGTACCCAAACTGGATATTGTAAAGAATTTTTAACTTGGGTTAGATGAAAAAAACAGAGAAACTAATGGGAGAACGTATTTCACGTAGCCTGAATGGAAATCACAAAGGTTTTTTAGCGTGGGTTAGGGCGAACGTTTATTGTAACAGCTGTTGACATAGGTGGCAGTCACCGCTGGGCAATGTTATATCTGAATTATGTGATATCATTGCATACACATTTGCCGAAAAAAGGAAACACTTTTAACGAACAAACAAACTCAGTGAAACAAGTGGAGAAACGAATTTCACGTAGCCAGTCTGGAAATCACAAAAGAATTTTTAGCATGGGTTACCGCAAACGTTTAGGACAATGTCATGCCTGAGTTACGTGAGAACCTTGCATACGCATTTCATGTATCATAACTGGAAGACATGAAGATTTTTTTAGTTTAAAAAAAAACGCGCAAACGTTGTTAGTAGAGACCGCGTACACTTTCAAATCAAACGCATTAGATCTCACGCAAACAGTCTGAAAACGGTAATGCATAAAATTGTTATTGGGAACCCATTGCATACCCTTGACGATTTCAGTTGAAATAACAACATCAGCAAAGAAGATAAAAAATCGCAAGCCACGTGTCAAAAGTAAAAAGAATAGCTGAATTGAAAAATTGACAACTGTTTTCAACTAACAACTGTTTTCAATACATTTTGGGAAAGTACCCTTTTTTTTTTTAACACCAGCGGTTAACCTGTTGCCGACGAAATGTATAGAAAATGTTAGTACAAAGGCACTTGCAATCACAGGGTAACATTGAACTACCCTCAATGTATTTGAACAATTAGCTGCGTTGAGAACAAATAAAAAGCTTTTCACTGTACACTGGTATGGTAATAGGCACAACGGTTGTTTGAATGAGGATGTGATAATTGAGGACACGTTCATTTTAGCACCCTGGAAAAGCATTTAAAATTAATGTTAGAATGTAAAAATAATGAATGTGTGAATATAGACAATTCAATAAAGTATGATCAGACAAATTCAGCCACAAATGCCTTGAAAAAGGTTTATTCAACGACATCAATGAGATCTTATGTGATAGTCCTTAGCAATCAGTCCTATCTCTCATTGGGCACCATGGAGACGAACACCTGAAAAAAACGAACAAGAATAAACCACGCAAATCAGCCTCTATTCACTGTTAACTGACATTAAGAAAAATCAGTGCAATCGATAAACAAAAGGGGCTTAGTAAGTTGTTGATATACTTTTGTCAGAGATAAAGCCTCACAATATGCGGAAAATGAAAAACTTAAAACTACCCTTGTATTCGTTGGGATTGTGCAGTTTAGGTGTTCAATTTGTCCATGCAACCATTGCACAGCAACATTATCATCACGTACATATTAACAACATAAAAGCACATTAAATTTGCTTAAAGACCTCAGCAGATCAGGTGCAAAAGAATGAAAAACTTTGATAGAATATAGTCAACCGAATTCGACCTCAAATGATTGAAAAAAAATATCAATCAATGCTGTTGAGCACGAATACATTAGCGGCAGACCTTAGCATACAATGTTGTCGGTAAACACTTATCCAATCAAGCTAACTGACGTGAACTTGAAACACTTTGTTGTATTTGGGAAGGAAAATTCAAAATTTTACAAAACGGGTTAGATCAGGCAAACCCAGCCATTGAAACACGGCAGCTGACAACCACACGCATCCATAACACAGTTGTGTGATTATTATTATTATTATTTAAACTAATACTTTATACAAACTGCACTAATGATGAACTCGCGAAAATAAGTTATTGCGAGAACAACACATCAGTGTATGCAAACAATGTAACTGACACGGTGAAAGAAAAAATTTGTGATGTGAAAATAACGATTGACATTTGCCTTTAACATCGTATTTTCATTGAAAACCAAAAAATTTCAGTTTAAAATGTTTCACGTGAGGAAAAATTTGTGAAACAAAACTTGCATTCCCGAATTAAAACTGAAAAATTCTTGCAAACTTTTAATCACCCGTTGAAAAAAACAGCACTCAGCACTAAGTTGTAACTTGGAGAATGCCATGAAGCTGAAAACGGTGACGGGAATTTTCTGCAAGTACAGAAAAAAACTGCATTGCTGACAAATGACAGGAAAAAATACCTGTACATCACAGGTCAGGTTGGAAACAAAAGGTGCAAGCAACATTTAATATCATCAAAAAACAGTAAAGAACGCAGGTAAAAGAAAAACGAAAACGAGGATTGGCCTTAAGACATTGTGTACAATGGGTTAAAAATGGGAATTGGAGGGAAAAAATGTGTGCCCTAGAGTCACAGAGAAACGAGCTCAGAGCGCCACTCAAGCAGTGAATGAAAAGCTGATGCTCAACCCACTAGCCTGTGCAAGGTACACAGTCAAGGAACAGTGGAAAGTCGAGATGAATTTCTAACCAAATTAAACTTAAGTCTCGTATAGAATGTTGTCAACATTGCACCGAAAAAGAGTAAACCTTGAGAGACACAAAAAATTAAAACAAACACAAAACCAAGCAGCCAGAACGCAAAAAATCACAGAAAGTAGAAGAAAATTAAACATTCTTAGCGAGAAACTGTATTTATAAAAGTTTGCAATGTCGAATGCCCCACCCACTAAAGTTTTGGGTCACAGTTAATAGTAGTCAATTGGAACAATGTACTCATTATCAGAAAATTAAAAATCAAACAATACACTTGAAACACAAGTAGTTTAATTTAGAAGAAAGTGTAAAAGGGCCTGGAAAAAATTTGGTTGCCCGAGAAACAACAGTTAATTAGTAATTAGGTAATCAACTTGAGGAACCAGTATGTCAACCGCGACCCGTTTTGTTGGGTATATAAGGGAATCAAGGTGTGTTCACTTGTGAGACAAAATCACTTAACTGGGTTTTGGTGAGTGTGCATCACGACCCATTGACATTCTTTCACTGCATGACATTCTTCAGGACAGTTATGCTTCACTGCATAACGAAATATTATAAACTTAATATTATTTTCACAACATGGCCTTAATCACGTAATTAATCAAGATGTTATCAAACGGGTGTGTGACCACACCCAGGAAGGGAACCTCCCACTCCATGGAGACACCAAAATCAAGGAAAATAAAATGTAAAAAAATTAATTAATTAATCCACATTAATTAAAGGTGATTAACAAACCTTTATTTAAATTGGGTAACTGTGAAGGGTAGGCCAGTGCGCTGGAATGTGGCGGCGGCACCTTTGATCTTTTGCACACCTCTGGGTGTGACCAGGTGTAAAAACAATGGGACACCCCCTCCACATCTCATTCCAGCGCATTATACCGGGAGGTCTTCTGCTCATGCCGTTATGCATTGCAGTTTTAGCAGGAGGTTTTGCAGGCATAGCACCAACTTGAAACTTAATTTAAACTCATCTGCACACTGTTTCCATGCCCCATGCCGTGCATAGTGCTTTACCACAAAAATGCGCTGTTGCAGAGATAACACCATTTTCGCCACTTCGCACAAAGACTACCATGCACACTAATGTCACTCTCACAACTGCGCAATATCACATGAATGACAAGTCATTTGAAAACTTACTGCGCAGTATTTCGCGCCGGGCCAATTTTAAAAAAAACAGCGCGCTATACCGGGAGGTCTTCTGCTAGCATGCAACGGCATCAGTACTGAATACAAAGAAAGTACGCAAAAGGACGATTCGTACGACAGCAACCATTGCTGCTGCTGAAGAACACATGCTACGCAGTCCCAAAACTTCATGACGGTGGCTGTCTCAGCAACTGGGTTTGTCTCAGTCAGGTGCAATGAACATCATGAAACAGGATTTACAGTTACACCCCTTCAAAATGACCACTATGCATTAGTTGCATGATGTGGTCAAGCCGGCCAGGATTCAGTTTTGTGAATGGTTCCTGAGCACCATTGCTCCAGAGGTGTTGGAGGATGGTTATGTGTTCATCTCAGATCACAGATTAACTATACACAGATGGGACAATCAATGCTAGGCGAACGGAAACAGGATGACTCATCAAAACGATTGTAATGCCACAGCGGTTCAGTGGGGCCGCAGATTTAAATGCCTAGCAGGTTAATGCAAAACATCTTGAATTGGGCTCTTAAATATTTTTCCTGGACTTATAAATATATTTTTAACGAAGAAAACATTTTAAAAGGATAATTTTGTTAATGTTTTATCCTTATAATATATTCTTTTATTCGTTTGGAAGATATTTTGATCTATTTAAAGTAATTTTCAGAAATAAATTGATTCTTTTGTAAGGAATTAATTTTTTGCTGTAAAAATGAAAAAAAGGCGCCAAATTGTAAGTTGTAATTAAAAAAAATTAATTTTAAAGCCAAAGTACTGTTTGATATCGATTCAATTTTCTACACACGTTCAACATTAAACCTTCAACGCCTAAAATTTTCTTTTTTTTTAATTTACTTAAAAACACTTATATCCATGTTCAGTTATGTCTAAATGAATGAAGAAAACCATCATTAAAAATATATATCTATTGTTTATTAATTAATTAATAAATTTTGCTTTGGAGAGCAAAATGTTGCGACCCGACCATTCATGAAACAATGGCAAAATATATTTAAGAAATTGCTTTCCTTAAAATTTTGACTAGTATTTTGAACATATATTAACATACTACATTTATTACTAATAAAAAATAATATAAATAAAGATAAATACCGTTTTGCATGAAATGGAACAAAACAGTCAATGCAAAAACGTCCTATATTACTATTGTGCGTTGTGGAGACTTTACATGATAAACGTGAACAATCATATATTTTGCATCGAATATATTTTGGGGTAGATTGTTACAGAGGTTTATAGCATTATTTGGAAAACATTTTGACATAAAAGTGGACTGCCTTTGACTAATAAAGTTGTATGGGGGGGGGAGTTCTAGAAATTTTGGCGTCGACTACTGTGGTCATTTTGCGCCTTTTACACAAGTTAAATCTGTACGCAGCCCGGGACAAATCCATGCCCACGGCGGGATTCGCACCCACGGCCAGGCGGACTCGAGAACTAGAAAGCCTACGCCCTAACTGTCTCGGCCACCTGGCTAGTGAGCAGCTATGGGGATCTCTTTCTATTCCTCGATCACATATTCTAGCTGAAGTAATGCTAAACTTTGAAATTGAAGGATTTCCTGATCTTGAAGGCATACATCTGGCTGTTTGCAATACGATTTAATTATCAAATGACTTTTGTCAGACTGATCTATTTTTATGTCTTCAATAAGTATATACATTTGCAAATATCTGAAAAGCTATCACCTTTGATAGCATTTACTCCTAATTCGTTTCTCAGATCAGAAGATAATTCCGAACGTTTGCTCTAACTAAATTATGACTGGATAAATAGAGTTTGGCAAAATATATATGGGTCATTCCAAGCCAGTTCATGCAGGAATTGGCACTCACCTCTCGGTCATTCTAATGCCAAATATTATTTTTTTTTAATTTTTATGGAAGTTACGGACATTTAAAATTTTCAAAATTTGAGTGGGGGCTTTATCTATGAACCCCCCCATAGATATCTATGGGATGCTGTAACTTCGGTTGTATTTTACTTAGAAAGATGTGGTGACATATGAAAGCTCTTTAACTGTAGAGTCAATATGAAATTTTTAAAATTATATTATGCATGCGCAAATATTTGAATTTAATAAAAATATTTTATTTATGCAAATTTCTCAATAGGTGGTTATTTTATTTTCGTTAAAAAATTATTAATATCTTACACATACTCTCATAAAAACAATACAAAAAATTTAAAACTGTGTTTTGCTCCGTTTTGAAGATATTAATATTTAAAGCTCGAGTCCCAAGCCACAATCAATCCGTTTGTATCAGAGACTTTCAATAGGGGGACATGTCATTTACTTAATTTTCATGTAATACGGACTCTTAGGTGTTTCATTGGATATGTTCAGATGGCGCTGTAACGAGACGATGATGACGTCATAGTTTTGATTATAAGTTTCGCTAGATGTTCAAAGTTTAACAACGATCAAATCGACGAGCGAAATCCATCATAGAACTTGTCAGATTGTATTACTAAGGCATGTCTGGTCACTGGCGTGGTGCAAAATTTTCTGCCCAATGTCGTGGTGTTAAGCTCCTTTCGTTCATTAGATTTCAAACGGAGCCTGAGAGGTACGTTTATTTACAGTAAATAGCTTATTTATAAATTCTTAACTTCCATTGTGCCTAACAACAATCCAACCTTCATTTTTTCGAAGAAACGAAAAAACACTGATTGTTAAAATTGAATATATTGTTAAAAGTCAAAAATATATTGTCATCATAATTTTTTACTATGGTAGCTTTATGGATTATTTTAAAAAATGCGCCAAAATTTTTTAACAATCAAATTAAATCCTAAATAAGCAATTTTACCTTTTATAAATTATGAAATTCGTTACATTATGTTTATGATTCTTATTTTTTAATTTTAATAAAGATAGTAAAAATCCAAATAAATATCTTTTGAAATTGATTAACGAAATTTTTAAAAAAATAAATCAATTCGTGTTTTTTCATTTTATGATATTCATTATATATGCATAATTATATTTTCTTAGTTTATTGCTGTCGTTAACTTCAAGTTTTTACGTTTTTGACATTTGACAAAATATGGTTAACAGCCTATGGAAGAAGCAACCTGCTTACTGAAACTTTTGAAAAATTCAGTAAAAATTACGTACTATGTACAGCACATTTCACAAATGAACAATTTTATAGCGCCAGCAAGAGAAGCCATCTATTAAATCAGCAGTTCCCACCATTTTTACAAGAACATGGAAAACATCAACTCATGGTGCACCATCCACTTCACAGTACCATGAACCTTCACCATCCACTTCACATTACCAAGAACAGATCATCAATGCCCCTTCCGCTCTTTGTACATCAGAAGTGCACTATGAATCATCCCAAGATGATCAGAAAGAGTCACTTCAGGAAGAAAAGACTGCAAGTGTCAAAAGAAAATTACCATTTCTCAACACGCCACCAACAAAAAAGCAGAAAAAAACAAACAGCAAGAGAACAAGCTGCCACCCGGAAAAAGCGACTACGGATGAAGCTAAATAAATACAGAGTAAGTTTGCAAAGAGCCAGAAAACAATTAACTGAAATGCAGACAAAGTTTATATAACAGTGTTATAATTATCTATAGTTGATATTCGAGATTTCTGTAGTGATTACAGTTTCACTTTTCGTACTTCTTCCTGATCGATTGTTTGTCTTTTATAAATTTGTACATGTGAGATTCATTAGCATTTGTATATTTCATTTTTCGCATAGTTCAATTTTATCACCTTTCGCATAGTTTTTACCGTTTCTGTTTAAATTTAAGATGTCCAGAAAATAATTTTAAAATTA
>JAHWFO010056088.1:569055-584402 GCA_023313115.1 Rhysida immarginata
CATAAAGCAATATTTATAAAATCTATTTAGCAATTTAAGTTTTAACAAGAATAGATGAGCTTGTACTTTTGTGAAAATTATTTTCAACACAAAATAAAATTGCTTGAAATTTAAAATGTGTTTTTGCCGTTTCTGTTTAAATTTAAGATGTCCAGAAAATAATTTTAAAATTAAAAACATAAGTAAAAAAAAATGTTAAACTGAAAAAAACTTTGTACAACGAAAGTTTTACTCGGCGTGTTCAGTTAAATTTCCGATTTCAATTGTTAGACATTGCAGGCGATCTATAACAGGTATAGTTAAAACGGGTTTTTTGAAATTCCACGTGACATGTTTAACGGATGTCTGCATGTGGGTGAAAATGTTAACTAAATTTGAATTTTGTTGGGATAAAATTCCCTGACTTCCTAAGCATAAGGCTGCAAACGATGCATATCTATCGCATTCCGTTTTTTTTTTATTGATTTTCAAAATCCATCAGTCATTTTTGGGACACCCTGTATGTTACAGTTCTTCAGATGGACAAGGCGTCCTAAGAAATATAAATTTTGTGGTAATATCCGATTGTCTTAAACATTCTACAGCTTTGCTAATATCCGATTGTCTTAAACACTCTACATTTTTAAAAGAAATTTCAAAAAATGTAGAGAAGAAAAAAGGGTTGATCGAAAAGTAATGGCTCCATGGCTGTAACTTTTATATTTGTTAACCGATTTTCAAAATTCTTTTTGTATCTGATACTGACATTTGTCCTATATGTAATACACTATTCACTTTTCGAAATATTCCCCAACCTTTTCCACGCACTACACCAACGTGTGACCACTCGGGTGAACCTGTCGGAGAGAAAGTCCGGGGTTGTTGTCGACACTAGCATTGAATGGCAGCTTTGGACCGTCTTCTGCAACACGATAACGCTCGCCCACACACAATCACCACACACAAGAGGTGCTGCAGCGCCTACAGTTCAAAGATGAAAAACGGCAGTTCAAGGATGAAAGATCTTGCACTTTGCGACTTCCACCACTTCCCAAAGAAGAAAAAGCACCTTAAGGGACATTCAATCCCTGATGACGAGATTAAAGAGCAGTTGCACGTTGTGAAACACAGCTTACCTGCAATTTTGGAGCAGCTGTACACGCCTGTCATTTCCCGGGGTGGTGGAGAATTGCATGCTCTTCAATATGTATATAATGATTTTTTGAAAATACCTGACGGTTTGGCTATGAAAAAAGTAACATGCTCAAAATGGCTAGTGAGATTTGCTGAACTTCAGATGTAATTTCCTCCTTCAGCTCAGGCAAAGTGTGCGGATTGATTGCATACACTTTAACTTTCAAGGCACTCCAAAAAAATAAATCGATAGGTGTGTGGTCCGGCGAGCGTGCAGGCCAGATGCCACCGAGATGATTCGATCAGCAAAGACGTCCTGCAGAGAGTGGATTGATGTGTGTGCTGTACACGTTTCCAAGCACTACTGCACACTAACTTTTGAATCACCCTGTATAATGAAGCCTGTATCAACTTCAGCTGCCTCTGCAATTCATCTCTTCCTTCAGGGTAACTCAGAAGCGACTGACTCTGAGGAAATGTAAAATAAATATACTCTCTTTATTACTAACAATTCGACATCATAATGCAAATTTATATTTTCTTACTAAATTATCTTCTTATTTAACAGGTGCTCAATACTTTTCTGACTTCTGAAAAAAAATCTGAAGTTCTAAGAAACATTTTTCCTATTGATATAATTATTATTGTAATGCTACTGTTGATTTTATTTTTTCGTGTAATTATAATTAATAATAATATTTATATAAATAATAAAACGTAAATAAATGAATGGTCCCAATTTTACACGCTTTCTCTTCCCTGTATGAGTAAAGTCCTTATTACCTGACTCCCGCTGTTTGGAGCTCAAGCTTTAAAAATATCTTCAAAACGTAGCAAAACACAGTTTTGAATTCTTTGTATTGTTTTTATGAAAGTATGTGTAAGATATTAATAATTTTTTAACGAAAAATAAAATACCCACCTATTGAGAAATTTGCGTAAATAAAATATTTTTATTAAATTCAAATATTTGCGATTGCGTAATATAATTTTTAAAATACATATAGAATCTACATTTAAAGAGCTTTCATGCGTCACCAATCCCATCTTTCTAAGTAAAATACAACCGAAGGTACAGTACTTCATAGATAAGACCCCCACTCAAATTTCGAGAACTTCAAATGTCCGTAACTTCCATAAAAATGACAAACAAACACTAATATTTGGCATTCACTACCAACTCCCTAGGGTACATACCAAATTTCATTAAAATCCGAGAGGTCAATGCCAGAACTGTCAAATTTCTGCCTGAACTGACGTGGAATGAGCCATATATAATTCTTCTGAACTAAATCTGATTTATACCTTCTTTCTACATAGTATATGCTGATGATTCTTCTATAATTAGAAGTATCATTTCTTGATTTAAAAAATTTCAAAAAAATATATTTGGATGAGAGTAACTCATTCTTAATTGGAATAATCAGGTTCTGGCAAAATACAGAGATGGTCTGGAAGATTCTTTTTTTTCCCAAGAATAATTTTGCTTTTTTGGTTCTTTTTTATGATATACCAACAGAAGATATCGATCTATAGCGTGCAGGAATGTGGAGGGGGGTGTCCCAGCCAATTTGCAACCACAGGTACAAAAAAAAATTTGAATTCAATCTGATTATTTTGAACAGATAATTAAAAAACCCCACCCCCTTATAAAAACATACGTGGCCCTCCGTTGGCCTGGCTTTTGAACTTGCTAACAAATCGGCGTTATTTTTTAGCTATTTCCGGTAAATCTTCTTTTATATTAAACAGAAGCCATGGTGTTCCTCAAGGTTCTATTCTCTCTCCTTTGCTATTTAACTTATTCATCAATGACTTACCAATGGCTCTTTCTTTTACAAATACTATACTTTATGCTGACAATGTTACCCTTTTATTTTTCAGCTTTAATATTTCACAATTAATTTTTTCACTTAATTTTGTTTTATCTGAGTTAAAAAATTGAAATGATGTGAATTCTCTTGTTGTTAATATAGATAAAACTAAACTCATGTTTTTCTTTTAGCGCAACAAATGCAATGTTCCAAATAATCCATTAGTCTACTTGATAATCAAATAATTTCAACTACTAATTCATTTAAATACCTGGGTCTAACCCTAACCCATGACTTAACCTGGGACCTTCATATCAACAACCTACTTAACAAATTAAATATTAATCAAGGGATGATCTCCAGACTACACTATCTTCCAAACCATATTCTACTAACTCTTTATTGCTCTTTGATACACTCCTCCCTTTGCTACGGTATTTTTTTCTGGTGATCCTCCACTTCGTACGAGGGTTGTACCAAAAGTAAGGTTCCCAATGAGCTACAGCCTCAAGGGAAGGTGCAAGGCTAAATCCGACAACAGTGCCGTGCGCAGTGGTTCCCGCACTCTCGAGCCCCACTCTCCCGAGCGATTCCTACGGCGCTCAGTGTTCGCTTGGCAGCTGTCAGAGATGGAAGTGTTGATCGCCGCTCCCGCCAAGTGCGAGGTTCGAGCAGTAATCCGGTTTCTCCGCGCAAGGAAGTTACCGCCCATTGAGATTCATTGGCAACTGACTGAGGTTTATGGTGAAAAGTGCATGTCCGTTCAGCACGTCCGAAAATGGTGCAGGGCTTTTGCTGAGGGTCGCACGGAAGTTCACGATGAAGAACGGAGTGGAAGATCGCCAGTTTCGGATTCGATTGCCCAGAAGATCAACAGTGAGCTGCTGAAAGATCGGAGGGTCACTGTCCGTGAACTTGTTAAACGCATTCCTGAAGCTTCCCACGGCACAATTGAAAAAACGGATTGGCGGGAGACTTCTTCGACTTAGGAATACAAAAGCTGGAGCATCGTCATCAAAAGTGTGTCGAAAAAAATGGAGACTATGTTGAAAAATAGACAACAGTGTAAGCTTTACAACGATGTATAAATTAATAACAATAAAAAATGTTTTCTACTTGTAATAAAATATGGGAACCTTACTTTTGGTACAACCCTCGTACAATCTAACTAGACTCTTAAAACTCCAGAAATGGTTCCTTCGTACACTTTTGAAAATACACTTGCCTCTTCCAGTCTCTTAGCATTTTGCGTCATTGAGTATTTTAACCGTTCACCAGATTTATTTCCTTCAATTATGTTCTTTTATATATAAAGCCACAAATTCTCAACAGACCCTATCTTCTCCTCTTAATATAAGATTACATCAGCACTTTAAGTTAACTTCAGGATAATTCTCTAATATTCTATTTGTTTTTAGAGAATTATCCTTTTTTTGCTTTGATAAAGGATAGGCTCTATCCGAAACGTCAGCTTTTTGATTTAGATTAATTATTTTTGTTTATTATACCTTATTTTTTATCTAATTTGTATTTTTATTTAATATTTATTATTTATTGTATTCCAGGGTTCTTGTGTCTCGTCCTTCACTTAATATATATCCGTTCAAATAATCACCAAGGAAGATGTATTTCTTTTATCAGTATTAAATACTGGTCTCAATTACCCTTAGATATTCGCTCTTTACCCCTCTATAATGCCTTTAGAAAAGCGTTAAAATTTTTATATTTTCTAATAACACCCTTTAATTTGTCATCATACTCATCTATTTGCTTTTGGCTTCAGCTTTTATAGAGTTTCCTTTATAGCTGCAACATTCCTTCCATTGGATTGTAATATTATAGGGTTTAATGTTGGTTATTTTGTTTTTTGTTAAGATCACCTTCATGTAATTACATTTACCAAACTTTATATTATAAATTAAGTATTTATTTAATTATTTATTCTCGTTAATCGACTCAGTACGGTTTTTTGTAATTAGAACGATCAATTTAAGTATTCTCTCTTTATTATTGTCTTAATTTTATTTGATTTGTTTTGTTAACCTTTAAAACCACTATTTTTCTTTTACCCGTCGATACTAACTGTATGCTTCTATATTGTATTTATTCCTGTTGCCCCCGGGGACCTAACTCGTCGGTCTTATACCATACCGGTCCCTGGTCGGCACCATTGTATTTTCTTTTAATAATAATTTAAATAAATAAATAAATAATAATAATTTTATGATGTAGAGGGGCTGTTTTCTGTCTTAATTATGAATGATGAATGTTTTCCATAATTTTGGGTGGTCCACCCTGTCTGCACCCCCCTGGACCACCCCCTCTTGCCAAAAGGTGTTCTGTGCGTCCTGCAGTGAAGCACCACAGCAGCTACCCTTTTTTGTACTATGCAGTGAAGCCGTGGCGTTGCTGCCCCTTTTTGCCCTTGCTGTCACAGCAGTGAAGCACACCGAGGCCATTTGGGGACGATTGTGGCGGGCTCTGGTGGTAAAAAAAATTTACATGTGTTTTATTTTCTGAGTCTAATTTTTGTTACTTCGACAGCTGTAAGCTTGGTCACAGAAATTTGTATTTTTCATTCCCTGTTCAGGTGCCATCCTCGGGGAGGAGCATCGTCCACACGACTGTTGTATGTGAGTATAGCTTGACCACACACGGGATGCACATAAGTTGTCAATAGTGCATCAAGCGCTCAATTCGTCATGCAATATAGCAAGCTATTGCCTGCATTAGCAGAGCAAACGCTTTAAAATTCGAAGTTAACCCAAGTTTTAAGAAAAGTGCAGAGCTCTGCACGTTTAAGGCAAAAGCAGACAACAGAATAGTGGAGCTACGAAACAAAAAATCAAAGGCTGAGGTCTAAGGATCTCGTAAATCTAAAGCAAAAACCACTGCTCGAATTGTTCAGTGGACAGAGCTTCCCTGAGCTCGCATAACGCCTCCGAAAAATCTTGGAGGACAACCTAAGATATTCATTCAAAAGAAGAAATCGAATGTAAGAATGGGCTTTCCTCCAGATCACCTCACACGGAACAAACAAACCTTTAACACGCAAAACTCTTGCATCCCAAAGTTCTCTGTTTACAAAACCAATGAGAACCATCAAATCAAACGGGAGAGCCTTGCCTGTTACTTCATCTAACAAAAACCCTATCATGTGATAAGAAATATAAGGTAATTTATAGTGCCTTTTAAGCTCTGCCCAACACCTCGAGGCAAACTTAGAATCAAAGAAAATGTGACGAACAGTTTCAGGGACCCTGCACTCCTCGCACAACTCTGAATCAGAGAAGCCCCACCAATGTATGTTTTGCAGGGTGAAAAACCCCTCTTGTCGTCACTGAGTGTCAAACCACCGATAGTTGGATCTGACTGTATAAATTAATTCAATTACCTTAGGCCACTCCGAATTTGGAAAATCTTGCATAACCTCAGGGTTCGGTGCAACCTGTAACATTTCTACAAACCAAACCTTTTTGAGGCCGCCCAACTGTCCTGGGTCGACCAGTTTCAAATATTGCAAAACTCGATTAAAAAGAGCCTTCAGAGAAAAATAAAAAGCCGATGAGTCTGTATAGACTGCATGACCGCCGCTGAGTAAAGGTGGAAGACCATACGAACGGAAAAACTCATCCAAATGCAGCGCAACCAGAGAAGCCCACCTAGGCAAGGATGCTCAAAAAACGTAACAAAGAACTCCAACACAAATGCTGCGATTTGATTAAAATGACAGGGACCCCAATACCTTCTCTCTTCCGCGGAAAACAAAGCAGGTGGTCAGGCACTGGATGCCTATTTATTTGAGGTCCCCAGACAAATTTTACAAACTCATTCTGTAGCACCTTCAGATCTGCCGTCAAAGGCATAGAAAGAAGACACCGATAAGTAATCTAGGGGATGGGATGCACTCTCAAGTAAGTCGCTCAGATAGCCATGGACACAGGAAAATGGAAGGCTCGCCTCATTTTTGCCTACACTCAGCTGCAATCGCACCCCATTGAAGGGTTTCCACCGCAGGATGAAAGGAAAAAAACATGGCCCAGAACTGTTTTAGAATGGCCCCATGATAAAAGAAAACTCCTCAAGGAATCCTGAGACCAATTCCCCACAGCAATACCTTTAGACTTGGACAGATTTAACGTCGAACTAGTTGACGAACTAAAGGAAGCAAAAGCACTGTAAAGAACCCTCAGAGCATATGCATCCACCACTATAAAAAAGAAATCGCATACGCCTATAAAACAATTTTCAAAGAGATTACTGGAAGCGTATAGCCCTCAATCCCAGGGTGAAGATTAATGAATTTCAAAATAGGCTCAATGTAAAGAACGTAAAGGAGAGGCGATGCCTTGATGGACGCCCTTCTGCAACGGAAAAACCTCAGACGTCATGCCATTAACTGAGACGAATGATTCAGATGGCGCATACTTAAACTGCAAAAGCGAGACAAATTTATTAAGGCCACGATAACGAAAGATGCTAAACAGAAATTCTTGATTTATCTTATCGAATGCTTTTTCTTGGTCCAAACTCAAGACAGCCAGTGATTGCTTACGTAAAAGAGCTTCTTCGATAACACACCGCAAAGTCACAAGATTGTCTGTCATACGGCGATCTGGGATGGAGCAGGTCCGACCGGGATCGAAGCACTCCTACGCAACCAGCTTTAACCGAGATTGCAAGACCCCAGTAAAGATCTTGTAGTCTGCATTCAATAATGTTACTGGCTGCCAATGAGAAACCAATGACGGAGATGTACATTTGGGGAGTAAAATAATCTTACCAACCGTGAAAACTGCGTTAATGCTCGATGGAACTGCCAAAATACAGTTGTAAACCCTTGTCAAGTAATCCTCAATCACCGACCAAGATCTTGCATAAAATTCATATGTAAAACCATCCACCCCAGGGTTAGATGCATATTTCCTACCGGAAGCAATAAATGATAGAACCTCCTGCTTCGAGAACCTTCTTGTTAAGACAGAATCCTCCGATTGGGGAAGAACAGAAGGCAGACGAATCCATTCAAGCGTATCGTCCGAAGACAGAAATAATATCGCCCTCTTCAGAAATAAGTTGACCATCTGTATAAACATGAGGAATGAGACGCGCAGTAACCCTAGAATGCTCGTCTACCAACGCGTTAGAAGAGGCCTGGAGAACCTCTTTTATCCATATTGCTTTGGCACGAATGGCTGCCCCAGCCGCCTTCCGCACGCAGAGAGCATTAACTTCAGATCATATCTGCCGAATACCCCTCGCATATTCCCCACGGAGAGTAGAACGTTTCAGCGTGCCAAGGATCTGGGTCAATATGATGACGCTGCCTCCTCGCGGCAGCAATACTTAGTCTTCTGAAGAACTTCTTCAGTCTTAATTTAATTAACTGCCATGATTCCAATGAAGGGATCAGAGGTGAATAAAGAGGCGAATTTCTGCAAATTGCTTGGATCATCAAGCAAGGAAATATTCATAAACCACTGACGATCGCATCCTCTAAAGGACCCCTCGGGCAAAGACCAAGACCACGAAATAGCATCATGGTCTGAAAAAGACGCTGGAAGCACCACCATCGTAATTGATTAGGACAAGAAAACTGGATCCACCAGGAACAGGTCTAGTCGGTACGGTTGGTAAAAACCTGGCTGAACATACACGCAGGATCATCTACGTTTAAAGTAGGCCAAACATCCATTATAGTTCATCCAACAAGAGAAAAACAGGGTGTGTCACAGGAAGTTTCAGATTAGCCAATCAGAGAAAGGGGGCCTCATGCGCTTAATCACTTCTGTCTCATGTCTCATTGAAGAAGAGCTTTATAATATTACAGCAGAAGCTTTAATATTATTCAGTTGCTTTGCTTTAATTGTAATTAAAAATATTGTACACTTCATAAAATTATCTTTTAACTCAATTTTATATATATCGTTGTTCGAGATTCCCTGGGCCTTTTCTTTCCATGAGTCGAAAAGCGAGGAGGGGGTGGTAGCTTCGCATGAAGACGCTTCGTTTCCTTCTTGAACAATTGTTCGAACACAAGAGAAAGAAACTTTCGTTGCCTTGGAAGTTTCTTCTATCAAAGCAGATGAGCTTTTAAAACACTATTTTCCTTTAAAGTAGCAAAATACGTTCCACACAAATCTCCCTAGCCTGGCTGGGAATAGTTTTTCCTTGTTTGGCTGAAGAGTTGTTGCACGGGCATCGCCATTACAAATTGACTTGTGCAGTCGCTGAAGGAGAGATCCCACAAAGCATTGCGGATGAGTGAGTAGTCGATATCAGACCGGAAACACCCTGTTTTTCTCTTGTTGGACGAAGTATAGCTTATTTTGATCACAAATGGTAAAAAACAGGACCAGTAGAAGAAACATTCCAGATGTCAGGATGTGAGTTGAAATCGCCCGCCATCACCAAAGGTAAAGTAGTGAAAAAGAAAGGAGATAACTCAGACAGAAATGCTCGCCATTCCCTCACTGAGTTGGGCGCATACACATTAATTACACGAAACTTAAACTTCAATAACTAAATATTCAAGGAAATTATTCTCGAGTCTAAATCACGTTCAATCGCATCCACCTGAAAATTCGGATTAAAGATAATAATGGCTAGACCACAAGAGTGCGAAGAGGAAAAATTAACAAAATACTTGGCTGATGGAAAAAAAACATAGAAAAAAAAGAACTTCTTGCAGTAACAGAACATCTGGGAAGTGAATCCTAACGAACGTGGCAAGAACGTCCTGCTTGAAACGTGAACACAACGAGCAGACGTTAAGAGAATGTATTAAAACTTCATTATTAGGAAGCGGAGTAGAAGAATTGCCTTCATAATTACTAGCAAGTAATGGACCGTTATCAGAGTTTTTCTTAGAATGCCAATTTTTGGAACGCCTAATTTTTAACTGACGGCTTCTGGAACAGCTGCATGAAGATAGGGACTTGTCTGACCTTGATGGCGATGGACTGGGATCATGTGCAGAAGATTGCAACGGTGACTTCCCCTGCTGAAGCACTGGAGAACGAATTTCTTGCACAACAGAAGCAGGCTTTAAGACATCATTTACCTCCATAGAGTCATCTTCATCAATTATTAGTTTATTGTCAGATGAATCACCAGAAATCACATCGGGAACTACATTAGAGGACACAGCCATTGAGGAGGGAGTCTTGTCCACTTCTTCAGACAGAGCACTCCCTGGTTCTACATCAACACAAGACAATTTAGGCTTTTGCCCACCAGAAGAACGCTGTCGTGGTGACCGGGTGCGAACCCTTTTGGAGGAGGATCGCAATGCCAAGCTATCACCAGAAGAATGGTACGGCAACAGCACAGGAAGCTTAGGGAAGGATTCACAATTTTCTGGCGAGATCATTAACACAGCCTCTATTTCTTTAAATGGTTGCTCAGAAGGATGAGAAGATGAAGGCAATCGTAAAGCTGGGGCGTAAGGACATGAATGAACCATACGGCAGTCATTCCTAACATGATACATACGTTTGCAGTACCAGCATGAGCGGCGCATACCTGGATACATACAAACGCTCGCTCACCATGCACCATTAAGGAGTCTGGAATGTCCTTTTCCAAGTTCATTTCAATGTTAATCTCTCCGGTCTGCAAATATGCTGGATGTACATGCTTGATCCTGGTCATCTTAAGAGCTTCGCCAAATTGACCAAACACATTGAGAATGTAGGCTCATGCCACCCAAGGCTTGAGTGGCTACTGAGTGCGTTGGCAGGTGGCAGATAGTCGAATATCTTGAGCAACTTACAACTTAGGACATCCCCGAATATCCAATAAGGGGACGCAGACCAACTCCCGAACCTAAGGTGTTATGCGACCCGTGCTGAAGGGTGGATGGCACTTCGGTTAAAGTGTCCTCAACAGAGCATCCTGTCTACCTGGCGACACTCAGGAGTAAGTAGCCTTATCCCGGTATGCAGGCACTCCTGGGACGGTCCGTCAATCCTGCATTTATTACTCCAGCTCATGGAAAGTAATATACTCTCCCCCGCCCCCAATTTCTGCTGGTAACCCAGCGGGGCACCAGAAACCAACTGTTGAAATTGACATGGCAGAAATGCCCTCTGTCATATCAACTAAACCTGATCAGGCTGCTTCTATACCTGAGGCGCTGCATACTTCACGGTATGCGGCCTCTGGCGAGGACAGTATCATGATTAGTAAACTTACTTCCTCTGGATTGGCTAAACGCCGTAAATCCAAGAAGAAGAGACTGAAAGGCACCAAGGTTGAAAAAACTAGGATCGGCCTGACGCCCACTGAAAAGGAGGTGCAAACCCCGACCAAAAGACCTAAGTCTGGGTGTAACACTCCTTCAGAGGGCAATAAGCCCGTGAAGAAACCCAAATCTGGGACTTTTTGCGAGGCTTTAACAGCTATTAAAATGGCAGTTTTCCTGGATGGCTATCCAGACAAGCAGCTCACTGAGTGGCAGTTGGAAGCCTTCCGGGAAAAACTAATGGATTTTATGGAGGACATGCCATCGGGCACTGGACTTAGTTTAAGTACTGTCGCTTGGAAGCTTGAGCATTTATTCTGCTCTGTGCGGACCAAGCTACTTCTGATTGGCTGACTGCAACAGTCAAGAAGTTAAATCCATGGGAGGGTGAGATTCTTTTGGTGGGTGAGGCGAAAATACTCGTCAAGATTACCAAGATAATCTAAAGCTCCCTGACCTTTTTAGCAAATATTCTGGGAAAGAAATCTTGAGAAGGATTGAAATCCAGAATAAGGACCTGACTTCAACACAATGGGGCATCCTGAATCTTAATTCTAAGGATCAGGTGGTTACCATTGTGTTGGCTCTTCCCGAACTGGATGCAAAGATTTTGAAGGATGGACAATGGTCTTTATACATTGGGCTATCCTAAATCCAAGCTAAGGTTTTAGGGAGACCTTCAACATCTTCATTGCTAGATGCTGAGATGCATTCAAGCAAACCTGCAGCATAAAAAACTGGTGGTAGCCAACCTCAGTGGGACATTTCTGACCAAGGACATTCACATTGCTCTAATTCAAGAATCTTGGATTTCCAAAGGTGGAATTAGGGGTTTGAGCAACTGTGGAGGTTAGCTGATTTATTAATTTTTATGCTCATCTTCCGGAGCTTGTTTATTGGTAAAAAATAATATTAATGCTCTGCCTATGTATCCACTGTGTTCCAGGGACTTGGCCGTAGCAAAAATCACCCTTCAAATAGAAGGGAGAAACCGAGACATTATTTTTGTCTTAGGTTACCTTCCTTTTGAAGAGATTTCACCCATAAATGACAACGTCAGAAGAATATGGGAAACTTCGATTATCCATAACATGGAAATCGTTTTTGTCTGCGATGCAAATGCTCCCCATATAATATGGGAGAGCTCCAACACTCTGAGAGGTGAGTTTTTATTTGACTTTATCTTAGAAAATAACTTAGAAATTTTTAATCTTGGTAATAAACCAACCTTCATCACTTCTGTAAGAAGGGAGGTAATTGATGTCACTATTGGTTCTTCCAATATGAATAAATGGATCAGAAAATGGTACGTTGATGAAAAACCATCTTTGGCTAAACATATTCGTTTTTCTCTTCTAGTTGACGAGGACTAGGATAGGACCTTTAGGGATCCTAAGTGGACGAATTGGAGTCAATTTCGTGAGGATGTTTGGTCCGCGATTTCCGATCTTCCGATAAAAATTCGTGACACGACTGAACTGGAATTGTGTGTGAATGGATTGCAACAAGCCCTGGTTCAGTCGTATCACAAAAATTGTCCCTTGTTGAGAAGGAGAAGTAGATCTTGCTGTGTTTGGTGGAATCAGGATCTATCTTGGTGTTAGGAAGCTTTTTAGGAAAGCTAAAAAGACTAACGACTGGCATAGCTATAAGCTTGCCCTTGCTGAATACAACAAGGCCGTCAGAACGGCTAAACGTACTTCGTGGAGGAAGTTCTGTGAATCAGTCCAAAAGACTGAAGAAGGAGCTAGACTCAATAAATTTTTAAAGAGAGATAATCCAATTTTTGTTGGTACTCTCCAAAAAATGGATGCTGGATACACCAAAGATGCCAAGGATGTCCTTGAAACTCTTATGGCAAGGCACTTCCCAGGTGCCATGTCTTGCGAACCTTTTGATATTAATCGCCTGGTTTCTTCCAGCAATATCTCTAAGGATAACTGGGCTATGACCATGGAAGTGATTACACATAATAAAGTTGTTTGTAATTCTTTTGAACCATACAAATCCCCTGGACCGGATGAAATAATACCAATCTTGATTCAGCAAGTATCGGCTGTGATCTCACCAATCCTATGTACTACCTTTAGGGCCAGTTTGGCCCTACGTTATACTCCTAATCTGTGAAGGTTGGTCAAAGTGGTCTTTATTCCAAACGTGGAAAGGGCCGCTATGATTTGGCGAAAAGCTTTCGCCCGATTAGTTTATCTTCTTTCATACTTAAATGTTTCGAAAAGATTATTGATAGAGAGATTAGGGAAACCACTGGGATGCGCTGTCCCTTTCATGTCAATCAATTTGCCTATCGATCAGGCAAATCTACGGAGGTTGCCTTGCACCAGTTGGTGATTAAAATTGAGAGAACTCTTCAGTATAGGGAATTTGCGCTTGGAGCTTTTCTCGATATTGAGGGAGCTTTGGATAATATTTCCTAAGGTCTAAAGCAATTGTTCCACTGTTTCAGAAATGGATTCAGTCCCTTCTGGCAGACAGAATAATTGTCTCCCAATTTTTGGGGGAGAAAAGAGATTCGACCCTCCAGGGGTTGTCTGCAGGGTGGTATTCCTTCCCCCCTGCTATGGAACCTGGTGGTGGATGATCTTATCTCTAAGTTAAACAACCATGGCATTTATGCCCAAGGGTATGCGGATGACATTGTCGTATACATATCTGGGATTGATAAACTTACTCTTTTGGACCTAATGCAATCTGCTTTGGATGAGGTTCAAATATGGTGCATTAAGCGGAATTTAAGGGTAAATCCTGTGAAAACCACTCTTGTACCTTTTACTTGTCGAAAAGAAATCATCCCTGTTAATCGAACACCGACCTTGTTTGGTGAAAAGATTATGGTAAAGAAAGAGGTCAAATGCTTAGGGGTTATCCTCGATAGTAAATTGACCTGGAACCAACATCTTGATAAAAGAATAAATCAGGTTAAAATGGCGCTCTATCGATGTCGCCATGTCTTAGGTAAATGTTGGGGTCTTACCCCAAAAATTACACATTGGCTGTATGTAACAGCTATCTGACCTATTTTAAAATAATGTGCTCTGGTTTGGTGGCGTAAGACTGAGCAGTCCACTGTTAAGACTAAGCTGGCCTCCCTTCAGAGGCTGGCCTGCTTGGGTATTACAGGAGCTGTTTCAACTACTCCAACCAGGGCCATGGAAATCACTCTTTCCCTAACCCCCTGGACATTCATATCCAGGGAATTGCTAGGAAAAGTTCTTATCGTCTGGGTAATCAAGGGTTATGGGTAGATTTCCCCGGGGAGAAATCTCACATCGTCATTAACCGGATTATGACAAGTAATATTCTGCAAATGCCTTCCGATATTGCGGATACTCGCACCTTCTCTGAGCTCTCGACTGAAGTCATAATTGACCCCATGGTAGAGCAGAGAGAGGGGAGTTGGCATATTCCTAAGGGAGCCATTATTTGGTATACGGATGGCTCCCGACAACACGGATGCTCTGGCCTAGGTGTTTACTGTGGTACACCTAAGACCCTTCGCTTCCATCGACTTGGTCATTGGATCACAGTATTCCAGGCAGAGATGTTAGCTATTATCTACTGTCTACAGATATGTATAGATAAACTCTACGTTCGTAGAAAAATCTTCATACTCAGTGACAGTCAAGCGGCCCTTAAAGCCATTAAATCTTCCAAGATAACTTCTAAAATTACCTTGAAATGTCGTCAACTCCTGCACATCCTAGAATAGCGTTACGTTATTATGGGTGCCAGGACATAAAGGTATTGTGGGGAACTTTATGGTCCTGACCCTTTTTGCGGTATTTCCAAACAGGCTGCAATTTGTGAAATTAACGACATTTCTTATCAAGCGATGATAAAAGGGTGGGAACAGACCACCGATCAAAAACATGCTAGACTCATGATTAGGAAACCCACTCAGAGTCTAACAACCAGCATTCTGCGGTTTAAAAGAAACAAATTACGAGTTATCATGGGCTTTCTTACAGGTCATGATTTACTACGAAAACACTTACACAGAATGGGGATCCTTCGGGAGAAACCACTGTGTTCAAAGTGCAAAATTGTAAATGAAACAGCCCATCATATTCTTTTTGAGTGTGTCGCTTTGGCACATCTTCGCCACCTCACGCTAAATTCAACTTTTCTTGAGGACATTCACCAAGATCCAGTGGGGA
>JAHWFO010056098.1:0-11297 GCA_023313115.1 Rhysida immarginata
GGAATGAAAATTGCCTTAATCTACGTGAAATCTGCCTTAATCTAAATGAAATCTGCCTTAATCTAAATGAAAATTGCGCTAAAGTTATTGAAAACTGCCGTTTTCTAAACGCAAAGTGCCTTAATCCAAGTGAAAATTGCCTTAATCTAAATGAAAATTGCCGTAAAGTCATTGCAAAAAGCTGTAATATACAGGATGTATCAGGTTCGATGGTCATAAAGTACCTAGCGTGAACCTTTGCATGATTACAAACTTAAAGTTCCTTATTGGCAGTCGTCAGCCCTCTAGCAGCCAATGACTCAAGCTTCCAATATGGCCGCCGAAGGGGGGGAGGTGAACAGCAGTTGATACTTCACAGCATGACAGCTAGTGATGCAGCTACTTTAATAAGCACTTATCGATCGTTGATATTTTAAATTATCTTGGATTGAAAGAAAAAGGAGCTTGGTAGAGGTGGAAGCAGTTTTAAATGTTCAGCATATAGTATTTTGTGGGAGAAACAGTATCGCATATTCGTCTTCAAAACACATAATATCCCTTGTGCTAAGGAGTAGCAGTGTTAGTTCCACCCCACATGAGATAAGCCTAATTATCAACCCTTGCCAGGGTACTGATCATATAAAGGTACTATACAGTAATCAAAACATATTATAGCTCGCGCAATGAAAGAAGGGATCAATCAGATTCGTTCTCTTATCGACTTCACAGATCTAGCGATTAACAAACGATTTGGCAGACGAATCTTGCGATGAAGATATCGATCGATGCATTCAGCCACAGTCACAATCTCCGCAGTCTGATGCTTTTAGTCAAAAGCGTTCTTTTTAAAAGACACAAAATCACACAGAAAGAGAAAGAGATCAGGAATCAACTGGTTAGTCTTGATTCTGATTGGTTGTCGCTCCCATCATTGGCTGTGATACTATAAATCGGCTCCCTAAAATCTTCATCGCAAGATTCGTCTGCCAAATCATTCGTTAATCGCTAGATATATGCAGTCGATAAGAGAACGAATCTGATTGACCCCTTCTTTCTTTGCGAGAGCTATAATATGTTTTGGTTAGTACCTTTATATGATCAGTACCCTGGCAAGGGTTGATAATTAGGTTTATCTCATATGGGGTGGAACTAATACTGCTACTCCTTAGCACAAGGGCTATTATGTGTATTGAAGGCAAAGATGCGATACTATTTCTCCCACAAAATACTGCATGCTGAGCATTTAAAACTGCTTCCCCCTCTACCAAGCACCTTTTTCTTTCATTACTGGCATTCAATCCAAGATAATTTAAAATATCAGTGATGGATATAGAGTGGTTCGTGCTTATTAAAGTAGCTGCATCACTAGCTACCATGCTGTGAGATATCGATTGCTGTTCACCTCCCCCCTTCGGCAGCCAAATTGGAAGCTTGAGTCATTGGCCGCTAGAGGGCTGACGACTGCCAATCGAAAATGTCGAAAACTCAAAATTTAAATTGCGTCGTTACGTCATTTATGAACTTTTCGCACCAGCAGTTCGATTACAATTAAATCGGCGGCAATTGTTGAGATTAAATGACGTTTTCGACAGATCTTCAGCAAACTTCTCGTGAAAGTTTAACATTTGAGTTTTGAACATTTTGCATAAGGAAATTTAAGTTTGTAATCATGCAAACGATCACGCTAGGTACTTTATGATCATCGAACCTGATACACTCTGTAAGTCATTAATGTTATGACTTTCTGCACGGGTTTTGCTTGTTTAGAAATAACAGAAAACAATGTAACATTGCATACAAAATTTTAGTTTGTTTTTTTTTATTTCTGCCACTCCTCTCCAGTAGAAAAAAAGAAATACATTAGAATTGTGATTGGTTTATTTGTTTTGTGTCATCAGCAATGACACATCAATATTTCTTAGAATTGCATACAACTTTAAAAATTCAATATTCTGAATTGTAAAGATACATCAAAATTGATTTTTTTAATACAAAATATTAAAATACTTATAAAATATCTCTAAAATTTGGATTCGATCAGAAAACAATAAAAATATTTTCAAGATGTTTTTATCAAAAATAAATTGATTCATAATAAAAATATAAATGATACAAAACACTACCAGTAAATGTGTATTAATTCCAAATATAATAATTTAAAAAATAGAGGAATGTCCAAGCGATTAAAAATTTAAATTTCCACGATTTTCAATTCATCCTTGAAAAAATTTTTTAAAGTAAAATTTTTAATAACACATTTTAATGATTGATAATTCTAGTAAATCAAAATTATACAAAAAAGTGTAACTGGGGCAATTGTCCACAATTGAAACTAAGAATAAAGAGGTATGTGGATAATCGTAATTAAGTGTAAAGAAGGGCTCTTTTACCACAACAAAAGTAATAAAGAAAATAACAAAAACAAACATAACAGAAAAATACAATCTGGAAGCGCTTTTCGAGAGCAAAGCTCTCATCATTCGGCAGGAAACAACGAGAACACGTGAAAACTCAAAGTGAACTGATTAAAAACGACAATCGACAATCGAGCAGCGCAGGGAAGAAAAACAAAACGAGCGGTCTGGAAGCTATGCTTCCACTGTCACACTCATCCAGTATTATAGCCAAAAGAAATACGCTGAATTAGGAAAGAAGCCAGATGAACCTGGTTAAGTCATCCACAGGATACGGAGGAGTCCTTTCCTAACAGGACGATAAAGTTGATTGTTGATTTGTGACATATGTCAGTTATTTAAAATTTTTTTTTTTCTGAGATCCTTTGTATGATTACAAAGCCTTTTGTCATTATGCTTCTATTTCTAAAGAACTTGTGATCTCACCTTGATAAGTTATGATTATTCTTAACATTATAGTGTTAATCTTCAGCCAAATTATGCCTTGGATGTCATGATCGATCGTTTCCCATGACGGATTCAAAACCCCTCTGCGATAGCGAAGTTCGCCATGCGGCCGTTAGGCCTATCGCCCGTCGAAGCTTCTGTTATGTGACTTTGAGTTATAAACTTGTCAATGGACTCTGTATTGTACTAAAAATATTGTACTTAGTGCCTAGTTTGATAAGTAATAAGATTTGGAATTTATTTAAGCAAATTTATTGTTTGGAACCAATTCTATGTACTGAGTTGTGAATTGTGGTTGCAATGCATGCTGGGAGGATAGAGATTCGATACCTTCGACAACGGTATTATCACTGAGAATTCCGGAAGTGTTGTGAGAACTTCCAGGCTTGCCACCAGAGGGCGATCCCAGAATTCACTGCGGGATTTGCCGCTCATATAAAAAGGGGAAGCGCGAAGCTTGAAGCCATTCGAGAATCAGTCCTCATCGAATTAAGATGATCCTCTCTTCCAGCCCGTTGAACTCTTCCTAGCCCAGTATGTAAGATAGCTATGTTCATCTTGTTTTGCATTGTCTTTGCTTAGTCATTCTTAATTCCAGAGATACCTATTATATTTTGTGAATTTAATGTTGGAGATTTATATATTGTGAACATTGTCATTATGTTAGTGGTGGATTTAAAGTAATTTTATTGGATGATTTATATTATGGGAATTTATTTTGTTTATATTATGGGAATTTATTTTGTTTATATTAATGACGGAGTATATGTGATTGCAACCTAACACTATTGTAAGTTAAGTTTGAGGGATGTTTTTATTTGTATTTCACCAGAATTATGCAGTTTTGCTTGTTGTGTATGTAGAAATAATATATATGGTAGGCTTTTGTTTGTAAATATTAAACTCTTATCTATCCAATCCTAAACCTTGACTAGTCTGTTTCATTATTCAAATAAATTTCACAACCCGTATACTACAACTGGCGCTTGAACAGGGACTGTGAAATTCTAGAATAATGGAGAAGGATAATAATAATTCTGAAGTAAGGACAGCTGAAGGTAGCGTCTCCGCCATGTCGGGTTTCACTCACTTGATCTTAACATTTTCTGGCGATGACAACTCGATTGACTTGGAGGGTTTCTTTTGTGCCATTGATAATGTAGCTGTATTAGCTGGCTGGAATGAAGAAATTAAGACAAATGTTCTTAAGGCCAAGCTTAAGGGAACAGCGACACGAAAGTTTAATGAACTTCAACTGTACAAAGTAGATGATTGCCAGAAACTTCAGGAAAGATTGGTCAGGGTTATGGGATGTAGGATGGATAAGAAGGATGTCATGAGGGACTTCTTTTTGGCTCAACAAGGGAAGAGGGAAAGCGTGGAGGAATTTGCCGCCCGTTTAGAGCATCTTTGGGATAAGTTAGTAGAGAATGAGCCCAATATGAAGCCTCAGAGGGGAACGTTATTACTTAAGAGATTTTCTGAGAATCTGCTTCCCATACACATTAGAACCATCTGGCACAAGGAGCCAGATACATTTGAGAAAGCAGTTGAGGAGGCCGTTAAATCTGGTCGTTTTAAGAAGCCCTAAGGATGGATTTTATAAAGTCAAGCTAAGAATTGAGGATTTTTTATAGTAGCTCTAATTGACACAGGCTTCCAGGTATCGATAATTGACGAAGGGGTCGCGGAGAAGCTAGGGGATAAAGTAACCTGGGAAAATATATCGATTCTTATTAAAGGGATAGGAGGGCAAATCCAGAACATAAACCACGCTATATGGGCCAATGTCCACTCTGAAGAAGGGATCTCCGGATATAGAAAGTTTGTCTGCATGGATTTGAAAGGAAGAGGATATCAGGCCATCCTGGGTACGGACTTAATTAAGAGCATTATGATAGAGTGCAACAACATACAAAATCACTCTCAGCAAAAGAGCATTTTAGATGAAGAGCAAAATTATCTGATTAATAAGCTAATTGATATATATGCTGATTGCTTCGAGGAGGATGTGGAGGTTTTGAGTGGGGTTAAGGATGTAGTTGTGGATTTTGAGATTGACAAAACAAATCCCGTCTTTGTCAGACAATACCCCATACCCCATAAGCACCTCAACTCATTTAGGAAGCGTATTGACCAATACAAGGAGGCAGGCATTATTGAGCCCAGCAATTCCCGCTGGAACTCCCCTGTATTCATAGTACAGAAAGACAATGGTGACATACGCATGACCCTAGATTTAAGAAAGGTTAACAACATTACTCAAGGGGTGGACTTTCCCATGCCCAGACCTCATGAGATCTTCCAGAGTGTCAATGGAAAAGTATATTTTTCGGTGCTAGATTTAAATTCCGGCTATTTCCAGATCCCTCTCGCGGAGCATCTACGTGAGTGTTATGCATTCCAGACACCATGGGGAAAGTTTCAATTGTCCAGACTTCCCCAGGGAGGAAAAAACTCCGCCTCTGCTTTTCAGGGCTTCATGTCGGACATTCTTGGTGAATACTTAGGGAGAGGTATATACGTATTTCAAGACGATCTCCTGGTCTACTCTGATTCCTTTGAGGAGCATTTGGCTCTACTAGAATGGGTTCTGAAGGTCTTCAAGGCAAAAAATTTGATATTAAAAAGGACAAAGTGCTCCTTTTGTGTTCCCAACGTCAAGTATTTGGGACACATCATCTCTGGAGAAGGTATAAAACCCGATCCCGGAAACGTGGAACATATTGAAAAGATTCCCCCCCCCCCCTTCAAACATTAAGGAAGTGAGATCTTTATTAGGGGCAATAAACTTCTATCGTCCGTTCGTTAATAATTTATCAGATACCTTGTTGCCCATTACTAACTTGACCAAAAAGGGAACCAGGTTTAAATGGTCCGAGGAGTGTCAGGAGGGGTTTGGGAGGGTAAAAAGGGTCCTGAGCAGTCAGCCGGTGCTTGTCCCGCCTGATTACGGGAAGGAATTCATTCTGTTCACTGATGCCTCGATTGGAGCAACCAGAGCCGCGCTCCATCAAATCAAAGATGGATGCCTCAGGCCTATAGTTTCTATAGTTATAAACTAAATAAGGCCCAGTTAAATTACAGTACCATTGAGAAGGAAGCTCTGGCCATCCTGATGGGCCTCAGACAGTTTCGACACATCGTTCTGGGCTTTCCGGTAGTAGTTCGGAGTGATCATAAACCTCTGGCGTTTATTAAGAACTTGAAACACTCCAATCAAAGGCTCCTTAGATGGTCGCTTGAACTTGAGGAGTACAACCTAGAGATAGAGCACGTGAAAGGGGAAGACAACGGAATAGCTGATCTATTATCTAGGTTGCCTGCCAAAGAAGTCCAGGCTATTATCCAATTGAATAACCGTATATTAATAGATAAGATCGTAGCCTCGCAAAAGGAAGATCCATTCATGTCCCCACTAGTAAACGGAAGGAGAAAGCAGAAAGGCTTCTTTGTTCAGAACAGGGCATTGAAGAAAGGAGATCCTCATGGGCAAAACAAACTATGTGTAGGTGGGTCAATGCGGCAGGAAATCATGGAGACGGCTCATTCAGGTAGTTTGGCTGGTCATCAAGGGGTAGGTCGGACCTTGGGATCACTGAGAAAATGGTATTTTTGGCCCAACATGGAAGGCGACGTCAAGAATTTTATCAAAGATTGTCGCATATGCCAACAGAGCAAGCTTGGCAAAGGAAAGGCTCCTTTTCCAGGAGGGATTATCGCCTCTTTTCCTTTCCAAAAGGTATCGGTAGACCTTATAGGTCCGTTACCTCAAAGCATTAACGGGAATAAATACATTCTTGTATGTGTGGACATGTTCTCCAGATTTCCGGAGGCATGTCCACTCCCCGATCAGTCCGCCCTCACGGTAGCGAAGGCCATATTAGAACGTATCATCTGTAGGTATGGCATACCTCAGGAATTAATATTAGACCGAGGTGCCAACTTCACCTCTGAATTACTTAAAGCCTTATGTGAGGACCTACATATTGATTTACATCATACCATTGCATACAGACCAAATTCCAACGGTCTTGTAGAACGCCTCAATCAGTCAATTATTGAAATTTTAAGGACCTTGTGCGATGATGATTCTAGAAACTGGGACGAGAGATTGGAGGAGGCCCTGTTTGCGGTACGCACTAACCCCAATGGAAACACAGGAGAAGTGCCCGCATATCTTCTCTATGGTTTCGACCCTAGAACGCCATTATCTTGGGAGGAGGGTTCTGAGAAGAACATCTCTGTTCAGAACTACCGTTCTGAATTAGTGGCCAGACTCGCAAAATCTAGAGAGAAGGCAGAAAGGATTAGTCAAGAGAATAAAGCCAAAGGGGTGGCCCAAAGAAACAAATATAGAGGTAGGTTGCAATCGTATGCTCTAGGGGAAAAGGTTTGGTTGTTATGGAAAGGGGGAAGAAAAAACAAGCTGGGGCATAGGTACTTGGGGCCATTTCGCATAAATAAGATTATCTCCAACGTTAGTTATGAAGTTAAGGGTATTTGAAAAGGAGATAAGCAAGTGGTGCATGAAGACCGGCTAAAACCTTGCTACGGGAACTACATCAAGGGACGACCCAGTGCGAGAACAGGAAAGCGCCAGATAGCTGACGAACAGGAGTCTGACGGAGAGGAGGAAGACATACCATTGCCGACTTGGAGGAAACAGAGCAGGGGGCTGGCGAGACACGCACCTGACCACAATAGGCCTGAACGACCTCAACCTAACTCTGAAGTAGAGGAACATGCGAAGCAGTCCCATCCTCCCATGGAACAGATACCTGATCAGGAGTCTGGGGAACCGGGAAGCAGTATCGATGAAAGCCCAGGACCTAACCAAATCCAAGATGTTGAAGAGCACCGAGATGCCCACGACTCTGAAGACGATCAGGAACCATCAGGGGGAGAGTGCCATTACTCCCTGAGGAGAGGACCAATACTGGATTATAGACTTCTACACTGGATTATAGAAGGACACAAAAGGGGGAGAATTTCCGATCCAAGGGAAAGTTGTGTGACAAATGTCAGTTATTTAAAAAAAATTTTTTTCTGAGATCCTTTGTATGATTACAAAGCCTTTTGTCATTATGCTTCTATTTGTAAAGAACTTGTGATCTCACCTTGATAAGTTATGATTATTCTTAACATTATAGTGTTAATCTTCAGCCAAATTATGCCTTGGATGTCATGATCGATCGTTTCCCATGACGGATTCAAAACCCCTCTGCGATAGCGAAGTTCGCCATGCGGCCGTTAGGCCTATCGCCCGTCGGAAGCTTCTGTTATGTGACTTTGAGTTATAAACTTGTCAACGGACTCTGTATTGTACTAAAAATATTGTACTTAGTGCCTAGTTTGATAAGTAATAAGATTTGGAATTTATTTAAGCAAATTTATTGTGTTTGGAACCAATTCTATGTACTGAGTTGTGAATTGTGGTTGCAATGCATGCTGGGAGGATAGAGATTCGATACCTTCGACAACGGTATTATCACTGAGAATTCCGGAAGTGTTGTGAGAACTTCCAGGCTTGCCACCAGAGGGCGATCCCAGAATTCACTGCGGGATTGGCCGCTCATATAAAAAGGGGAAGCGCTAAGCTTGAAGCCACTTGCTGGGCAACCCCAAAGATAAGGTACCAGATATACAAAAGTCAGGCATCTACGTCATCCATTGTTCGCAATGTCCTAAGCTTTACAAAGGTCAGACCAAACGCAGTTTATCCACCAGATTCAAGGAACACCTCGACCACAGAAAATTCGGTGATGCAGTCAATCAGCCATAGCCAAACATTCAATAGAGACGGGTCACGATTTTTCCATCGACAACTTAAAACTGTTACAATCTATCAATAAAAAACACTTGCTAGATGCTTTAGAGAGCATGGCTATCCATAAATCCAAGAACAACACGTTATTAAACTCCGACTTAGGCCCTATTGGTGATTCCCCAATAATTCAGTGGTGGTCTCAATTAGTCTCAATTAGCCAACCAATAATATTGTTTTTATTTCTTTTCTATTATTGGTCTGCCTTGTATTTCTCTCGCTATATAAACCGCTTTCTTCGGTATCTAGTCACCTATGGTATCATGGCAAGGACAGGACGCAGGACTAGCTCTTCAAGGTATCACCTCTACACTC
This sequence comes from Rhysida immarginata, assembly GCA_023313115.1. Classification (NCBI taxonomy): domain Eukaryota; kingdom Metazoa; phylum Arthropoda; class Chilopoda; order Scolopendromorpha; family Scolopendridae; genus Rhysida; species Rhysida immarginata. The sequence goes on from JAHWFO010056098.1 coordinate 8,983, forward strand.
TTTTCAGGTATCATTTCATTACTCTCCTTTTCAGGGCGATATTCACCTTCTGTTACATCTTATGTGCTGATCCCTGGCGTTGGAATTAATATTCCCGTAAACCAGTACATCAAGATGCTCATTATCCTTCTGGGTCCCTGGCGTTGGGATTAATTTCCTCGCAAACCTAGCTTAGGACTTTTCATATCATCTATTATTATTCTAATCATTCACGAGTGGGTCCCTAGCGTAGAATTAACTTTCTCGCAAACCTGACTTGTTTTCTTTTTTCCCTAAAGCTAGGTGCGTCCTTCTTAGGACGGCTTCTTTAGCACACACCTAGCTGCGAGGTTACTCCCCTCCTGGTTCTATACAATTATATTTTAGGATTATGATGGCTTCGTCCAAATTAACCACGTTGGAGTCAGCTAAAATGCCATTGCTAGTGGCAGATGGTAAAACTGTGTCCTGCGAAAAGGCCTACCGGGATGCCTACTTGGATGCTAGGTTTGCTGCTTTTGACCTAGTGTTCAACGAAATGTTAGAAGCTCTCCGGGATGAAATAAATGCTAAGTATAGGGCACTGGAAGAAAAAGTCGAATCCTTACATAAAAGTTTTGAAGAGAAGCTCGAAGGTATCAACAAGGAAATCAAGGACTCTCGTAGAGATGTCATTGAAAAGATAAGCGAACTGAAGGAAGCCTTTGGGAAATGCTCCGGGACTCCGAAGGCAGGTAACTCCAAGAAAGATACACCTGTTGATAACAGCAAGGTAAGTAATGTTTTTAATAATATTGCCTGTGCTAAAAGCTTAGAGTCTATGGATATAATTGAAAATAGTGACTGCTCGACAAATGGTGGCTATAAGAGAAGTCACCCTGATGGAACCGATGAAGAAGTGGATAGCAGTCCCTGGATTGGTGTTGCTAATAAAAAATTCAGAAAAGGCACGAGGATCGATAACCTAAAGACCGTCTCCAGAGTAAACGAAGAAGTCGTCAGCGCAACTAGAATGAAGAATCCGAAGAATGTACAAGGTCGCTCGGCTAATAAAGACCATAGGATCACGAAGAGGTATGTACCGCCAATTATCGTGCGGACTCATGGCGTCCCGTTTAAGACGATTTTAACTGAGCTCGAGAAGCATGTTCCAGTGGAAAAGATCACCGTTCATACGGGCAGAGCTGAAACCGTCAAAGTTAAATGTGAAGATGAAGAAACACACAACAGGTTAGTATCTGGAATTAAGTCTGATAATATTTTAAAAATTCAGCATCATCAACTGAAGTCGGAGAAGGTCTTGAAATACGTAATTCATAATGTGGATGTTACGTATGACCTCGATGACTTCCAAGAAGACCTAAAAAGAGCCAACTACTTCCCGGAAAAAGTTATTCGATTGAGGAAAGCCAAAGGATCCATTGATATGCCAATGGTTTTGGTTCTACTCCCGAACACCGAACACAACCAATCATTGAAAAACATAACACGTATTGGGCCGCTGGCAGTTTCAGTGGAGACCTTTCGAGGGAACAAGAAACCACTACAGTGTTACAACTGCCTGCGCTTCGGACACGTATCCATGGGCTGCACGGAAGATCCTCGTTGTAATAAATGTGCTGAGGGGCACCAGTCAAGAGATTGCCCCAAGTTCAAAGGACAAGACCCCCAAAGTGCATCAGATGTGGTGGACAGCACACATCAAGCTACACGAAATGTCCAAAATACCCCCAGATTCAAAGGATGTCTAGTTCTAAAGTGACAGCAGGCAAATCCTATGCTGCCGCTGTGTCTATGCCGGAAGATAAAGGCCTCAACATCAACGACCTACCAGGTATGTATAAACAATTAGAACGTATCTTTCATCTGTTTTCTAATGTAGGCAAAAGTTACCCACAGTTGAGTGGGCTCCTTACGACCAACTAATTTTAGTATGGCTGCACAACGTTATATTGTAATCAACAAAGGTGAACTTCGGTGCGTGATGAACGCTAGGGGCATTCCCCGAAAGTGTATCGAATTTCACAACTTTCTGATAAAGCAAGAAATCGACGTTGCTTTCCTCTGTGAAACTCACCTCAAACCAAGCCAAGATTTCAAGCTACCTGGCTATTGTGTGTACCGTAAGATGGCGGCATGGTGAAATCCGGCTTCACTAGCGCCAATCAGAAAGGTACGGGCATTGCCGATCTATTCCTCTATATCTGTGCATGGGAAACGGCAAAGCTGTCCATTCTGTGTTATTCTGTGGTAACGCACTGTAAAAATATAAAACTTAAAGTTCTTAGGCCTTTTTATTATTCAAATGTTAGAGCTTATTTGTTATTTGGGCTTCA
>JAHWFO010056101.1:0-10277 GCA_023313115.1 Rhysida immarginata
CCACACAGAAGTCGTTAAATCTCTTAAGAATGATGCGTTCAAACACTTTTGATAGCATAGGTAACAAGCTTATAGGCCTATAGCTGACAGGAAGAGCAGGGTTTAGACCAGGCTTCGGTATGGTAACGATTACAGACTCTTTCCACTTGACAGGAAAGTAACCATGTCTCCAGCAGTCATTCATGGCCCTGGTAATAGTCGCAACAACATTAGGAGGTAAGTTCTTGAGAGTGCTATTAGTGATGGAATCGATACCTGCTGCTTTCCTGCTTTTAAGATGCTTGATGACATCGGAGATTTCCTGAACACCAATAGTGTCCTCACAGGTAGAAATACGATGAGTGAGCTCGTATGCGATACATCCATCGTTTACAAGACGAATATTTGGGAAATTATCCGGGTCGTTCTCACCAGGAGTGGTAAATTGTTTAACCAGGGATTCGGCGATCAGTTGAGCTTTATCTTGGTCGCCCGTGACAGCATTGCCATTTGCGGTAAGCAGCGGTGGTAAGTTGATGGGTCTGTTTCCTTTTAGAGCCCTTACAGTACCCCAGAGCGAGTTGTCCTGGACTGACAGGGCCTTTAGCTTTTCGCTCCATCTTTGAGTACGTAAAGATTTAACCTCTTCCTGGACCTTTCGAGCTAGCCTGTTGTATTTCGTCTTAAAGAAGGGAAGTCGTTTACGCTGCCATAACCTTCTATAGGAATTTCTTTCAAGTATGAGACGCCTGATGTAAGTAGGGAGGTCGAGATGTTCAGGACGCTTTCGATCAGTAGTGAAAGTACTGGAAGCCGTAGCATCATTGATAACCCGAGTAATAGAACTGATATTTGCATTAATATCCTCGTTGTCAATAACCTCCTTATATGGAATGCTGTTTTCTCTAAGGATATCCCTGAAGAGTTTCCAGTCTTGTTTGGAGCGAAGCCCAATCTTTACATCGATGTTTAAGCCCTCAAAGATAAGCATCACTGGACGGTGGTCAGAGGATAAGTCGTCGACTGTGAAAATATTATAGGGCTTAAAGAATCCTTTAAGAACTACAACGTCCAGCACGTCGCTGACAGGAGAATGGTCGCAGTAGTATGTGTCATCAAGGGGTCCAGCAACAAAGGTGTCAATCTCGTTTAGAGTATATCCATAGAGGATATTGCCATTTTGGTTGGAGCATTTGGAGTTCCATGTAGGGTGCTTAGCATTAAGATCTCCCGCCATAACCACTGGAATGGGCCCAGAGAGCAGCTCATCAAGCTCGCACGGTCCAAGCTTGTGCCTAGGAGAATTATACAAAGAGGTGAATTTAATTTCACCTGCGTCGGCGTCATTTATTATCACGGAAACAGCTTCCATTCCTACATAATTCGGAGTGACAGTCTCACGATGATCAATGCCATCTTTGACAATGATAGCTGCTCCACCAAATGCTTGACTGGCGTTGCTACCCAGAGGTCGATCCTTTCGATAGACATGATAACCCGGCAAGTTAAAAGCCTGAGTTGATCTCAGGTGCGTCTCACACACGAAAGCTATGTCAATATTCCAATTAATGATGAAATTGTAATATTCGATGCGCTTCCGATAGATTCCCCTGGCGTTCCATATATTGCAACGAAGCTTCCCGTGGGTAATTGTTCTGTAGCGGTGTCTGTCCATGGTCAGTTCTTGATTTCGTGGGATGCAGCCTGTGGCAGTACGTTGCCACTTTCCTTACAGAGGTTAAGAAGGTTACCCAGACTCCTATAAATGCTACGCAATTGGATTGGATCGACCGCATCTGAATGAGAAGAGCTGGATGCGACTGAAGCATAGGTTCTGCCATCAACTACTTTAGTGGTTTTGATCTTTTTGACTTGGGGATATTTCGGACACTTGGTGTAACTTGAAGTATGCTGACCATCACAACGAATGCATTTAGGGGGGTCTTTACCCTTTACATTTGTACAGTCCCTCGACTGATGGTCACCTGCGCACTTGTTACATCTAGGCGATTCGGTGCAACCTTGGGAGACGTGGCCAAAACGTAAACAGTTGTAACATTGTAAGGGCCTTTTGTTGCCTCTAAACAATTCAACAATTACAGCAAGGGGACCAACACGCTTTAAACTCAAAAATGACTTATTGTGCTCAGTGTTTTGGAGTAGAACTAACACCAGTGGCATTTCAACGGAACCGTTAGCTTTTTTCAGCCTGATTGCCTTTTCAGGATAATAATTTGCCTTCCTGAGATCTTCACAAAAGTCTTCCAGGTCATACGTTGTGTCAACATTTCGGACAACGTATTTCAGCAGCTTTTCTGATTTGAGCTGATGATGCTGGATTTTTAGCACATCGTTATTCTTTACTCCAGATACTAGAATTTTGTGCGTATCCTCATCAAGACACTTAATTTTAATGGTGTCCTTGCGACCAGTGTGGCAGATGATTTTATCTAAAGACACATGTTTTGTGATTTCCTCTAGAATTTCCTTGATTGGTTTTCCGTGATGACGAATAATAATCGGAGGAATGTAAATAACTCCCTTTCCATGGGTGGCATTGCTTTGGGAATAACCAAGTTTGGCTTTGTTACCTCGTATGGCTACAGAAACACCATTTTTGACATCGACAGTAGACTGAATGTTGTCTATCCTAACACCACCTTTGTTTCTTTTATTCTGCGCAATACGCCAGTTACCTCCATCACTGTCAGCAGAATCATTTTCGTGCCTTCTTTTGACGCTAGTTCGTATTGAGGAGTTTCCTTCGTCGACTGCTTCCAGGCAAGTAGAAACATTTTCATTATTATGTGTTGCATCAGGATTTACCACTATCATGGGCGAATCAGAAGTAATGGGAGAACCCATAAACTCCTTGATAATATTGCCAAGGTTAGCAAAGCCATTGGCAGTCTCTAAGCTAGCACTCTTAATATCACTTTTTAAACTATCAATTTTGCTACCAAGTTCCTTAGACAGCGCTTCCACTCTTGATTCTAACTCCAAATATTTGCTGTTCAGTTCAGTGCGTAATGCCTCAAGTTGTCCGTTGATAATAATGTCAAATGCCAGAAATCTCGGATCCTTACACGCATCTTTGTAGGCCACGTCACAAGGTAACACTTTACCATCAGCATACTTAACAGTGCCTGATGTCATCATGAAGCAGGTGTGGTGCTGGGTTTTGCCGTCCTTAGAAGGACGCACCTACTCAAAACGACTCAGTATAAATGACTTAAAAAAGTCCTACCTTTTTAGTCCTCTTGGAAAATCCACCGATGTACTGAAAGTCGTCCAGACTGCAATAGGTATGTCGTCGTCCGTCGAGTGGTAGAATCGTCGTGCAGTAGCAGCAGCAGGTCAGCAGGGATATGGTTCGAGCATATGTCAGTTATAACATATGTCAGTTATGTCAGCAGCGATCGATGAGAGAAGTTATCCGATGAAATTAGTACTAACGGACGGGTTTATATATAGTTTGCATGGGGAATAGTAAGGCGTTATTGGCTGACAAACACGAGAACAAATGAGATTAATTAGAGGAACTGTTGGGATAGGACAAGACGGAGGACAAATAGGAAATAATAAGGGGGCGGCGAGAAAAATGTAATAGGATGAAACATATGAAAGTGAAATTGTAAAAACGTTTAGGAATGATAGGGTGCCTAGCAAAAAGATTACGTAAAATTATTCCTGATTATTAGTGGACAAAAACGGGGGGGGGACAAAAAAGGGGCTGTCATGAAAGAATATTATTGACATTGTTCAAAAGTATCGATTTTATGATTCCCTGACTGTACTCGGTTTAAAAAATAAAAATTCCCTGACCATTCCCGGTCGCTAGTCACCCTGTAAAAAAGTCCCACATGTAAGAGCAACGGATCAAAAGTAAAAAAAATATGAAAGGACATTGAAGAACATTGAAAAGAATAAATAAAAGATAAGAAAGAAGAAAAAAAGAAGAAAAGGCCCCATAGGGCTTGCGACAAATTAAGGAATAGCTGAAGTTGGAAGGGGACATGGGAAAGGTAATTATACTTATATATTTATTATTTTGTTGCTTGTTAATTATTATTTAATTTCTCAGTTGTATTTATTAAGCTTTAAACTTCTGACAATAATATAAGGCGACAAACAATTTAATACAATATTGTCGCGGCATCCAACGTATTCTGATGCGATGCTAAGAAAGCTTACGAGCATAGAAATAATGTTGCAAATGATTACCAATTGCAGTAACCATCCGAGCCAAGAATTAAACAGGTATAAATCCTTCCAATCCTGTGGTCTGATAACCAATAATTCCCATTGAAAAAATGCCAGATAAAAAAGAATTGTCTTTCAATGTAGTTGCTTCTTCAAAAAGAGTTGAACAGAGCGTCGAATTCATTTTATTAATGTAAATAAAATTATTATACAACTGTGTCGGAATGGAGGGAGGAACGGAGCTATAAGCATGGCAATTTCAGACTACAAAATCTTTATATAACGGAGAGTCAAATTTTAGCATAGAGACACAAACTACACTTTCCTCTTCTTTGTAAATAATACATTGAGATGCATTAGTATTCCTCGTGCTTGCCTCACTGCACAATTCCACCCATTTTGCAGTTAAGTTTATTTTTAGCTTCATATACTTTCTATTAATATATGGAAAAAATTTATTAGTTTGTCATAGATTTAAAAATCTATTATGAGATTTTAATGTTAATGAAAGTCTAAAAGTTTTGTAATTTTGTAGAATGTTTTAAAATGAAAACAAAAACTTACCCGAGATCAAAATGAAAGAAGTTTTGCCCTTTTTTGTTGACTGATACTTGTCCATTCTTGAATTTTATCAGAAGCAAGCTGTAAAAAAAATTTTTCTTTTTTTTATTTGCTTCCAAACTGTAACAACGTTTTGCTGGACCTCTATTTGTTTTGTTAGGAGATGCATTTTTATAGTATTTAATTAAATAATTAAACAGTTTTTCTCTGTCCATTTTAGTTTGTGCCTTTGTCGCACTACACAGAGGTGTTTTGTTTGCTTTGCGTCAGTAGGCCCACTGATGGCACACTTCTACTTCCTTGATTGTTTCTGATGTCTATTCATCCTAACTTTGTAGTAAATGTAATCAAAACAACTAACTTTTGTAATTATCTCGGCCACGTGAATGACGAGGGAAAGGGAACACTCATGCGCGATATAAATTAACAATTGTGATAAAATCCACATAAACGAAATAAGAAACCAGTAGGCAGAAGCGAAGGCTCGATAAGTGAACCTTTAAATTAACTCTTTTGCTACATGATCTCTATTGTTTGCTTGAAAAAAATTTAAATATCACACAAATTTAAATCAAATAAATTGAAATGGCAAAATGGCTCCTACTCTAACCTAAAATTAATTCTTCTTGCACTTACCAAAACAAATTTTGCCGTGTAAAATAATTTAATTTTTTGAAATTTATTTTCTTGCAAAGTTAGCTGCACAAAATTTGATTACATATGAACATAAATATGTTTGCTCAAATTTGCAAAGTATCTTCGTGAAACATGAAAACAAATTCCGTTGGGGGAGGAATAAAATCCTTAACTCCAAAATGACTCATCAGAACCCTTCACGTAATTTACAAAAATTATTCGCCTGAATGAGAAGAGTCCGTATGTCGAATTTATCGACTTTTGGTCGGTGAGTTTTCTCAGTTTTAGTAAACACAAACAAAAGAGTCAACAGAGTTCTAAGAATGCTTTTTTATCTGGCAAGAAGCGTGTATGTCGTGTAAATCAATTTAATGAGGGAATCTCTTAAGGCTTAATCAATTTTCTTAAAAAATACGTCAAGGCACAGTTTAAGGAACCCTGTATGTATGTATTAATTTCATTTGCTTCTACTGTTTGCCGTTTCGGATAAGTTAGCTGCATAAAATTGGTCACATACGGATAAATATGTACAGAGGGAATTTTTTTCTTCAAAATTTCAATATATCTCCTGGAATCATGACTTTTAATTCGATTTCAGTGAAAAAGATTTTTGAGTTAGGGAAACGAAAACATAGTATTCGGCAAATTAACCTCAAAAGATGCGTTGCGTAACGCCTGATCTTATTCCTCCCTACCCCTCCGTAACGCTGCCCAACAGTTTATGGACGACTCCTCACGTTGAAATGGTATCACGTGACGAACACCCATACACTTGTTTGAATTTTCCTGCTTCGCGTCTTCCCTAAAAAGAAAACTAGTCTCGTTATTCTTACGATGGTGTACAGAAAAATGGCGAAATTTCCTGAGGTATATTTCATTTTGGTTTTTACTCTTTGCTCTTATCATAAAACGTTCGTGTTGTCATTAAAACCAAATCTGTTAATAACCTATTTCATAGTCGCTTTTGAAACTATCAAATTAAGAGGAAATAAACAAAATACAAAAAAATAATAATTAACAATTAAGAATGGTGATTCGTTTTTCCCTGGGAGATTCTTCACGTTGAGTGTTATTCGCGTATTGAATTCTTTTTATTGCTTTATATACAACTCCCAAAAAAATGTTTGTAATAGCCCTGAATGTTACTCCAAATTATCACACTTGAAATGGGAAATTTAGTCTTGTACCATAAACCTTCGGGGATGAATTGTTCAAAGGAACGCCTCCAAACAAATCGTCCATCACCATCACCACCTTCAATGGATATTTCTCCATTGATTAATTGACCATGTGGAATGTTCACGTGGCCAAGAGACTAGCTTTTTCCTTTGCTTTTCAATGATGGTTGGTTTGGTATGCGCTTTGTGGAAGAAACAGCCTTTCTCATGAAGACGATTCTCAATGTTAGGTCACTCACTTGAACATTTGCTTCTTTCCACAGTTGACTCAGCACTCTTGATGATGATTTCTTATTTTGTTTGACAATCATCTATAATTTGGAGTCATCTCGCGCTGACGTTTTATTTGGCCGTTCTTTTCGTTTCTTGTTTTTAACATTTCCTTACAATCTTAATTTTTATTGACATTAGAAACCATTTCTTGTTCGAGGTTATCATCCATCAGAAGTTTTATCATGAGTCTTTTAATGCCTTCTGAGAACTCCTTTCTAGTGGCCGTGATTTCTATAGGGTGAAAATTAATTCCACTGCCAAACTTGGAGAGGTAGTAGGGATAGTCGGAACAAACAACTTTTCTTTATACCGGTTTTGCGAGAAAAATTTATTAACCGACGCAGAACAGTTTCAACAGTTGTAACCAACATGTGTACATAACCAAAGCACGGGCGAACACATTTTGATGAAGGGACCAGGTAGTGTCACGGACGTGACTTTACACAACATTCCATACAGCCGTTCCATTACTGTCTGCATAAGTCATGGCTGAAGAGATGGCGGATATGCATCTCATCTACGGCGAGGCTCGCGGTAATGCAAGAGGGGCTGAACGACTTTACCAAGATCGATTCCCAGGTAGATGACACCCTTGTCGTTTCACATTTGTCCCCATTGACCGGCGCTTGAGAGAAACTGGGATGTTGCTTCCACGCAGACATGACGCTGGTGCTCCAAGACATGTGAGAACAGGACGTGTGGAAGAGGAGATACTGCAACGGTTTGCAGAGGATCCCTCAACAAGCACCCGTGCAGTCACACCTTCAGAGACCTTCAACAGAACCCTGACGTCTTGCAGAGAGTTTGGCAGAACTTGATACGGCGAAGTCATGCCTGCGTCGGAATCGGCGGTCGCCGCATTAAACAACTGCTGTAACTGTTCTGTGTTGGTAAATAAATTTTTCTCGCAAAACTGGTATAAAGAAAAGTTGTTTGTTCCGACTACCCCTACTACCTCTCTAAGTTTGGCAATGGAATTAATTTTCATCCTGTATATCAATAGGTCATTTTAATGTAAGTGAACTGTTAAGAAGAATAATTTAATCCACCAAGTTTTATATTTTAATCAATTATTACAAATTGCTTTCCAAACGTTTGTGTCACGTTCCTTTAACTAATAAACATCTTAATTAACCCTGAGGTATTTAGGAGTGACGAGAGAGAAGGAGGAGACGGGGTAATATTTAAAAAAACATTTAATAAAATATAAATTCAGTTTAAAGAAATAAAAAAAGTAACCAGTATACCTGTGGATATGAAATCAGCAAAAACAAGACACCACCACTTTTCCACAACAAGGTTTATTCACCATGAATACGTATTTCGAGAGCTACGCACTCATTTTTCAACATAACTAAGGCATACAATCGACAATCGATCAGTGTAGTGAAAAAGTAATACGAGTGGTCCAGGAGCCTTTAGCTCACTTTACACGCTCGCCCAAAAAGTAAACCAAATGAGGTACACTGAAGTAGGAAAGAAGCCTGATGAACCTCTTTAAGTCATCCAGAAAAGAGTCCCTTCATGGTAGGGATGAGAATCGGATTGTGGATTGACGAATAGCGAGTCAGAAAAACTAGGATCTAGCAGATCCAGTAGTTGGGGAACTCGGCCTTGTTAATGTTCTCGAAATTGACATCCAAGATATGACGGGGTCTTCGAAACCTGAGGGAACCCCTGATAGTGAGTGAGTGGTCCAGGATACAAGCAACCAGGATATTTTCATGATGTTCCATCTTGGGCAGCAAGTTCCTGAGATGTGTTTGAACATAGGAACCAATGTGGGTCATCCCCAGATCTTCATAGATAGAGAGATTGTTGGCAATTCTTCTGTCTAGTATCTGCATAATGGTCGACTTTACTTGTAAATATTATAAAATAAGGACTTCTGAAATTAGCAAAGGGTAGAATATTTAATTGCCTACGCGTTTCGTAATAATTACATCTTCAGGGAAACAATACAACTACAATTGAGGCTATCGACAATCGAACAGCGCAGGGAAAAACGAAACGAGCGGTCCGAAAGCAACGCTTTCACTGCCATACTCATCCAGGAAGTAACCAGGGGAAGTACACTGAACTAGGTAAGAAGCCAGATGAGATCTAGTTAAGTCATCCAGTGGATAAGATTGGGTCCTTTCCTATAAGGACGAATAAGTTGATTGTTGATTGACGAGGGGCACGAGGAGCTATGAGATCCAGTAGTCGGGAAAGATGGCCTTTTGGATGTCGTCAAAATTGATGTCTAGTACGTGTCGAGGCCTGCGATGCCTGAGGAAACCTCTAAACATGAGTGGATGCTCCAGAATATCTGCAACCAGAGGATTGGGATGGTCCTTAATCTTCGGAAGAAACTTCTTCAGTGACTCCTGTACATAGCTACCAATGGGAGGTATATGGAAATCTTCAGCAATTGAAATATTTGTTGCAACTCTCCTGTCAAGTTGGGCAAATGTCCTCAAGGTAACGTTTTGGAAGGTTTGGAGGTCCTTCCATCTGGACTTACATATTGTAGCCTAGGCAGGCATACCATAAAGCAAGATGGTTCGGATTACCGTCCTGTACAGCAATAGTTTGCAGTCCAATCCAAGCGCGCTCTTTCGCCCCAGAAGAGCTACCAGAATGAACTTTGCCTTCTTTGCCTTGTTGATGGCGTAGGAGACATGGTCGCCCCAATTTAGCTTGGCATCTATTTCCACTCCGAGGTATTTGTAATGTTTTACCCATTCGAGCTCTCTACCAGAAAGGAAGAGAGGACTCGGGGGTTTCCGAAGTTTCTTTGTAATGAACTTGTCTTGCATTTGTCAACATTTAGATTGAGTCTCCACTTAGCAAACCATTTCTCGCACTGATGTAAGGCATTCTGCAATCGAGATATGACATGGGCGGGAACGCGAGCAGTGGTCATGATGGACGCGTCGTCAGCGAACAGATACAGCTTGCATTTTGTAAATGTTGGGAAGTCATGGATGAAAAAGTTGAAGAGTGCAGGGCCAAGAACAGAACCCTGGGGAACACCAGCTTTGACGTCACACGGGTTTGACATGGAGCAACCAACCTTTACACGAAATATCCTGTTCGACAGAAAGGATCTAATCAAGGCAATAAGATCGTCCGGAAATCCACAAGTAATCATTTTGTGTATTAGGCCTTCGTGCCAAACCTGATCAAAAGCTTTTCGGACATCCAGAAATACAAGACCACCATATTTAGCGCAGTTAAGAGGAGTGTTTAAATCCGCAACAAGCCTCCAGATCTGGAGTTGGCAGGAGTGACCTGGTCGAAAGCCGAATTGCTCTTCACGAACAAGATTGTTAGCCAGACAGAAGTCGTTAAATCTCTTAAGAATGGCGCGTTCAAACACATTTCTATCGCGTAATTTTTATTTACAATTGAGGCTGACAATCGACAATCGAACAGTGTAGTGTATCGGTATTCAAGTGGAAC
>JAHWFO010056105.1:0-14198 GCA_023313115.1 Rhysida immarginata
TACAATCAGTAAAGTCATCAACAAAGTGTCGGCTCGTATTAATATACACTATATGATCAAAAATATCCGGACACCCCTCACAGATCATCGATTGGCCCAATGTCACATGATAATGACTTGCACATCATTTAAATAGCTTCCCACACCTTCAGACACAACTCTGCTTGGACATTGGCAAGAATGGGTCGTTCGGCAGAGCTCAGTGAGTTCCAACGTCGAACCATCGTTGGATGTCACCTATGCGGCAAGTCCGTGCATGACATTTCCAGCCTTCTTCAGATACCCAAGTCAACAGTAGGCGATGTCATTATGAAATGGAAGACCCGGGGATCAACAACAGTTCAACAACGAACCGGTAGACCCAAGAAACTAACGGACAGAGACCGTCGAGTGCTTCGTCGTGTCACCCGCAGCAACCGGAAGTCCTCGGCGGAAAAAATTGCCACAGAGTTTCGAAACGCCTCTGCAAATGATGCCAGTACCATGACAATTCGTCGGGAACTGCACACGATGGGATTCCATGGCCGTGCTGCTGCCCACAAGCCCCACATCAGCAGGGTCAACGCCAAGCGACGTCTGGAGTGGTGCAAAGCCCACAGAAACTGGACAATGGACCAATGGAAACGTGTAATGTGGACAGACGAATCTCGCTACACACTCTGGCAATCCGATGGACGAGTTTGGGTTTGGCGCATACCTGGAGAACGCTTCTTACCTGAGTGCGCAGAGCCCACAGTCAAGTTCGGAGGAGGAGGAGTCATGGTGTGGGGCTCATTTTCATGGTACGGACTGGGCCAGCTCGTTCCTGTGCAAGGAATCATGAACTCCGACCGTTATCTGAATGTTTTGGACAACTGTGCACTTCCAACGTTGTGGCAATTTTTCGGAAACGGGCCATTTCTCTATCAACACGACAATGCTCCGTGCCACAAAGCGAGGCATGTACAGCAGTGGTTTGCGGACTCAGGGGTCGAAGAAATGGGTTGGCCGGCACAAAGTCCCGACCTCAATCCTATAGAGAGTCTGTGGAATGAATTGGAAAGACGCTTGCGGGCCAGATCACATCGGCCAACTTCTGTACCTGAACTGATTCTCGCTCTTCGGGAGGAATGGAGGAACATTCCGGAAAGTACCTACCAACATTTGGTGGAAAGTCTTCCCCGAAGGGTGGAAGCTGTGATTCGGGCAAAGGGATGTGCAACGCCCTATTGATTTCCATGAAATCGTGGCTAGAGCGCAAACGTGCATGTGTCTGGATATTTGTGATCATATAGTGTACCTCGCAAATGGGGAGGTCCAAGGACCCTACATTGCTCCTTTTTAAAAAAATTTATTGGAAAAAGGAAAACTCCTCCAGGTCCTATTACCGACCCTCAATACCCGGATGTATTTAAGGTTCAGAAATTATTGGATGTGAGAGGGAAGGCACCAAATAGGAAATTTCTGGTGAAATGGGCAGGTTGTGCGGAGCCTACATGGGAACCAGAATGCAACCTACACCGTTGCAGAGGGCTGATAAGTCAATTCTTCCGTAACAACAGGAAAAGGACGACAACTAACATAGATAATATAAAGAATGTAAGATCTTCCAGAGCGCTGCGTGTTCATAGTGTTTCGCGGTATTTACCCAAGAAAAAGCGAAATAGACTTAAACAGGTAAATCCGCATTGGCGGCGGGGAAGATTGTCACGCAGCGATGATGGCGAGAGCCTTGATGATGATCAAAGATGCGAGCGCGAGAGCGTCGTCTGCTCCGAACAGGAAGGCGCGATGCCATCTGTTGGGAAAATAAGCAACAGGTGGCAAAGGGGCGGAATTTTCCATAAGAGAAAGAGAAAAAGCGCGCAGCGGGAGCGTCGTGTTGTAGAGGGCGTGGTGACGGCAGCTGAGCGCGGGAACAATAAAAATAAGGGAGAAGTGGACCGGGACTTAAACCGTAAGGACGTAAATTTCCATCGTCCAGCGAATGTGTTTAAGAACCGAATTTCTCGGCCAGCATTGAGGCGAGCAAGAGATTCCCTTGAGAAGAAAAAGAGTGGCGGAAGAAGTCAACGGCGTCGAGGGCGCGAAACATTTAATGTTAATATAAATGTTCCAGACTTTTGCAGTAAGACTCGGCCCAGGGAAAACGACTGGCGGATATCGCTTCAGCGGATAGATGACGACCGACTGTGTATGCTATCATCTTTAGCCATATCGGGAGCGACGGAGTCAGGAGCCCACGCCGTGGAAGGAGAAGTTCCACACCGACAAGGGATACGACCATTAGCAGCCAGCGTAGTGAGTCGCTTCACCATTGCCCCGCTACAGCAGGTCATCTTTTCAGAAGTTATTGAGACGGGATTACTGTTCAACGTCTTCACGACCTCGGCTGCAGAAACAGTGACTGTAGTTAATGGACTTCCTAAGGAAGCAGTACGAATATTAGGAGAGAATTTCGCCACACCTGCGGACGACAGCTGCGAGCCATTACGCCTCATAGCTCCGTGGACGATAAGAGCCTTCGCTGCGGAAGGCCTCGGCTATCTCGGCCCATAATTCAGGTAGGTCCACTATTCTCTCTATTATTCCCTTTGTTTCCGCTCAGCCTTATGCTTGTCAAGAAAGGTGTCGTCACCTTAGAGCCCTATTCCATAAAAATTTATTGACTTACAAATAATGCGTAACGTAAGCGTTTTCTTTAAGCCTAAATACGAGTCTCAGACCCGATTCTTTTTGTTCATTATAGTGCCGCCCGCAGCGGAGCCTCGTACGCTTTGCGTTGCCGTTTTCTTTACGGTAGGCAGACTTTTCAGTGCCTCCTTAAGCCGCAAGCCAGACGAGCCAGCAAGCGAGGTGTTCGGACGAGAGGAACATACACAGCGTTAATCCGGAAATTATAAACTTTAAATTTTGCACTTAAATAATTTTCTTTTTGTTCTTGTATCTTATGCTACAAGTGCTAGTCCTTTTCGTTAAATGGAATGTATTGTTTATACTTATGCATTAGTACTTCGTAAGGCCTCGAGCCCTTGAAAAAAAATAATATTTATCATTTTATTTATATTTCCCTTTAAGCTCTCGGGAAATTTATTGTTAATTTAATTACTTTAAGGGTCTTTGCACCCACCCGTTACCCTCGTGTTAGAGGGTACGCTAATTAATCTTATTTACTTTTGGTTAAATAAATAAGTTGCTTTTTATCACAATACTGTTACCTGTGTCTTTAGTTCTTTTTGGATCGTAGCATTAAACTTCCACTGCCTACTATCGAATTTCTGCGTGACATGCAGATTCATCTAAGCAAGATCTCCATTACTATGAATTTCGGGCCATGTTTTCCCAATGGGGTCGGAGTTATGGGGGTGGCAATTACTTGATCTTTAGAACTATGGCAACATATGGCATGTGATATATCATTCGCTCGAAAATGATGAGAAACGAAAGAAGATAGAGCTCTTTTACACTTTCTAAATACTATCAATCAATTTTTCGATTTAAAAAATTGGGGAGGGGGTTTAAAAAGTGAGATGAAAGGGTAAAAATAGATGATTTCAGGGCTTCCGCTACTTTTCCTTACCTTCCTCGGGAGGACTAATTACTTGTTCTTTCTGCTGTCAAAAAACAAATAACCGATCGTCTTTTGCAATCGGCGGCAACCTCTGCGATCTTAAGCATTTTAATGGCACAGGGTGAAGGATAAACACCGACTCCACGGCTATAAATGGTGTCTGCCTGTTCGCAAGGGATGCTGCGTTCCTGTACGCATGTGCTTTACTATACGATATTTCCAACGGTATTTGCAAACGGGCCTTAATTTAAAATAGACGATTGCACTCCTTGTATAATAAAAAAAAATCAATGCCTGTAAAATCGTGATTATTACCTATGAATTTTCAATTCTATTAATTAAATTTTATATATGGGAGAAAAAAGAAAGGTATTAAACGTGTTAAGTAAAAAAATAAAGATTTTTGAAAAACAATATAATTTCAATACTACAGTATATAAGGATTACATACAGGGTGTAGCAAAACGGTACGGCCAAACTTTCAGGAACCATTTCTCACATGTGGAGGAAGAAAATATGTTATATGGACAAAAGTTGGGAAATGCTTTATTTCCATGTTAGAACTCATTTTCT
Organism: Rhysida immarginata; assembly: GCA_023313115.1. Classification (NCBI taxonomy): domain Eukaryota; kingdom Metazoa; phylum Arthropoda; class Chilopoda; order Scolopendromorpha; family Scolopendridae; genus Rhysida; species Rhysida immarginata. Next base: position 4,124 of record JAHWFO010056105.1, read on the forward strand.
TCATTAACTATATTACTCATGGACAGGAACAGACCGTGCCGGCATACCTAATCTAACATAAAACTCTTTCTTACATGAAATGTTCAAAATGCCTTCTATTAGCATGGATACATGCATCAACCCTCCGTTGGATTGAATCCCGGATGCGCAGATGTATCCCTTGAGAATTGCGTATTTTTTCGCAGCCTTCCACAATACGGGAACGAAGACTCAATGAGACGGCAGATTTTGGAGATATTTGAGGTATTTCCTAATTTTGAGACGAACAATAGGTTTCAACATCACCGGTTATTTTAGTGATGACATAAATTTAGTTACAGTGGCGTAGCTACAGTTTGGGCCGTTCTCCTCGAACAAAAACAATAAACAAGGTGATCCAAAAATCAAGAAATACTTTAAAACTAAATAATTCGCACGCGAATGCAGATAAAATATTCGGTTTTCACAGAAATGATTGAAATAAAGTGCGATTTTTTCCAGGAAAAAAAAAATTATGCTAGAATTTTTCGACTTTTTTTTTTACCAACAGATGGCGTTGTCAGGTTACAGACATCAGTTTAAGCAAATTTTCAGAATGGCAAGATGACACTTTCCTTATTCTGATAATAAAATTTAACTAAGAGGGCCTTCTCGATTAATAACAGCATTTTTATGCCTAAAATTTCGTCATGGTGATATCTGTAACCTGACAACGCCGTCTGTTGGTCTTAAACCGAACAATTCTAGCATTAATATATTTTTCCTGGGAAAAAAATCCGACTTCATCTCAATTTTTCTGTGCAAATAGAATCTTTTTATTTGCAAACGTGTGCGAATTATTGAGTTTAAAAGTTTTTACTGACCTTTGGTTCCCCCTTTAGAATACAATAATATTTTAGATATAACGTGAACCGATTTAAAAAAAATAAAGTAAAATTTAAATATAGATATTCTAAAATTATAAGATAAATAAACCTTTGGGGCTATGGATACGTACTGCGTGAGGAAACACGAGACACAAGATCCAATTGTCCAAATCCAGTTGACTTTAATTGGCATATATGTAAATTTCTATCACAACGTTGGTTCACAGACTGATGATCACGTCGTCATGAAATATACATGTATATCTCTATGCCAATAAAAGTCAACTTTTTGTGGTCGAGTGGAGGTTATACCCCTCTTTCTTCAACTAGATATTCTTATCCAAAAGTGTGACACCAAATCAAGCTCCATTCGCCCTTTAGAGTAAATTTTGGGTCCAAGTATATAGGTGGTTGAGCACCATTTAATAGGGGCCGAGTCTATAGAAGGACACAGAAGGATTATCAAACAACATTTGACTTTGGTGATGGTCACAGACCGACATCTACATCATTGTATTTATTAAAAAATATTTATCACATTACTATTGTTTTATCTTTATTCATTTATTTTAATATAACGTTGATTATTGAATAAATCTTACCTGAGAGATTTCCTCGTAAGGACTATTATTTTTATTTGCTCTAACTTCATCTTTTGAATTATCATGTAGGATACCATCATTCTTTTTCACAATATCTTCCGGTCTTTCCTCAAAATCTAGTTTAATATAGTCTTCCAGTCTTTCCTGAACTTTTACTCTAACGTTGTCTTCTGGTCTTTCCTCAACATGTGCTTTAACATTGTCTTTTGGCTCCAGTCTATTTTCACCTTTTGTTTTTACATTGTTTTGTAAATACGGTGTGTCCTTATAATGAAATTTTAAATTATTTTCAGTTTTTTGAGAATTCTCAGTCACAGAAAATAAGTTTGCACGTTCTTGAAAAATTTTTTCTTGAGGGCTACGTATAATCCCATTTCTAGTGTGCTGCTTATTTAGAGTTACATTATTTACTTTAGCAGAGGTTTCTTCCAATTTTTTCATTAAACTTTCTACATATCTGCTCAAATGTTCCTCAATTTTGCAAGCTATGGCACCAGCAACGAAATCAGTATCTTGTGTTCCATAATAAATTAAATCTGTCATTGTCCCTGCATCTTTTATTCCGTTCGGTGAATTCACGATAACGTCAATTTCTGCCATTGTAAATTAAAACGGAAATCAAATTTCAAAGACCTAAATTGAAATTACGTCCGGGTTATTTTTATATTGCGGGTGACATAGTCTTCAATTCTGTGAAATCTACCATCATTAGCTTAAGCAAGATAATATCGAATAATGCTCTTTGGTGTTATTATTTCGTCAATAAAATCTTCCTGTATCTATAAATTATAATAAAAATAATTGATTAAAAAAAGAAGAATATATTTGGTGTATATTTTCAGATACATTTGGTATTGGTCTTAAAATTTGTAATACAATATGAAATTATTCTCTAATATTTGAAGGGCTCGGTGCAATAAGGACCTAATCCACAGGAAGACTTTTTTGATAAAAGTGATGTTTTATTGTTTAAAAATCTTGATTGCTGTTTTACTTTACTGTGATTGCAGTTTACTTATTGCAGGTTACTGAAACATATTGTAAACGGATTTCACAAGCAGTAATTATTACATTTAGTAAGAATTTAATCCTGTGGGTTTGGTCCTTGTTGCCCCGGGCCCTTCATTTATCAAAATTTACATTAATTTTTTTAAACAAGGAAAACAGGGTTCTTAATAATTTTGGTGCACTGTAATAAAACTGATTAGTAATAAAACTGTATTTCTGAAAATTATATAGCATTTTGTATTTTTCCAATATAGCCTACGTATAATCATATTCTTTTCTAACAAGCATCTTGCAAAAACATTTTTATAAGATGATACAATTCATCAAAGTTCATTTTCAAAAATATCGCTGGACTATCCCAGATATTGTTAATTTTCAAATTTTTGCTCACGTACTATCAGAACCTTCATTGCTATTTTAACACTCTTATTCTTTTACACAAATAAACAGAAATTAAAAAAAAAAGTTTTAACATTATTTCAGAGATGAGACAAATGCACACACAGGCCTGCTTCCAAATATAGTACGCTAGTAATATTCCTCTTCAAAATTTACAGCAGACTATGTTGGAAGAGGAATATTATTTTATTATTGGCCTTAAAATGTAATTTTACCTTAAAACAATGCTGTTCTATATTATAGTCATCCAGCCTTAGTTTGAGCGAGATGTGATGGACATGTTAATCGTTATGTATTCTTTAGTTTTTGTTGCAAAGATGTCCAACAATTGAAACGGTCATCACATTTTGCGCTTATTAAGGCTGGATAGACTATAGTTAACGAACTTTGAAAGCCGCTGAAACTGAGAAGTTTTAGCAGTAGAAGCAAACAGGACACATTATATACAATTCGCGAAGTTCAAAGAATTATACAGGGTCTTGTATGATCCTCACCACCCGGCCCATTTTATTTCTCAATGGATAAATAATAATTGTACCATCCGAGTAACCCGTAAATTTAAATTGGAACCTCCTTATGTCCTCCAGTCAACACCAAAGAAGGACTTTCCTTATTACACTATCGAGGATTGGAACCTCCTTCCATATGAAACAAGAGCAACAATATTAAACTGTAAACTGCCAAACTGTAGTAACCATAAGATCCATGTTGAAAAAAATTACTTAACCAATATGTAAAAAAACAATCAATTGTAATTGCGATTCATGTTTCTTGTACCTAATACCCCTCTGGGGTGCTATAATTTCAAATGCTAAAAACAGTTTCAACATACATAAAATTAGATAAAATAAAAAAATTAGATTAATTGACAAGATTAATATGATAACGGCTACACCTGGTCATATATAATAAAGAAACAATGAACAAATAAATATAACTAAAGTAATTAATAATCTGACAAATTAAAAGAGGTCACTCAAAAAAACAAATGATGTGTGAAAAATATAATATTTTAAACTATAAAACAAAGATAGGTTCTATTTGAATAATTATAAAGGTATTAGGATAGTTGATTAAACAGCTCACCAAAATTTATTGTAAATTGACATACTTTCCCAGAGAAAATGTAATTTTTAACGCTTTGCGGAAAGCAGAAAAAATAGGTGAAGAGCGAATTTCGAAAGGTAACAAGGACCAACACTTGATTCCGATTATTGAAATGCACCTAGATTGGTAATTACGTCGGATAATAGGCAAGTAAATACTTCCTGCATTACGAGTAGCATAACCATGAATATCTTGATGTAAATTAATTCTGATAGAAGGAAAAATGATTAGTTGAGCATTAATGGCTTTGTAAATAAAAGAACTTAATTGAATGATATAAATCTGATAGGAATACCAACAACTGAGAAATAGTGTGAAATAGAAGAAGATTTAGTAACTTTAAGTAAGGTTCGCAGAAACCATTTTTGAAGTTTTAATAGTCTTGTTAAATTATGAGAAGTGGACGATCCCCCAAAAAGTATACAATAGCAGAAAGCGGAATGAATCCTTGAAAAATAAAGTAATAACAAGATATGATAGGGAAAGTAATTTAATCGGGAGATCATTCCCTGTTTCCTATTCAATTTAGAGAAGAGAATCAATATGGTAGTCCCATGTCAAATCACGGGAAAGTGTATTTAAATACTCTAATACAACATATGAGTTGATTATCGTAGAAAATTGGAAGAGAAACAGGTATATTACTCTTATTCCGTTGAAATAAAAACATTAGTTTAGTTTTGTCAACGTTGACAGTTAACTGATTCATTACATTCCAATTTTTAAGGCGGCTAAGAATTGTGTTAAGAGACTCAAGAATTTGATTAACGTCTCTATCCGAGAGCAGTAACGTAACATCATCGGCATAAAGAATTGTTTTAGTTGAAATAAGGTAATTAGAAAGGTCATTAATGAAAAGATTAAACAAGATAGGGGATAGAATCGACCCTAGGGGGACACCGAGATTACGGGTCAAGATTGCAGAGGATTTCCCAGAAAAAGCTAAGTAATAACGCCGATTAGTTAATAAGTTATAGAGCCAATTTAAAGGAGGTTCACAAATGTTATAGTAAGAAGAGAGCTTGAAAAGTAGATGAGGAATAGATATAGAATCAAAAGGTTTTGTGTAGTCAATGAAAATAGCTGCAGTAAACTTATTATTTGATTGCTCTGTAAAACAAATTCGGTGAGCTCATAGATCGCTGTCTCAACATTTTTGCTAGGAATAAATCCATGCTGATAAGGACTAATCAACTTATGGGAGTAAATAAATTGTGAAAGGCGACTATAAAAAAAGTTTTTCAAAAATTTTAGCAAAAATAGGCAAAGACGAAATGGGACGATAGTTGGAATACGATTTTACATCACCTTTTTTAAATAACGGAGTGACTTTCCTTATTTTCAAAGAAGATGGATATGAGCCTGAAATCAGAGAATGATTGAAAATATGAGAAAGAGGTAATGTTATATAAGGTTTAGCAGCGATAATGGCTTCAGAGCATAAATCAAGAGGGTCAGGGGCTAAGGAAGATTTTAACTGGGAGATTACTTCGCTAACTTCTTCGGGTGTAGACGCAGGGCCGCCGCCAGGGGGGGACAAACGGGACTCTAGTCCGGGGCCCCAACGGAAGGGGGGCCTCGTCAGCCACGCTTGGGAAAAGGCATCAGGCACGAGGCAGAGCCCGGAGGGGCCCACACGTACCCAGTTGTCAGGGGCCCAAACATTTCTGGCGGCTGGCCTGGTAGACGGAATAGCAAAGAAAGTAGGAACATTAGTCGAGATATAAGCAGGATAATTTAAAATAGGGCTATTTGGGAGCAAAGAGGGGGTAATAGAGAAGAGAGAAAATCAGTCAAAGATGACGAATCAATTGAGTCTGGATGGGTAAACGGAGAATTGGAAGAGTGGGAACTCTTAGAAAGTTTATTTAATAGATTCCATTTATGCTTATTAAATGATAATTGATTGAACAAAGTATTGAAATACCACTCCTTCGATTTATTTATTAAATTTTTTATATAATTTGAACAGTCTTTGTTGCATATTGTCCTTTAAAAAGGACATGAAGAAAGAATTTTTTTCATTTTTTCTATCAAAGCAAAACTTTTAATTCATAAAATACAAAATAAGCTTTAAAATTCGCTCACCAGATGGCGGCAGCATTAGGCAAAAAACGGAAATGATCAGTCTTAAAACATGGAGGCGTCTACAAGTTGGAGGTAAGCGCTTTTCTAATGAAGATTTTTATAAATACCTCTTACCTCGTTATTTAAAAAATTAATACTATCGTTATAATAGTGCAAGATGTATTTAAGATTATATAAATCTAATTGAAAGTAAAAAAAAATGCTATTTATTTAGTAAATTTTTTATGGTTTTAGTCTTGTCCTTTATAAAGGACAGCATGCATCACATGATCCGAGTATGAAAAATGATCGTTTATGTTTTGTATTTATATAGCTGCAGATTATCACAAAGGAATGCAGTTAATTTAAATGACACTGCTACTGTCAGAAGTTTATTGTGTGATATTCCTTCTGATAGCGAGGATGAAAACCTAGAAAGTGAAGATGAGGAATTTTTTCCATCTAACAATTGTTCCAGAAATCAGTCGATAGAAGAAGAGAGCGATATAGATGAGGAGGGGGTGGAGGAGGATAGCTCAGATGATGATGAAACTACTTTGGTGAAAATAAATAATAAAAAGGTTTACCATCATTTTACATATCAATATCAGTTTGTTTGTTTTTTTTTGGGGGGGGGTTCCAAACGGTATTTTACAATAATTATTTTGCAATAATTTCAGAGAAAAAAAGAACCATGGAAATGGGAAAAAAAATTGCTTTCATCATTTACCCGACCCGTAAATCAATTGAAACCATCCATAGAAGTTTCAAAGTAAATTTCAACGCCATTGCAAATGTTTCAGCAGTTCATGGATTCTGAAATGATCAAGTTTTTGACTTTTGAGTGTAATCGGTAAGTATCATGTGTAGAATTATGTATAATGAAAATTATATTTTTCTTGGAGAAATAACAACTTTTTTTTCAATTTGATAGGTACAGAATTTTTTCAGAAAAAAACAAAATGAAGCCCATCACTGAAAAGGAATTTGAAATTTTTCTTGGCATATGTTTGTATATGTCAATTATAAAAATTCCTTTCAGAAGGTGGTATTGGACCCCAATTATTCGTCAGAATCTTATAGCAGAAGCTATGACTGTAAACCGATGGGAGGAAATATTATCAGTATTGCATGTGAATGACTCGAACCTTGAGAAAAAACATGGTGAAGAAGGGTATGACAGAATGCAAAAAATTCGACCATTTTTGGAAAAGATCAATCATATATTTGAAAAGTTTTCTGAACCTGAAGTTTGTCAAGCAATTGATGAACAAATGATTCCTTTCAAAGGAAACCATTCCCTGAAAGTCTATATGATGAAAAAACCGACTAAATGGGGTTATAAAGCATGGGTGAGAGCTGGGCAATCGGGTTACATATGTCATATTGAATTATATGGTGATCATTACAAAAAAATTCCTGAAGATGCTCCACCTGAAATGGGAGAATCGGGAATGATTGTTCTCAGGCTATCAAAGGATTTACCCCAAGGAACTTATTTATTTTTTGATAATTTTTTTTCTTCTCCAATGCTGCTGCATCATCTAAAAGAGAAAGGAATTTTTGCCACATGTACACTTAGGGAGCAAAGAAGTGAAAAGTGTCCATTGAAAACTGAAAAAGAAATGATGAAGGAAGGCAGAGGTGCATTTGATTATCGTTCTTATGTAGAGAAGGGAATATTGATTTGCCAATGGCACGACAACAAAATAGTTACTGTGGCATCAAATGTAGCCACAGTACACCCTGTTGAAAAGGTACAGCGCTACATAAGGAAAGAGAAAAAAAAATCTGAAGTTTCGAGACCCGCATTGATTGGTTTTTATAATAAGAATATGGGTGGTGTAGACAGAGCGGACATGTTATTATCACTTTATAGAATGCATCTGAAAACCAAAAAATGGTATAAAAGAATATTATTTCATTTGGTAGATGTGTGCATTACAAATGCATGGCTATTGTATCGCTGCCGTTTGCCAAACGTGTCAATTCAATTAGCAAAGTTCAAACTCACTATTGCTTAAAGTTTGATTCGCAGTGAAGTGACAGGTCCAATCAATGCGAGAAGCAGCATATCATATCTTCCAAAAAAACAGCCTATTTCAAATGCTAAATCAGTGGATGCTAACACCAGATATGATAAAGTAAATCATTTTTCATTGCATACTCCAGGAAAACAAAATAGGTGCAAAATGGAAAAATGTACACGAAAATCAAATTTCAAGTGCCGAAAATGTGACATATATTTATGTATAGATTCAAAAACTGATTGTTTTTTAAATTTCATAATGATGTATAACAGATAAATATGAAATAGGATGCCCCCTTACCGTGGGTCAGGGGTTTGGGTGCTTCAGGGATTCTGTGAGCTATGCTGGTTGTAGCACGGCTACCTTAGGGTCACCCTTACCAGAAAGGTCATGGTTGAGAAGTGAGACGAAGAGTATCCAAACAAACATATCTCATGATGTTGACAAATAAGAGAATTTATACTGCATCGGGTGTGGCGCAGGTTAAAGTCACCCGCGTTCGGGAGTTAGGCAGAGGCTCTCGTTCGAAAAATAGTCGACAGTCTCCCGGCTGTTATCTCGGAGCAATGCCTCCGAGAAGCCCCACCAGTGCACTCGCTATGCGCTTGGGGAAACGGTCGGGGGCAGCGCATGCCTTTACCCAGGAGGAGAAACTGGTAAAGCGACAACGGGATCGGGTGCTGTCAATCGGCACTTGGAACGTATTCTCCATGACAGGAAAGGAATCAGAGTTAGTGGAGGAAGCCAAAAGGTATCGACTGGATATCATAGGTATTACCTCTACGAAACGTCCAGGTTCTGGAACTGTGGACTTAGAAGGAGGGTGGAAGCTTTTCTACTCTGGTGTCAACCCTAACATGACTGCCCAGGCGGGAGTGGGGATACTCACAAGTCCCCGGCTGGCAGATTATGTTGCAGATTGGACCCCCTTAGGTGGAAGACTGTGTCTCCTGAGGCTTCAGATAGGGAAACGGTCTCTCTCTCTATTCGTTGCATATGCTCCGAATGCAGTCACAGAGTACCCACTTTTTCTAGATGAAGTTGATGCTGCTCTTAGCAGGAGAGGGAGTGCAGATTCTGTCATCCTGATGGGCGACTTCAATGCACACGTAGGGGCTGATGACCAAACGTGGAGGGGCGTGATTGGGAGGAATGGTGACCCCGATTTAAATGCGAATGGGAGGTGCTTGTTGGATCTCTGTTGCAACAATGGACTTTCCATCACAAACACCTTCTTCCAGCACAGGGATGTCCATAAGTATACCTGGTACAGGGATGCAATGGACCAGAAGTCACTGATTGATTTTGTAATTGTTTCAGCTGACTTATTCCGATCAGTGTTGGATACTCGTGTGAGAAGAGGGGCAGAACTATCAACTGATCACCACCTTGTTGTCTGCACTTTGCGGTTCTCTGAATCCATGCCAACCAAGCGAAATACTAGGTTCAGACAAACTTGGCGCATCAAATGGGAGGCACTGGAGGATAGAGCTGTGAGGAAGACCTTTGCAGATAGCATATCTTCAAGTTTCAAAGAACTACCCAGTGATCGTGGTAGTGTTGAAGAGGAGTGGCAGTTGTTTAAAACTGCTGTGATTACTTCGGCTGCTTTGTGCTGTGGTCGTAAGCGGCTGAGTGTGGCGCAGGGCGGTGAGAAAAGGACTGCATGGTGGAACGGTGAAGTCCAAGAAGCTGTCAAGGCAAAGAAGGAAGCTTATTTGCTATGGCTTGCAAATAAGTCAACTTCGAGTCGAGTGCGGTACACGGAGGCGCGAAAAGCAGCAGCAAAGACAGTATCAACAGCTAAAGCCAAGGCCTGGGAGAAGTTCGGGGAGAAATTGGAGGCAGACTATGGTTCGGCAAACAAGGTGTTCTGGCAGACCGTGCGCCGCCTCCGTGGAAAGAAGTCTCTTTCATCACAAACTATTAAGAGTTCAGATGGGAGGCTTCTGAAAACGGAGGAGAGCGTATTGCATAGGTGGAAGGAATACTTTGCATCTCTTCTTAATCCGGTGAC
>JAHWFO010056106.1:0-15028 GCA_023313115.1 Rhysida immarginata
TTAGTGAAAATTTTGTTTATTAAAACTAAAATTTAAATCAGAAAAGTATATCATACGAAGTTTTGTGTCACAAAATTTAGGAAATCTAATACGCATTAGATATGATCTTCTGCTTCAGAATCGCTGGAGATGACTGCTTCATTATTATAAAGTTCATCATCTTCGACAAACAATGAGACCCGCCTTTTATTTGAGACCGATCCAGCGTTTAATCTATTTTTAAACACTGCCCAGCCTTTTATTGAGACTGGTGTTTATTTGAATGCCCGGCCTATACGGAGGGTTGATTCAGATAAAATGAGACGAATTTGCAGTTCTGTTACGATGGTGTAATACCATGGCACCACCATCGGTTGTGTTCGATGTGAGAGCCTCATTGTTGGACTATCGCCTGGCACCGGAATTTCCACTGAAGTAGGCCGAGTTTTAAGGGACTCCATGGGAAGTTCGTTCCACACCTGCTGACACACTTTCCATAGCCCATCAACGGTTCTTGGTCGGCGACTTCCGAGCCGTCGTCTCAGGAGACCAAAACCACAGAAATCCATCGGTGATGCGTCAGGAGATTTTACAGGCACATGAGAGAAGGGAATAACTTGTATGCCCGTCTCCTGTTCCATCTTCCTGTAGTAAGCCACAGATGACTTGGCAGTGTTCAGTTGTGTTCAGTCACTCAGTTGTGTGACCGCGCGCTTTATGACGTCGCTCCAGCCCAAGATTGTCATGAATTATTCTGGAGACTGTTGCCTGTGAAATACCTTTCCTTTGGGCTAGACTTCTGTGTGTGGGGGGATTTTCTTTCAGCACTTCAAACCGGATTTCTCACACCACCTGAGTTGGGCGTGTTGGCTGGGGCTTGTTTCTGGTCTGCTTCTCTGCTCGTCCACGTTCATTAGATGGTCGCAATTTGTTCTTTTTGATTATTCGACCCACAGTAGCTTTGGATACCATAATACCATTTCGTTTGCATAATTCCACAATGCACGAACGACTTTAGTTAGCATCGGAAAGGCCAAACATAAACCCTTCCCAAAAAGCTGTGAGTTTGGAAGCCATGTTTCAGCACGAAATGTCCCAAATAATAGCAACAAGTGTATACAAAGCTAATCCCCATGAATAGTGGACGTGTCATGCAAATCACATTCCGTCAAGGTCATACGCGGCGTTTAAAGTCGTCTCATTTTATCTGAATCAACCCTCTGTATTCAAGATTTTACAGTATATGCGGTAATAGAGTACTTTATATACATGTATTAAGGACTCCGATGTTTAGTTTTTAATATATATGGTTTGAACACTATCAAGATGTGATATTGTATTCAGAAAATACATAGCTCCAGATTAAATTTTTTTTAGATATGAATTCAACAATCTTTTAAAAAATGTTAAATTTCTTCAATCCCTTCATAAAAATGCAGATCACATAAATCAACTTAATATTTTGTCATTTAGAAAGCAATTTTAACTTCACTTTTTAACTTCACAATAAATCTTATTTATATAAATTTCATTCTACATAAGATTTAGTTTGCATTTAGCAATAAGCGAACTTAAGCTCTACAGTACATGATCAAAGGAGTTGGGACACCTGTTGCTCCACCATAAAGCTTCAATCACTAGTGTGCAGGACCACCCCGAGCTGCTATCACTGCCTCCCTACATGACATACTGTCTGCAAGTTTACGGTATGTGTCCACAGGTAGTGACCTCCATTCCTCGAGGAGTGTCTTGGTCAGTTCCTGGACAGATGTAGGACAAACCATCCTGGATCTCACACGTCGTTCCAATTCGTCCCAGGACTCTGGGCGGGCCAATCCAGTTCTTCAACCCGCATCTCGTCAAACCAGTCAGATATGGATCTAGGTTTGTGGTAAGGCGCACGTGCTGGAAGAGGAATGGCCCATCACCGAAGTGTTTCCACAGCACTGGAAGGGCCCCGTTATCCAGAATGGTCCTGTAGCTATCAGCATTGAGGTTTCCGTCCACCTTGATGAGCGGCCCCCCAGTCCAGTCCCACAATTACGGTAGGTGTTCACATGGGTGTCCCAACTCCTTTGATCATGTAGTGTATTAAAGTAATGTATAGAATTTATGTATATACAACTGCATATGTAGTAACAAAAGAATTTTATTAATACAGTAGAACCTTGATAAATCAAAATCCTCCCTAATTCGAAGTAATAGAATCTTCATAAATTATATTTTTTTAGAAGAAAGTTAGCATCTATAAATCAAAGTTAACAGCAAATAAATTCTTAAACAAAAGCAAAGAAATATTTTGTTAAACAAGTTTTGGATTAATTACAATAATCGATGGCAGATCTCTACATTTATTATAATTTGTGTCCATGTATTGAAACCTCTGTAGTTTGAGGGTGCTGAAGCTTAAGGTTCATTAGCTTTAATGTAGATCTGCCTCTGATGATGACGCTGATGATGATGATGATGATAATAATTTGAGAATGCAACACACAAATTATATTTTGACAGAGTTATAATTACTCTCAAAATTCTCTCTCATAACAGACCAGGCATCACACACTCTTAAATATGCAAACTAAGTGACCGACATAGAGTGCATCTATTTTTTCTTGGCATGTGACCTTGTCTGAGTGATAAGCATCGTAATCAAATTCAACCAATCACATAAGGCGCTAGCCTCAACCTCCTAGCATGTGAAAAGTAAAACTCAAACATGGAAAGTAAAATTTTTGATTTTAATCGATTTATATTTCCAGAATTAAGTACATTAGGTTACCAGGGTTCTCCTCAGGTCTTTTTGAATGGGAGGGCAGCCCAGCTGATTTTGGTGACCTCCTGGCTGAATGCGTGAAAAATTTTCTGGGGAGAACACTGGGTTACCATGAATTACCTTGAATACAGGCTACAAGTTGCCGTAATCCTCTCTCATTATCCACGGCAATGTATTCACTCACATATAAAGATATAGTAGATGCACTGTAATTTCCATATGATATTTCCATCCCCAATACACATAATTTACAAAAAATATACACAGAAAAAAATCACTAAGTATACAGATCTTTTACACAAACTAAAACACATTTGGGGAGCTAATAGACAACATACAGTTCCCAATGTTCTTTCTGCCACTGGGGCTTACTAGCATACCACACCCATTACACAAAAGCCTGTCAAAATTGAATATACATCTGCATTTATACAAAAACTTACAGAAAGCCACAATCCTAAACACTTATCACATAGTAAGAAAATTCCTATATTCAGTCATTAATGCTCCCACCAATGTGTATTTTTTTTTCTCCCTTGTGTGCAAATGAGCCCCTTGGGCTTGGCCATATCTTGGGCCTGCCTCTAGGATTTAGTGTCCAGAACTTGATCTAAGTTTGGATTTTCCAAAACAAAAACAACAATAATAATATACCGTAATTTTCGGTAATAACGCCGTAGCATCTGATAGGTCGCAGCACCAAAAATTTAACAAAATGGGAAAATCTCCGATAGTTACGCCGAAGCGACTGATTGGCCGCACCCCCCCACCCCCCCCAGTCGGTTATCTAAAACCCGTTTTATAAGAAATACAATAAATAAATAAACATTCAATATATTCAAGAAACATTTTATTATTCGAAACCTTCAAACTCAGATGTTTCAGAATCGGAATGAAAAACATTTAAAAATTCTTCTTGCAGAGCCTCGTCGTTTTCTTTTTCCTCTTCATCAATCTCATCAGATGCAGGGATGTCGTCATAAGGCAGGCATGCCTGCCACTTTAAATCCTGATACAATACAAGATGGCTGAGCTTCTGCCCATGCATTTACAATCAATGAGCACACTGTGCTACATGAAGCTCTCTTTATATGGCCAGCCTTTGTGTATTCATGGATGCCCTGGCTCATCCATTTCTCCCATTCAATTCGGACTCCTAGTTTAAACCATCTATTGATGGAAATGTTAAGTGACTGCAATTTCTTCGTCAACGCCACAGCATTACTACCGAAAATCATGGTAATTACAATATACGAGGGGTGATCAAAAAATAAGGTTACAAAGCCTGCAGTGAAACGTGTACATTTTATTTCATGCAACCAATACAGCCAACTGATAGTACATTAGGTTATTTTTCGACATACTGTAGTTTCCATATCGGTTTAGGCACTTGTCGGTTCGTGGGATGAGTTTGAATATTCCCTCCTGGTAAAGATCCTGTCCTTGCGTGTCCAGCCACATTGTCGCGAAATATTTCACCTCATCATCTGAAACGAATCGTCGGTCTCCTAGGTGCTCCTTCAAGAGAAGAAAGAGGTGAAAGTCGCTTGGAGCAAGTTACAGGCTGTAGGTAGGGTGTTTGATGATGTCCCAGCGAAAATGCTTCAACAGCGTGGTGGTCTTCTGGGATGTATGAGGATGCGCATTGTCGTGAATGAGGATGTCACCCTCTGTGAGAAGTCCTGGCAGTTTCCTTCTGAAGAAGTCCTGGCCGTTTTGCAAGAACTTGGCTGAACACACAAGGAAAGGAATTTTACCAGGAGAGAATATTCGAACTCATCCCACGAACCGACAAGTGCCTAAACAGATATGGAATCTATGTCAAAAATAACCTAATATATGTACTATCAGTTGGCTGTATTGGTTGCATGAAATAAAATGTACATGTTTTACTGCAGGCTTTGTAACCTTACTTTTAGATCACCCCTCATATCAATTTACAAAATTCCTACAATCAGAATATTTATACTCTTATAATTAGGTGGTCAATATGCTGCATCAACATGAAGCTTAGTAATGCCAACACTCCGTACTATAAACATGGCATTTCCCACCTTTTTCCATCACTGAACACTTCTTAAATCCTGAAATATTAAAAGAACACCTTTCTTATTTTTAGGGTATCCAGATATTAATCAAAGTAGTAAAATAAACTACTAAAAAATTTTTAATGGAACAGTTGAAAATGCAACACATAAATTATATTTTGACAAAGCTATAATAACTGACAAGACTATTCCTCAAATAGGCCATTCATCATGCACGTAAACAAAAAGTGATATTTAAGATATCCTCAAATAGGCCATTCATCATCCCCGATACACAGAATTTACAAAATTGGACAACAATAACTTACAAGACATACACAGACAAACTAAATACACCCAATTCTGCTTTTAGATATACTGTATTTACATATTTTTGATTTAAAATTATTATATATGTATATTTACACAACTTGTTTAACACAACTGACCTAAACTCAATGGAAAAAAAAAAGCCGCCACAATTTCAGTTTCTGGAGGATTCCATAAATTGTATGACTTTAATACAATATTTGTCTGCAGTTTGAGTTTGTGTTTAAATTTATTATTGATTTCTTAAAGAGGATTATATAAAGGCCTAGTGAAAGCAGGACTACAATGATAACGACTGAATGTTTTCCACAGTAAAACACTGGCACCACAGCGGGCTAGAAGGAATTTTATTTAAGAAATCTCTTCACCTATGTAGCAAGATTATGACCAAGGAGGTACAATATTTCTAATGATTACAATGATATTAGTTAGTCTTATGCAAATGGAGATGTATGCATTTAATGTCAGAAAATGACAGTGAATAAAATCTTGTTATGCATAATTCAAATATCTCTTTGCATTTCTTTTCAAATGACAATTTACTTTTCTTAATATATTTTTTATATACATGTGCATTTTGCATAAAAAAAATTTTAAGATTCTGACAAGAATTTTCATATGGTATATTGTATTAAAGAGTCCTTATTTCTTTTTATCTTTAATAGCATTATCCACTAAAAGTTTTGGATAAAAGTCATTTTTGTAATATTTGCAATTGTGCCTTTTTCTCTCGTATTATTTTCAGGTATATTGTATTATTTTGCAGTTTTCCAGAACCAATCTATTTTTTCCATAAGTACACTGTATTATTTTAAATAAACTTTTTTATACGTGTTCTTTAGGAACATGTCTATCATGTAAAAACAGAACTGGATGTATATAGGGAGTCAACAGAACTGGATGTATACGAAATAAAATACCTACAGGGATCAACAAAGTAGTTATTTCTGACACTGGGGCTATTCCACACTCCCTGCACAAAATCCTGACAAATTGAATATAAACAAACTCGTATATACAGGGGTTTTACAATCTCTGTGTACAGTTTTAGGGGTGGTAGATGATCTTATTTTGAATATATTTTGCCAATAAAGAATCCTCGATACAAAAAGAAATGTCATACATCATACTTACAAGGGATGTTTGAGACCTCCTCATAATAATGTCTCTCTCATTAATGTTTTTCCAGAAAATACAGCAATTAGAAAAATTGATACAGGGTCACATCATTTTTAATAATCAAATACTGCATGTTTGTAAAACTGCAAAAGGTGTTCAAACCGTTGACTATGAGCCCTAAACCCTTTAGATTTCTTCTTCTGAGGACATCTGAAGAATGTGGTGTATGATCTGCCTGTGCATTTGGAATTGTGGCTTCTTCAGAATTTTGGCCATCTCAATAAATTCAATGGCAAGATGCTGCGAGGCATACATTGCTGCTCATGGTCAACAGTTTGAACACCAAATTTGGTTCTTAAAACGTTCTGACCATCAGTATCAACTTTTCTAATTTCTCAATTTTCTAGAAAAACATAAATGAGAGAGACAATATTATGAGGAATATCATCATTGTATATATGATGTTTGACAATTTTTTAATATATCAAGAATTCATTTGCGACCCCCAGTTTATTAGCAAAATATATTCAAAATAAGTTCCTCTACCACCCCTAAAAGTTGTACAGGGAGATTGTAAACATCCTGTAGAAAGCCACAATCTTATACACTTGTCACAAGGTTAGGTTAAGACAGTTTCTACTTGTCATCAGAGTAGCAAGGAAATTTCTATATCCAGATATTAATATTTTCACTGACATGTAACTTTTCATCTCCCTTCATTTAATCCCCTTGGACTTGATCCTATTTTGGATCCACCTCTGAGATTCTGCTTAAAGATTTAATAAGTTTTTTGGTTTTTTTTTTTCCAAAACAACAAAATATTAACAATAATTTAATTCCCAGTGATAAGTTCCCTAACTTTGGTTTGTCCTAACGTTTTAACAAGTGCTATGGTAAAAATTACTTTGGTAAAAAAGAAAATTATTGGTAATGTTTGGATGAGTTTAAATTGTATGAATCTACTAAATGGACATTATGTTATTAATTTAACAAATTTATCTCGTCATTAATGAAGCTTACTTGTCTATGATTTCAATTAAATAAGCTAGTTGGTTATCATTTACGTTTGGATAACATCCACTACGATAACATGCAAAAAGTACAGAGGCTACAGTCCATCCTGTGGTCTTATGGTTTACGACATACTGCGCTATTTGGTTAATCAAATCAGGATTGTAATAGGCAACATTGGAAATATTATTAGAAATAGTTAATACAGTTTTTGATGTCAATTCATTAGCAAATCTCAAATGCTGATCCAAGAAATTATCAACAAGACATTCATTTGTGGTATGTTTCTGGGCTAAAGATGCAGAAGTTAGATTGCAAAGTTCTTGTAAACTCCTAACATCACTTGATCTTAACAAAGCTTCTTCTGTTATGGAGTCCAGTATTCTGTTCATTTGATGTAAAAGAGACTTATTTGAGATAAATCGTGGCCGAATCGTTCGAATGCTATCTGCAATTAAATACATACTTTCAGGACTAAAATTTTTCATCAATGCTTCCATGTGATATAGCACTTTGGGTGGAATTGTTAGATTACTTGTTCCATTTGATACAATAAAAAAGACACATATTAGAGCTACATGTTTTGGCAGCAAATACTTATTTAATCTCTCCATCAACACCGGCTTTAAAGAATTCTCAAAATTTTTATGGTGATAACCCCCCCAAAATGCGAGTTTGAAATTGATGTAATTTCTGCAAATGAAGAATTCAAATTTGTTCTCACCAAAAAATTTTGTAGAAATATTCCAGAACTCCTTAAGAATTGGAGATTCAAGTCTTTCTAAAACTTGCATAACTTTTAAGAAGGCAGCACCATGACAAACAAAACACGTGCTTCTATATGTATTCTCAATAAGGGCAATCAGTTTATCTGAATTAATAGTAATATCACGATCAGTTAGACATATCAGTACTTTTAACTGATCAATAGGATTTAACTCGTCTAAAAGACTAACACCTCTTGATGAAATTAATCGGAAAAAATTAAAAGTATCTACGAGTGCTTGATGACGAATGACAGAATGCAGTTCTATTAAATCTTCACATCCTAAATCATCAATATCATGTTGCAACAATTCACACAGGTTTTCAATGAGGTCTTTATCATCTTTATTATATGGAGGTGAGAATAGAATCTTTAATGAAGCAAGTTTGCCTTTAAAGTCCTGTAATTTGTTATTTTTTAGCATATCTTCAATTTTCAAAATAATCTTTTGTTTCAAACCACTTCCAGCAATGGTTAAATAATTAAAACACGTTGCAATAGACTTAAGATCAAATTCATTGTCGCATTTCAGAATATACTTATTCATCAAATTCAATAGCTTTTTCTGAATATTTAGATAATAAAATAAATGCTTGTCTGGCAAATACGTAAAAATATTCGAAATAGATTCTAACGGAAACATTTCTAAACGATTTTCACATTCTGTAATCAAATTTCCCCAGTCACCTGAATAATTTAAAAGGTTTAAATTTTTCAGGCAAGATATTAGCATGTCATTTGTAAGATTAACTGATGCATCTTTTAAAATGTTAATCACATATTCAGATGGTTCACAATTTGTAGTTCTTTTGGCATTTTCCTGAGGCCACTTGTGTATATGGAAGCAGTCCCTTTTCAAAGTGCACATCCTTTCCAGTGCCTGATAAGCATGGTTTATTGACAACTGTCCCTTATGTTCTTCAATTGCTCGATTAAGTTCATCTAAATTTGTTGTCTTATTAAAATCTTGTATAACTAAATTTCCTGCGTTTTTTTCAATTTTTTCCTCTGGGTATTCTGGAATATTTTTTTGCAAACTGCTAAAATTAGAAAATGAATATTTTGAATGCCATTGTGTCAAAGTTCTCCAAGTAATTTTAAAATAATATTTACGGAAGCATGAATGTATCCCTCTCACTGTGTGAAAACACCGAACAATTATATATTTAGTCATTTTTAGCATTTGGATCTGCTTTATTCTTTACATGTTCCTAAACCATAAATAAAGAATTTCAACAGAAATAACTGCGAAGCACTATTTTTCTATTCATATCACGTTATTCTTGATCCATAGTGTTACAAATTATAAATGCGCATTAATCCTGTTATGGTTTAGTGTTTAATACACAATAAGTTCTATCTATCTTCATCATCTAATTTACTATAGATTTCTGTAAATTGGACGACTATGAATTTAAATGGTTCACAGTTTTAAGTCGTTCTTGAAAGATGAAATAATCCTTTGATGCCAATTACGATAGAAGTTTCTAATGATGATGATGATGATAATAGATGTATCTTGTGTAAGTATATGGAATTGTTCGTTATACTGCGTCGTGGTAATTTCAAAGAAGCAACACACTCGAGTTCGTCATTTATTATAAAAACTGCCTTTTTGACAAGGAAATTTCTCGGCTAACTGACGGCCATTCGCTATGGCCAACTCCCGCAGGCCACTTGTGATTAGCGCACACAATCGGATACATTGAAAACAGGTGCATTCTTCAATTTATAAGAATTTTTTTAATTTGAAGTATAAGCGGGAACAAACGAATATAATCATCCTTCTTGTACTCTTTATATAAAATGCACATTTTCAATGATAGCTGCCATTTTGATCATTCAGATGATAATTAAAATCTTAGCCCCGATTGGCTAAGTAAAATACTTTTAAAACAGATTAAAAATAAAATTATAATTATTTTATTGACGATAACAGAGCTAATTCTTTTAAATGTTTATACTTTGCAACTATTTCCTGCTACTGAACGAACTTTCGGTAATAATAAAGTAGGTCATGGTATTTATAGCACGGCCTACGAGATAGTAAAAGGCCTGTGCATTCGGTATAAAAGTAGGGAAACTCGAGTTGTAAGATTCCGCCGACAGATGTCTCGATTTCATGACATAATCTTAATATTGTTTCGAAAGTGTGCGAAAATAATAAAATATAAAGAAAAACTAAATATTTAATCACTTTTATTACTTTGTTTTAAGAAATGAACTTTGTAATTCATAAATTAACTTGAAAACGTAATTTTTATTACAATTTATAGTTATAAAAGTATACAAAATCAAATAAAAATTGTATCAAGGGATGGATGGAAGGGAGCATTGTAACTTGATATATTGCCCCCCCCCCCTTTCATCTGTTCTTGATATAATAAATAACTATGTATATAATAATTTTTATGAAAAATAAAAATAAAAGTTTCAAAATTTTTCTGTTTTAAAGGCTTGCGTTTTATATTTATCACGTGATAATAACGTAGGCTACGGTCAGACACAAGTAGGTCCCTGTGGGCACAGTATTAGAGGGGCTCATATACTTCTAATACTCTGCTGTGGGCACATATACAAAAACAGCAAGAACATATTGTAAAAAAAAAAATAATTATGATTAGTAAACAGACAAAAACAAACACAAAAGATAAATCAAAACAAAGTAAATCGATCAAGATGGAACAACAGGAATAATTGAAAACAAGTTACCAAATTCCAAATGTTACTACCATATAAAGATATATATTTGAAACATGTGGTAAATTAAGTAAATTAATAATTGTTAAAATCTTGATTACTAACAATACGATTATAACAGTTAATAAACTATGCATCAAAAGCTGGTCTACAGTAAAATAGCAAAAAATACAATCAAGTTAAATCAAATAATGAGGCATTGTATGTGAAAGGACAAAGTTTTTTAAAAAATTAAAAAATTCCGGAATATATAATAAGGGAGATAATAAACGGAATTCTGGGGGTAAACGAGCCCAGCATTTGATTCCAATGAAGGAAATACACTTATTACGATAATTAAGACGTGATGTGGGATGACATAACTCGCTGACATTCCGAGTTAAATACTTGTGCCTGTCTTGATTTATTTGTATTATTAGAAGTGTAAAGATATTTAACATTGAATTGGAAATTTTGTAGATAAAAGTACAGAGTTGCATGAAGTGTATTTGATATATGGTGGAAATGCGTACTGTTGAAAAGTAATGAGAAATGGGAGATGATTTTGGAATGCTTAAAAGAGTACGAAGGAACTATTTTTGGAGTTTAGTGAGATTAAAAGAAGTAGTGGATCCCCAGAGTATGATACAGTAGCAGAGAGATGAGTGGATCCAAGAGTAATAGCAAGAACAGATGAAGGAGGGGTAGGTTAGGTACCTTCATCTGTACTTGGTATGCATATGTCGCAGACACAGCGTGAGGACACTTCGCGAAGTCTTCCAACAGCGCCATCACTAGATTAGTGATGAAATTTCACTATATTTCACTAGGAAAAAATTCTATTTCTCTAAAAGTTTCACTAAATTTAATAAGTCTTTTTTTTAAATAATTTTCAAAATTTTATTTAACAACACAAATAGCTACATTGACTATTTTGACTAAAAGAAGTTTTACATCTTTATGAAATCATTAAATAAATGCATTGTCATCTTAGAAATTTTCACAATCAAGATTTTTGAAAATCTCATTTAATTCAGCCTCTACTACATTTGAACAATTGGCTATATTGTCGTAAATGTTTTGATTGAATTTTCTTATCATTCAAAAACATTCTAACTTTAAAAAAAAAAACTTCTTTGTAACACTTACCCTTGAACGCTGGTTCTTTTCCCCAACTTGTTCAGTAGCTTTCTGCATAAATTTTGGTTTTATGTTCAAGCCAAATTGGTGTACGTGCAAGGTAAATTGACCCTGCACTATTGATTGGCCTCAGACTGATTGAGCTCCTGCTACAGCAAGTTCCCTAGAGTGGCCGAACCCAGGCTCGTCATGGTTAATAAGGGTTACCGACAAGTCGACCAATGATATAATTTCAATCATTTGACCACTAGTGGCATCACCAGTGGACTGATAAAATCCACTGCTTTGCAATAAAATTGCCCCACCCACAAGGAATTATCCGAATGAGCCAAAAGTAGGTATACAGCAAGAGATACATCGGAACACACTTTTATTACGTTATGGAGCCAAGACGTGCACTCGTTTGTACGGGGTGTCCCAACGGAAAGCGGCGTCAGTAGGTTGTGGCAACACCTCTAGCGGCGATGCATTGTTCCAGCCGCAGGTGTAGATAATCATACACGTGGCGGATATCATCTTGGGTTACGTCTGCCCAGGCCTGGTTAAACTGCTGTGACAGGTCATAGAGATTGCAGGTGATGGAGATTTCAGTTCAGAAAGGGCAGTAATACGGGCTGCGGAATCTCTGTGACGTACCGTTTTGCTGTCAGGGTGCCTTGGACGGTGACTAAAGGCATGCATTCTGGTATCGTAGCTGATGGCACCCCAGACCATAATCCTGGGTGTTGGTCCACGATGCGATACCGGATGCGCTGTCCATTGGCATGTTCCAATGGTCTGTGCCACACCCGTCCGCGTCTGTCGTCGCTGAAGACCACCGGGCACCATCCCATTCGCCGGCCCACTCGTTCACGACACCATTGCAGTCGTATCGCGCGGTGCTCAGGTGTCAAAGGAAGACACAACAATGGACGCCTGGCAGACATTGTCGCGGCGTGTAACCGGCGTGCTATTGTCGCCATTGACTCTGGAGCAGTACTGGGAATAGTGATGTTGTCGCGCAGTTGCCGCAGGGTGATGGTTCTGTCCACTAGCGCTGTGCGCAGTATCCACCTGTCGGTACGAGGTGACGTGCTTCTCCGGGCCCTAGAGCCTGGTCTTCTGGCATGTGTGCCTTCATCTCGCCATTGCCTCCAACATCGGCCTACTGTCCGTGCGTCCTGCGACACATGGACAGCAATTCGTCTGGTTGACCATCCAGCCTCGGAAAGGCCAATAATCCGACCTCGTCCAAAGTCTGTTAATTGCGTGAACGGTTGTCGTTGTCGTCGTCGCGGCATTGAGATCGTTGTGTGGATCACAGTACTGTATGTTCACGAGGCAATTGCTTCCTCCCTACTGCATGGAACGTCTCACACAGGTCTCAACTTATGAGCCTATACAGGCACCCAGACACACTGTATCAACCCAATTGGTCATGTCCCGTGAGCATGCATCTAATCGTTTACTAGTCGGAGGTAGACGAACCCCCCAACTAAATATGGATAGGGTCAGATAACTCTTTGTTGGTGGGGCAGTTTCATTGCAAAGCAGTGTATTAAAAAAAATACTTAAAAAAATTACATGTTAATCATAAAAATAGAAAATCACTAGACAATCCACTAGAAATTTCAGTGCACTAGAATTTCACTAGATGCAAATTTTTTCACTAGATCTAGTGAAAAATTCACCAACTTTGGCAACACTGAGTATCATGAAGTGTCTACGGCAGGTCAGACCGATACAGTAACGATGTCAAATCCCGTGCAAGAAAATTTTAGCTATCGCAAAATGTTTTAATATTTGTCATATTATAATTAATTGAAATTTAATACTTTTATACGAATTTAATTTTGTATACAGGGTGTTTCATAATTGGTGTCCCGTCTTTAGGTCCAAATAACGACTCAAGGGGAACAGATTGGGGGAAAATGAATATTGATTATTTGGTTTTAATGTCCCCTAATTCAGAATAAAAACATTTCGCGTCCCTGGGGGTGAAGGGGTAAATTTTGAAAATTTTAATTTGTAGGGGTAGGGGTCAGACCCCATGTGTTATTTAGAAAGTTGTAGAGCATCATGTAAAATGTGGGTTTAGCAAAAAACCCGGTGAAAAAATCTCATCCCCTGCCCTTTATCGAGTGGGTAAAGTGAAAGGTATGGATAGCTAATGTAGACAAAACAGAAAAACTTATTTCCCATTTCCCATGTACAGTTTTCAAATTTCATAATCTGTTTCCTGGGGGGAAAAGCCCGGTCGAGTTTATTAGCTTTTCAGGGTAACGACTCATTCATTCTCATTAATTTTCCAAATGTAGGCCCTACTGTTTTCTAATAAGTATGGTTTTTGTCCACATCGGCTAGCCATACCTTTCACTTTACCCAATCGATAAAGGGGGCAGGGGATGAGATTTTTTCACCGGGTTTTTTGCTAAACCCACATTTTACATGATGCTCTACAACTTTCTAAATGACACATGGGGTCTAACCCCTACCCCTACAAAATTAAAATTTTCAAAATTTACCCCTTCACCCCCAGGGACGCGAAATGTTTTTATTCTGAATTAGGGGACATTAAAACCAAATAATCAATATTCATTTTCCCCTAATCTGTTCCCCTTGAGTCGTTATTTGGACCTAAAGACGGGACACCAATTATGAAACACTGTATTATTTTCAAAAAAATGTTTTAGTTACTAGTCATAAATTTCAACAATTTTTTGCAATGATTATTTTAGTTTTTATAAAATTAAAAAAATGTAATTGTATTGTGACAGAGCGCCCGCCGTCGGGTCCCAATGTTGTTTTGTGACGCAACGGCACCACGCTCTACACATAATCTTATGGCTAAAGCCTCCGCTCACCTTCCCTCTTTACTAGGTAAATAAAATAAAGTCCTCCCTTTTTTCTTTTGGTCTTAATGCCCCAGTTTCAATCAGAATGATCGTATAGTGGTTTCTTTCTTTCCTTTTAGCTTCTGTCTAAACCCATATCAAAATAAATAAATAACAGAGGGGTGAAAGTCTCGGAATCCTCCCGAGCAGCGTTCCCTCCCTGCAAACCAAACCTTAACTTCTCTGCTTACACTTAAATTAAACAACCCACTGAAAGTACTACCCTTTTCCCTTCCTCACCTTCTCTTAAAAAAAAAGAAAATTATGGTTCAGATCTCAATCGCACCCACTTGCTTACCTATCAGGCAACCCCAAATAAAATAGCAATAAA
>JAHWFO010056107.1:0-11668 GCA_023313115.1 Rhysida immarginata
TTGTATTTTTCTTTTTACTTAATTTTTGTTGTGGGTAAAGAGTTATTTCTTTTGTCTTTATTTATCTTATCCACATTTTCTTCCCATTTGTATATTTATTTCTGATTTCCCCAGGAGTTTATACTTTTATCATGCAGCACTATGCAGAGACAACTCCTCCTGTAAGCAGGAGGTGTTAGAAAAGGGCAGTTTTTCCCTCTAACGCGACTTTCTGTCACGGAATTCAGCAGGCATCAAGAATTCCGATAACGGGATCGTAAGATATCGTACCCGAGTATTCTATCGTTCGAAGAGAGGAGCGGAGCAGCGTCATCAACGCGTCATTAGCGTCAACGCTCAGCAGCCAATGAGAACGAGTGACGAGATTCGGCCGAGAGGACGAATTTGAAAAGAAAGGGGAGAGGACATCGTGGAGCGGAGGAATAGGAAGCCGCTCAACGTGTCTGCAAAAACGACCGATGGAAAGCGAGAAGCCCGTAAGCAGGAATTGTACTGCGTAGCCAGACGAGAACACAGGAGAAAATGTTCTCCGCCTTCGCAAAGAAGCTGGCGAGCGACTACGACCGTTTCATCGAAGGAGATGGAGTCATGCTGTGAAGTGCATACGGCGGGCGTTCCATCCTCGTGGCAGAATGACAGCGGGAGCTATAAATGGCTTCGTTCTGCGTATGGGAGCGAAACATCAACGCTGTTCTACAGGACCATCGCTGAGTGCTCGGCACCTCTAGTAAGTGTATCTTATTATGTGGGCAGTAATGCCATATTGACGAAAGTTTCCTTTATGGAATTATATTGGCGTGAACCACGTAGTTCCTCTAAAGTAAGGTTTTTATGGCCATATTGAATGTCGGCTTACTTTTCCAGCCAGCTGGGTTTTGCTTTAGCCCAAGCTTAAATTATTGATATCAGCTGCAGTGCCTAATTTTCCGTCTCTTTGTGCGAGCCCTGTTGGCTTCATTTTTGGTGCTTTAGAAAAATATATATTAAGAGGAATTTACTATTCTTTTCAAGGGCTTTTGTTTCCGTGTTGTGTTAATAGTATCATTTATTTTTATTGCAGTGCTTGGTAGTTCAATGCAGCTCATTCTGTCTTAAGCCTCAGCAAATGTTATTTGGTGTATTAATTATATATTAATAGAGAACTTCAACTGAACTGAACCTGTAATTTATACTTACTTATTTGGACTTCATTACTTTTTCGTGATACTTACCTGTTTGAACTTTTTGTTATTTACCGGAGTGGACTAGTCATTGAATGTTACCCTTGTAGCTATTGTGAACGTTACATTTTAGGAAGGTAAATGAGCTTATGACCGTTGTTAATCTTTGTGCAAGGGAATTTCTGCGCTTTATATCTACTTGGTGTCGACAATGGCTCAAGTTTTGGCATAGTAGTGTGTAGCTGGGCAAAAAGTTGCTTCAAGCCAGTGAATTTAATTGGGGTGTCTGAGCAATATTTTTTACGGCCGTCTATAGGTGTGTGTGTTCTTCAGCTAACCTTTGATTGTGCATTTTAAATTTAAAAACATTGGGTATGGTGCATATTAAATTTAATAAAAAATTTTTCCAAGATAAACATAATATAGTTTATTAACCCAACCAAAGAAAAAATTAACCTAACAACCAAAAATTGTAAAAATAAAAATATAAATAAGAAGTCTACCATGAAGGACAAACAATATTAGTGCTGAACTTTTTAATGAGAGGGAAGAGAATAACAGATTTCCCAATGTCTTTAATCTGTCTGGCATACATATTCCTAGGGAATTTTTATCTATTTTAAACGTGGGTTTGAAATTTGCATTGACAGATAATATTAATTTAGTAAATAGAATAGGTGATATAGAACAAGCCCTTTCACTCATTAATAACAAAGAGCAGGTACGGAAATCATGTTTAAAAGCCTTAATTAATGGGAAACCTAAATTTAAGGATAAATATAGTAATACAGTCTCAAAAATTAAAAACTTTATCAAAGAAAATAAATTGATGATTAGTAACGCAGATAAGGGCCGGATGGTGGTTATACAAAGTAAAGATGATTATTTAAATAAAACAGAAGCTTATATTAAAAATAATCCTCGTATCTTTAAGACAGAATCTATAGATAATTCTAAATTTTATTTGAACCAAACAGTAAAAAGATTGGATCTTCTAAAAAAACATAACATAATTGATGCTGACACAGCAAAAAGGTTAAAACCTAAGTCATCTAGTCTAAATAAATTTTATACTATTGTTAAGGTTCATAAGGACAATTTTCCTGTTAGGCCTATTACGTGCACTTATGAGGCGGCCACATAAAAATTAGCCAAATTTTTGTCTAATTTCTTGAAAGAGTTTTTCACGTGGATTTATACAGTAAAAAATTCTTATCAGGTTAAAAGTATCTTAAGCAACATTAATTGGAGATCTTCATGGCACATGTACACTTTAGATATTAAGGACATGTATAATAACATCTCGGTCCCTGCAGTCTTAGATAACATCAAAATGAAATTAAGAAACAAATTTAGTTTTGAGGCTGTAATGAATATTTTAAATGCTATAAATCTATGCATGGAGAATTCCCAATTTTCGTTTAATAATAAGGTATATAGGCAATACAATGGTCTTCCTATGGGCAATCCTCTATCCCCTATTTTAGCGGATATTTTTTAGGACATTGGGAATCTGACATTAATAACAACTCTCCTTTTTCACATAACATTATTTGCTGGTTACGTTATGTGGATGATATTTTGATCATTACTAACTTAGAGGACATACATACTATGTCCTCCTATTTATCCTCTAATTCTCAATTTGAATTCCAGTGTCATCAGTTTGAAAAAGGGGAACTACAGTTTGTAGACCTATCCATATATAAAAATGAAAATATGTTGTCTTTTAGTATATATGAAAAGGAAACTCAAGGGAATAATTTACCTCACTATTTTTCAAAAATTCCCTTAAATTATAAGATAAATACAATACAGAATTTCATACAGAGAGCTAGATAGTTATGCTCTCCTAATATGTTACCATCTTATATACATAAATTAATTAATAAAATGATCAACAATAAGTACCCCACATATTTCGTTAAGAGAATGATGATTCGGGGTTTTCAGAAAGGGAAAACAAATATTTTTAATTTGATCGAACAGAGAAAAAGGGTTTCTATGGCTTATGATTCTAAGTTTCCTGTAATTAAAAAATGTTTCCAAGGAGAACACATCCAAATAGTTCCTAAAATAAATAATACTCTAAGGAAAAAATTGGTCAACATGCATGTTCGAGATGATAAAGAGAATCAAAACAATATTGATGTTGATCAATATAATCAAAAAGAACTATACAATAATGATTTGGTTTTTCAAAAGCTAGTGAATCAAAATGATGTAATTTATTTAATTCCATGTTCAGACTGTGATGCTAATTATATTGGTCAATCTGGTCGCTCTCTATATTCTAGGTTACAAGAACATGAGAGAGCGATCAGACTCAATCAGTGTGATTATGCTTTGGCCAGACATTGTCATGGCATGGGCCACAGGATTAATTGGAAGGGTGTAAAGGTTTTGGGCAGGGAACAAAATTTGAACAAACGTATTATTAAGGAGGCCCTCTTTATTAAGAACTAGAAGAGGTACCCGGCGTTGCCCGGGATAATTACACTTGCACAAACTTTTCCTTTCATTGTTAGTCATGAGATATATATTGTTGGTTCATGCAGTGTGTTTGTGAATTGCGTGGTGATACCATTGTTGATACCTATTGTTGTACCAACTTTGCCTTGCATTGTTGGTCATGAGATATTTCTCATTAATATGCCCTGCTATAACCATGAATATCGATTTTTTATCAATAATTATTATTTTTTCGAAATCTGATGTAGACAGTGACCTTCCTCATGCTTTGAAGGTCATGTATGCGAAATTTCATCAAGATCGGAATAAAACTGTAGATTTGTATAAAAAACGTACAGACCCGGGATAATTACATTTGGATGTAAACAGAACAATCTCAAAAAATTAAATTAAATTTTGCAATATCTTAAAAATAAACACATGAAAATGCTTAGAATGAATACAGTAAAAATTCTTAATGAAAATTCGAAAAAAGTCTCTTTAAACGCTCACAATGGCTGGACCTCTCCAAGGATGCAACTGCTAGTCTAAATAATTTCTTACTCACGTAATCTTACCTCAGATGTATACTTAGTGTTGTTGCAATTTCCACTCTTCTCTCGATGTGTTGAAGCAAAACTTGGCCATTCATCACTTTGTGCAATATAGCGGTCGCCGATTCTTCTATTTACTTGCTTCCCATTTGCTCAATACATCACGGAGCTAAAGGAGTGCTTCCTCCGTCGTCTTTCCACTCTTTCTCAATAATCTGCTAACTCTCCATTATCTCCAGTTACTGATCATTTTTAAAGATTTTCAAGAAATTGTTAAGTACTAAGAACTCTCTTTTCTAAGAAAAGCCTGAATAACAGGAATTCTATGCATTGTTACAAATTGAAACTTATCCATATTACATCATCATTTTATATTCATTGTTATAATTCTTGGAAAGATTGCTTTAACATTACATCATCATTCTGTGCTCATTGTTATTGGTGAATTGCGCGTTGATACCATTGTTGATACAAACACAATGGGCCTACTGTTGCACAAACTTTGCCTTGCATTGTTGGTCATGAGATATATATTGTTGGTTCATGCAGTGTGTTTGTGAATTGCGTGTTGATACCATTGTTGCAAAAACTTTATCTTGCATTGTTGGTCATGCGATATTTCTCATTAATATGCCCTGCTATAACCATGAATATCGATTTTTTATCAATAATTATTATTTTTTCGAAATCTGATGTAGACAGTGACCTTCCTCATGCTTTGAAGGTCATGTATGCGAAATTTCATCAAGATCGGAATAAAACTGTAGATTTGTATAAAAAACGTACAGACCCACCCACAGACAGACCCACAAACATCCTTCTTTATATATATAGAAGATTCTGATTGTATTCTGGCCAAAGCGTCATACGATATTCACAGTGATTGGAGCATTTTGTGAGTGATGTCATATCCTTTGACTTCACCTTCTTCCTTTTTAGATTTTGTCTCATTTGTTATTTTTTTGTTCGGTATCTCCCTCCTACATTGATTCTGAAGATGAGCAGCTGGTCTGCTTGAAAACGTTAAAGTCATGATACGACATTTTGCCTTCTATGTTCTTTTTTTGGAGGATTTTATTTTCATCATTTTGTAAATTCTTCATTGTATAACAAGTTCCGTCCATGTCAGCAGTCCCGCCTTACAATTTTTGTATTGTGTACATGGAGGTTGCATTATTTCTGTGTGATGTCTTCTATGAACGCTTCCCAGTGCCATGCATCGCACCATGAAGAATTTCATCTCGGAAGACGCTTTTGTAAATAATATCACCCGGCTTGTTTTTTTAATTGTATGTATTTTATTTTTATTGCAATCTTCAGACCACAAACTTTAGATTTTAAATGCATTTTGTTTTTAAATTGTGTGTTTGATTGGCGTAGTTTTTTTGGCTTTGTATGGCTCTCTTCGATAATAATTTTTTATTTTGGAATATTTGATTAAGAAAATTCTAAATTTCGATTTTATTTGATTTTCATTTTTTTGGAATTGTTACATTTATGTCAAGGAGTATGCGGGCTGTTTGTCCTTCATGGTAGACTTCTTATTTATATTTTTATTTTTACAATTTTTGTTGTTAGGTTAATTTTCTCTTTGGTTGGGTTAATAAACTATATTATGTTTATCTTGGAGGAATTTTTTATTAATTGCTTTGATTGTGCATTTTGAACGGCGCTTTAATTAGCAACAGTGTTTTTGTGTGCTTTGGTGATTTTTATGTCCTTAAGTGAAGGAGTCTGCAGCTTGGTGTAGTGTTTTTATTTTGTGTGAGACGGTGCGACATCTCGAATTTTGCTATGGAAATGGAAGCGGCTAACATCGAGGAGTTAAAGAGTCTAATTTTTCAAAATGTGGACATCGCAAATTTTAACAAGGTATATCTAGACTCGGCAACATGAATTGTTTCCCTCTCCGAGAACGAGAAATTGGTATTGTATATCAATGCGTTCTATCAAATTATGAAGGAGTGCCTTGAAGAGACGGATCCAAACGACTTAGCTGAGGCTATGCGCATTACGGAATCCTTTTACAGCCATACGAAGACAACTCTTCGAACGAATGGGCGGAAAAACCTAGCAATATTAAGCTAGGCCAGCGAGAATGCAACGTAGGAGCAAGTTCCCGGGTTATACAAAAGTCACAACGGGGAACATCTTCAAAAGAGAAGAAAAACCACAAACGAGGGAAAAGGACTTTCAAAACGGCAGCTGTAAAGGAAATATGGAATATAGAGCCGCCTATATTCTTACCTTCAGAATGCACTGACAGCTACACGCAGGATCATGAGGAGCCCCACGACTTCGGGAAGAATATAGAAGATGATAATACAAATCATCTGACAGCAGTAGCAGAACAAAAAATTACTACGTTGAAGCCACCTCAGGAGTTCGTGTATGTATTTAGCGTGCAGAATGAAAAATATATGGACTGGATTCGCCAGTTTGGCAGCGAAGTGGAGGTCATTAGGCTTAATAGTCTGCTGGAGCTATTGGAATCAGGCTATATAAGTAATGACCTCTTTAATGACTGTCTAGCCGAAATAATTCAGGACGGATTGAAGGCCCAATCTATTAGACGAAACCAAAAAAGTCTAATTTTGGAAGTGCCGGATCAAAGTGGCATTGGTGCCATTTCACTATCAAAATTGGAGGAAGCCCTATGCCAGGGATTGGTCACGATACAGGGATTAATCAACTACATTAACGTAAGCCGTCCCGTTGAAAGTTATATCGCTAGTGGAAAGTCAATGGTGTGACCATGGGAGAGCAGCTCTAGAGTACCGAATCCGTCTGCAGCAACGAAGTTTGCTCGAGAAAAACAAAGGGAAGAGTTATGAAGGCCATCTGGCAAAACCGGACGAATTTTTTCGACCATAAAGGATAACTGGATACAGCTAAATTCTGGGGAGAGTCGTGGTAACGCTACTCCACCAGAGGGACACCAAAAGGACGTCACGGGAGTTTTATCAAGGATTTCTGACACGCTGGGGAGGATTGAAAATTCTTTAGCGATCTTCTTGACAAGGCAAAGGTCCTGTCCTAAGCCCCGAAGAGGTTGTAGGAAGTGACGTCGGAAAGGGAAAATGTCCCGATATCGTGCTCCAAAACCAGATGGTGTGGCGGAGCAATACTCCGTCGGCCACATCCCACGTAGCGGGTATGGAAGAGATAAGGCGTGTTAAAATGCTTATGGAAACTTTCAAGGAAGACACCAGCCTACCAAGCATGGGAAAAAGTCAGATTGTAAAATTCCGAAACCAATCGTACAGCAATGCTTCAGCACCAGAAAAGCAGCGAGGGGAGATAGGAAAGATATTCCCCGACCCGTCAACACGCAGGAAGGTCTGCGGTTGAAGCTGGCAAGAATGTCGCGGAATTCGGCAAGCATCAAGAATTCTGATGACGGGATCGTAAGATATCGTACCCGAGTATTCTATCGTTCGGAGAGAGGAGCGAAGCAGCGTCATCAATGGCGTCACCAGCTTCAACGCTCAGCAGCCAATGAGAAAGAGCGACGAGATTCGGCCGAGAGGACGAAAGGGGAGAGGACATCGTAGCGTGGTCATTCCTATCTTTGTGTAATCTATTGGTCGCCGAATCTTCTATTTACCTGCTTACTATTTGCTCAGTACAGCACGGAGCTAAAGGAGTGCTTCCTCTGTCGTCTCTCCGCTCTTTCTCAATTGTCTGATAACTCGATTATCTGCAGTTACTGATCATTTTTAAAGATTTTCAAGAAATTGTTATTTAGTTAGAAATCTCTTTTCTAAGAATACCCTGAATAACAGGACTTCTATGAATTGTTCCAAATTCAACCTTATCTATATTGAACAAATTTTCCGTTACATTGTTGGTCATGAGATATATATTGTTGATCCCTGCTTAGTGTTGGTGCATTGCTGTTTCTGAAAAGGGCAGTTTTTCCCTCTAACGCGACTTTCTGTCACGGAATTCAGCAGGCACCAAGAATTCCGATAACGGGATCGTAAGATATCGTACCCGAGTATTCTATTGTTCGAAGAGAGGAGCGGAGCAGCGTCATCAACGCGTCAATAGCGTCAACGCTCAGCAGCCAATGAGAACGAGTGACGAGATTCGGCCGAGAGGACGAATTTGAAAAGAAAGGGGAGAGGACATCGTGGAGCGGAGGAATAGGAAGCCGCTCAACGTGTCTGCAAAAACGACCAATGGAAAGCGAGAAGCCCGTAAGCAGGAACTGTACTGCGTAGCCAGACGAGAAGACAGGAGAAAATGTTCTCTGCCTTCGCAAAGAAGCTGGCGAGCGACTACGACCGTTTCATCGAAGGAGATGGAATCATGCTGTGAAGTGCATACGGCGGGCGTTCCATCCTCGTGGCAGAATGACAGCGGGAGCTATAAATGGCTTCGTTCTGCGTATGGGAGCGAAACATCAACGCTGTTCTACAGGACCATCGCTGAGTGCTCGGCACCTCTAGTAAGTGTATCTTATTATGTGGGCAGTAATGCCATATTGACGAAAGTTTCCTTTATGGAATTATATTGGCGTGAACCTCGTAGTTCCTCTAAAGTAAGGTTTTTATGGCCATATTGAATGTCGGCTTACTTTTCCAGCCAGCTGGGTTTTGCTTTAGCCCAAGCTTAAATTATTGATATCAGCTGCAGTGCCTAATTTTCCGTCTCTTTGTGCGGGCCCTGTTGGCTTCATTTTTGGTGGTTTAGAAAAATATATATTAAGAGGAATTTACTATTCTTTTCAAGGGCTTTTGTTTCCGTGTTGTGTTAATAGTATCATTTATTTTTATTGCAGTGCTTGGTAGTTCAATGCAGCTCATTCTGTCTTAAGCCTCAGCAAATGTGATTTGGTGTATTAATTATATATTAATAGAGAACTTCAACTGAACTGAACCTGTAATTTATACTTACCTATTTGGACTTCATTACTTTTTCATGATACTTATCTGTTTGAACATTTTTGTTATTTACCGGAGTGGACTAGTCATTGAATGTTACCCTTGTAGCTATTGTGAACGTTACATTTTAGGAATGTCAATGAGCTTATGACCGTTGTTAATCTTTGTGCTTGAAGTTACGGTTTAGATTGTAGCATTTATCATTCAAGTAAATACTGGTGTGCCTGATATTTCACGAAACGATTGTTATTTGTCTGCATCCTTACCTGAGGGTGTATTCTAATGTAACTTTAATTAAGAAACCTACATTTAAGGGATTGTATGCATTTATGTGAATTTTTTTAATTACCTTTAATTATTTACAAGTTGTAAACGTTGTAGTTATTGAAGTTATGCATATTAGTTACTGTCTACTAATGTGATACGTATATTTTGCTTTTGGAATTGCAGCTCATATTCTATTTATTACTGTTTCTTAGCAATATAAGAATTCAAATTAGTAGTAGGCCATACTATATTATGTATTTATTCCACTTTTGATTTGCTATGGAATACCAATTACATATTTACCAATTTTTCATTATTATTGTTTGTTTAATAAACCTATTCTTTCAATTACATCAATCTATGTGCGTGCCCCTCATTCCACTGCGCTCATCTGTTTACACTCAGGTATTTTTGCACGTTACAATTTCCCTAACGAAATACAATAGAGAACTGACCTGGTTCTGTACTTGTGTTCCTATAAAAGGAATGGGTCTCGCTTTCTCTCCATAACGAGAAGCCTTTTCGGGTATGTTTAACAAAATTTTTTAAAACGAAGCCGTTTTGGTATGCATGTATGCGCTTTCTTCTTGCATCCTGACAATAAAGTATTCTATTTTAATAAATTAAAACGTAAAATGTAGAGTGATAAAATCT
Source organism: Rhysida immarginata (assembly GCA_023313115.1). Taxonomy (NCBI): domain Eukaryota; kingdom Metazoa; phylum Arthropoda; class Chilopoda; order Scolopendromorpha; family Scolopendridae; genus Rhysida; species Rhysida immarginata. Next base: position 9,976 of record JAHWFO010056107.1, read on the forward strand.
AATTAAACGCTTCACTATTATTATATAATTACTTTTCACTGATAGGTTAACTATAATCTATTCAGTGACAGCTTCACCGGGCGTGGTGAAGGAAATTTTTACAACCCAATCGTTTTGAATTAAAATCATGCGCTTAACTGTTTCATTTTTTTGGTTAAAAATTTTAGTTCATTGTGATTGGTTGGGTAAAAATTCCTTCACAACGCCCCTTCAAACTCTCCCTGAATAGACGGTAATTATTATTTTTTTCTAATTATGTTTTGGTTATATTAATTAGTTCAATGAACTCCCGCTAGGTACTCTGATCAATATTGTGAGTTTGTCAATTTCCATATTATTATTATTCGAAATTTTTTACTATCAATAGGTAATATTAGTTATTAGTGATATTATTGTCAGAAGTAGCAATTAGTGCTGCCTGGTATGCTACACATGAGGAGCCGTCACAGCCATAAAGTTAGGTATATATCAGGGAGGAAACTCATTGAATAATCAAAGGACTTAGGATAAAGTGCTCGCCTGGGCGGGGCTTCGATTCGCAAGAAGAATAGCGGATGACGCTGGTTAATAAGGCATTTCCAATAGAAATATTTGCTGGCGTTTGTTTATTAAGCATAACATGTTTAGTGTCCTTAAATATAACTCGCGGCTACACCTTTTTCTATTTTTAATAGATTCTATTTCACAACAACAGTAGCTTGAAAGTAATGATTAAATTTAACTGTTATTTTATTGATTTTTTTTTAATTGTGCATTTAATTAGTTGACTTTATTTATTCTTTCAATCAAGTTTATTTTATTAATTAATTATTAGTTTTATTTATTTTATTTTTTATTATATTTGTTTATCATTGAATTAATCTGTTTTTATTTTTTATTTTTATGTGAGAGTCCCCTGATTCTTCCAATATGACCCATTTAAGAGAGTCTTTGGACACAGATGTCAGGAAGAGTTGTTAGACCCGAATTTCCGAGTCGCCATTCTCGGGTCACTTGACTCGACTGTACAAGACTTAAGATTCATTAACACAATGTTTACTATACTCGTATATACCTATTGTAACGGCCAGGCGTGCGGGAAAATCGTTTCTCTTATTGTGACGATTCCTCTCTATTATGTTCCTTTAAATTAACAAGAAGCCTTCAAACTTATTATTCAAGTTTGACAAGAATACCTTTTCAGCCACCGAATATATCTTAAAATAGCTACAAAAGACACTGAAAAAAACACTATATGTCTGATTTAAAGAACGGGGCTTTATTGAAGAGAATTATCTCTATACCAGATTAATAATCGCATGTCAATATACAAGAATTTTGGCGTAAATCTTTAATATAAATCTTTTGATCTAAAACTTTTAGGTGTCTATACCTTTTGGCGCCCGCTCTCCTCAGAAACAAATAAAAAGGAAATTTTATACTTAAAGTTCAAGGACTGACGGTAATTTCACTGTTTCATAAAGGTAATTACCGTTCACAAATTCATTTTTATCAGCTTGTATTATATATATTTTAGTCCTCTCCTTTCTCTCTTAAAAGGAAAAAAAAATCTTTTCAAATAACGTAAATGTTATTTATTGAAAACTTATATAATTAACCAAAGCTTTGATTATTTTTTTTAACTTAATGTATGATTTTTTTTTTCCTAGATTAGAACGAAACCATCCAAGGTAAGGAAGACGTCGAGCCATTT
>JAHWFO010056116.1:0-11397 GCA_023313115.1 Rhysida immarginata
TCTATTACTTTTTGATTTACCCTTGTACAATGGTACATTACATTATACATACATACAATATACAGTACATTAGTTCGCTTTTATTTTTCTCAATTTTCCGTCTCCAAAAGCTGATGCGAAAATGAGTTCTTTAAAACAAAATGGCGACAACCATTTGCCAAAAAAGTCACTGCGATCACGTTTCATTTACTATAACTTCCATTTTTTCCACCGTTTATTGAAAATATTTGAACACTATAGTAAATTTGAATATTAAAGGTGAAAAGTGAAATAAAATTTTGACCATTAAAGCATTCATCTCCTGAAATTGTCCAAGAATGTTTTATTAATTTCAAATACGGTAAATATTTATTAGTGTTTCTTAATGCCTGAATACATATGTACTATAATAATTTCGAAAAATGAAAATGCAATAAAAGTTCATGTAATCTACTGTAACTATATCTAATGAATAACTAATGATATTCTTGTCTTCTTCAAAATTAAATAACCATTTATTGTTTTTTAAGAAACCACCATTCATCTACCTTATGTGCTGTTTTGCTCCAAACTGAAGATATTTATTACTTGATACTGACGTTTTCAAGTTTATGCAAGAAAGTGTTCATAGATTTTGGAAACTCATCTCCTAAACTCTGATAGATTGAGGCATAGTGTCAATTGCAAAGATGTAAAGCACCCTTCAGTTACTTTAAATCGAATGTTAAAATCATTGCTTTATTAGTGGAAAATTAAAGAAAACATTGCCTGAATTTAGTAAGGCACTTCATGTGATTTACAGAGAAGCCCATCGTTGGTGCGGATCAAGCCTTCTTATGAGTTCCTGTGTTCTGCTGTCAGATTGGTGTCGGTTCGATATGATTTTTTTTTCTAGCATACTAGTATTTCTTCAACCAAAGCCTGGCTATCATTCATGCCTCCTTCTCTTTGTCAGTTTATTGGTTTGGTCCACACAAACAATGGGCTTCTCTGGAAATGACGTGAAGTACTTTACCAACTTCAAGAGATTTTTTCTTTAATTTTCCCCCAATAAAGCAATGATGTTACATTCTATTTAAAATAATTGAAGGGTGCTCTACAACTCTGCAAGTGACACTATGCCTCTTTCTGTCATAGTTTAGGAGATAAGTTTCCAAAATTCATGAATTAGAAAATGTCACTACCAAGTAGCCCCTATCCTGCTTAGTAATAATATTTTTAATTTCACCAAATAGTTACCACAAATAATCTACACCAAATAGTTTTCAAGTTACCATAAATACCCTTGTAAAATGTGTAAAATTTTGCCTTAAATAAAGCACCTTTATTTGTGGGACCGTATTTTACAAGAGGGGTCAGTTGCATTCTGTCCAGATGAACTTCAGACGAAATTACCACGTAATATATATTAAATATATAGTATATACAATTGTCGGTTCATTATACAATACATTAATTCACTTTTTATTTGAATTTCTCGTCACCAAAAACTAATAGGAAAATAACTTCTCAAAAAGATGGCAATATCAAAACTGCCTCGAACTAAAGAAATTACATTCTGTCCTGATGAAATTCAGACTAATTTACTGTAAAATATACACTATGGTCTGTACAATACAAGAAAAAACTGGGCCGTGGTGCCAGAATGAGCTATTAGCCAATCAGAAGCCTAGCTGAGTGCTCATCCAGGGTTCTGATTGGCTAATAGCAGATTCTGGCACCATGCCGGTTTTTTCTTTTATTGCACAGAGTATAAAACTTGTGCTAATGACCACCTGAGCTTAACAATCACTTTTGCTTGGTCCCGTAGAAAGTTACATGGGAAATCTGTTAGCGTAATGACCACCTGTCTACACGACCAGCGATCGGTATTTTCAATCCCCTTTGTATCTAAATCTATGCTAAAAACCTGTCTATAATGACCACTTACACAACCAATCAGGTCCTAACCAAACTGCCAATTACATCACTACACATTTCCCTTTTAAGAACCAATCATGTGCTAACCTAAGTTCCAGTTATATCACTACACTGTTCTCTGTAATCAACCAGTCAGAGTCAAGAGATACAAAAATTCAACAACTGGTTCTTTTACCTTACTACTGATAGTGTTAACTATGTCATGCCCATCTTTGGGAAAGCAAATGTTTGCTCTAAAATCACTGGAGGAGTTTCCATAAAGTTCGAGTGGTCGTAGCTGTTCGAGTGCGGTTGCAAATATCTGGTCTAATAATAACGACCGCTTTCCTCCTAGGGTGTAGCGGATCGCGCACAGCTAGAATGGACTCCAAGGCCGGGCTCTACCTGCTCGAACGGAATCAGAATGCTGGACAAAATTGAACTTTTTAGCCCGGCTGGATAATCAAATGTTTTTATTGTTAACCATAGTCGCTTCGTAATGACGAAGTTTCAGTTTCGAATAACCATCATCTTAGTTCAACGGAAAATAGTTCAAGCTGCCTAAAAGCACAAACAGAAAATAGTTCAACCTTATCATGTCACCTGCTGGCGACCGCTTGGACTTTATGGAACAAACAGGAGTGCTCAAAAAATATTCTGAAGAATCAGTTTTCACTGGAAGACAAGAAAGTGCAAACAACATAACTTATCGTATATTCTCGAGTATAAGTCGCAAAATTTTGTACCCAGCTTTGAGTGGAAAAACCGGGGTGTGACCTTTACCCGAGCCTAGCCAAAAATACCTGTCGATGGGTTGCCTATCGATGCTGATATCACTTTTTTTGTTACCAGCTTTTGCCATGTTTGATTCAATAACAAACAAGATGTTATTATATTCCACTTAAATTTTATTAAATTTATATTTATTTATTATTGTTGACGGTAACACCTATAGAAAATTATTTATCTTTTGATATTTGAATATATCACTGAATAATATGGAGAAAACTAACTTCGATTATGATATTGTAACGTTCAGTTTGTTTGAAGTTACTTTTTTTTTTGTCTGATGTTTTTGAGTGCATTGAGTATTAGTGAATTCGTTGTTTTGTCTTGTTATTGTCAGCTATAATAAATTTTCGTCGTTTAATAAGAGTGTTTGTTTATAATTAATTATGTTTCGTTTCGATTGCTTATTTATTATTGTTGAAGAGAGGGATTAAAGCGTAAGCGATCAACAATAAGCCTTTGTTGGGACGGGATTGTTGTGGTCGCTTTCGCGTAATATGATGTGCGAGCCCTCTTCTCTGTTAAGAAAATTTCTCCTTTTGAGGAGTATTCTTTTTGTTTGACATCCATTGAGGAAAGTCGGTTTCAACAAGGTCTTAAAATAAGAACGCTTGACTATATAATGTAAACATGGACATGTCTTATTGGAAATGGTTACGTACGAGGAACATGATGTTCCGAAGAGAATTTTGTCTTTCCCTCCGACGCGTTCTGAGGAGCCGCCTTGTTCGAACAAGGCCATAGATGAGCGCTTGTAAGAAGTTTGAGTAGCACAGTGACCGAGACAGTGGAACAAGGCGATAAGTATTGCATATAATACTTACATGTTATTGCTTTCATTCATTTACTGTTCTTGTGCTACGTATGTTTTTCTTGGTACATGGAGAACGCCGCCATGCGAAAGAGCAGCTGAGAAGAGATACTGAAGGAGCCCGAGAATCGAAACAGACGATTTGGGAGTCGAATGCGGAGCTCGGCTGGTTTATTTGTCAACCATGCATCGGGACCTCCAAGGACTAGTCTGTGGTAACGGGAAGATGTCTGGTGAGTCCGTTCCGTGTTATGGTAATATAATTACGCAAACTGCGGCAAATTTAAAAGTTGTTGTTAACTGCGATGTTGGGCCTTCAACGCTTCGAGTGGATCTATAGAGTTTTCCTTCACTATGAGACCTGCGGTCGTTATAACGAAGATTTGTGCATAGGAAAAGGACTAAAAAACATTTGATTTTTAATGCTAGAAATAGGTTAAACGTTATTCGATTAACAATAAGCTTAATGTAGGTTAAACTAAAGGTCAGCTGAACAAGCAAAACTGGCACACCTGCTCATAACTGTTAAACAAATAAATGTAATGAACAGCGCTGCCAATGAGATCCTGTCACTCATTCATCGTTAACCAAGAGGGGGCACTGTCCCTCCCCCCTGCTTTCCCCAATAAAGGAGCGACATGACGCCAACGAACGTTGGACTTTAGGAATACTTGTACGGTACGTGAATGGGTGGGACTCATGCTACTGTTACTTGATAAATAGTTCACCAAAATATATGCTTGTTATTCGAAATACGTTTAAAGGCAAGTTGCCGGATTTGCTTGGTACCACGTGGTAATTTGGATTAATTATTAACAGTTGTGATGAGCATGCAAGTCATTATGGGCCCATAGAAATGATATTTAGGATTTACGAAAATGTAACTGGAAGTTGTGAAATTAGGATAAGTTAAGGGAATAAAGAGTTGAGTATTCAATTACAGCAATAGTGGAGTGATAATTTCCTTATATCGGTCCCGAACCCTTAGCGATTTTCTACTCCGAGCGTAGGACTTGTAGTCTTACGTCCATAGGTTCCACGAAGTGGGGGTGGGGACGCTACAATATAAACACAACTTCACTTCTCATGCCACCATTTTGAATAAATTAACGAACACTGCCATTCTCTCCGTAATTTCCCCATTTAATTTTTATTAAATTAATATCTATCTATTATTGTTAACAGTAATCACCTATCACCTATAAAAAAACTTTGGATATTTGTGAATATCACTAAACAATATTGAGGAAACTAACTTCGATGGACATTTAAACATGGCTCACTTCACATGCCGCCATTTTGAATAAACTAACGAACACAGCAATCAGAGACAACACCATCTAAAAGGAAAGCCTGTGCACTGAAAACTCATATATAGGTGCGTAAGGTACTTGAGGACAGATTCACGTCAAGAAAGAAAACAGAGACATAAGTCGAGATAATAACTTTATTATCGAAACATATCGTGAGCATACACAAGAAACCTTCTTGTTATATGGCTATTCAATGAATCCGCCTTCAGCTTCTATAACTGCTTCAATGTGAGATCGAAACCGTCGACATGCGCGAATCAAATGGTCATGGTTCATATTGGTCATTACTCGAATAATGGCAGCTTTCATTTCATCTTTGGTGTTATGGGGGTGTTCATTGACCTCTCTCTCTCCACAATGCTCCATATGTAGTAGTCCAACGGATTCAGGCCAGGAGAGTTAGGAGGTCAAAGGTTAGTGGTTACGTGATCATGGAAGTTGTCGGCCATCCATTCCTGTGTCATGCGAGACTTGTGTGCTGGGGTAGAGTCTTGCTGAAACACGTAAGGCCTTCTGTTGCGTATCGTGTCTATCCAAGGTTTAACAGTTGTTTCAAAGGTCTCAACGTAGACCGAAGAGTTAACTTTAAGGCCTTGGGGAAAGAAGTGTGGAGGCATCACATGTCCTTCACTGCTGACAACCCCTAAAACCATGACAATTGCAGGAAATTTCATGTGGATAACTCGTGGCACTTCCGAAGGGTCTGCACATAATCATCTGTTATTTCTTCTGTTCACCCTCTGATCCTAGTCAAAGTTTTTTTTCATCGGATTTTTCAGCTTCTTTAAGAGCCTTTTCGATCTGAGTAGGCGGTTTTCCCATGTTTTCTGTGACATAAACTGACCTCTTCGCGTAACATATGAGTGATATCTGATGTTTTCATGGACAACATTTCTGATTGTTCCTTCCGACACATGGAGATCTTTGGCAAGTGACCTCATGGATGTTCTGGGATTGTCATCGACTGCCTGCTGCACGTGCTGAATAAATTCAGGTGTTCTGATGATGTCAGAGCGTGAGGCATGCTTTTTACACTCTTCTACTGGTGCAACATTGCCATCTTCGGTCTCCAATTCCTTCTGCACTTTGAGGACGAATGATCTTGCGACCTTTAGAAATCGTGATATCTCTAAATCGCTATGTTCTGCCTTTATTGCCACCATTACTGCATGTCTCTTCATGATTTGTGTTACTTGATGATCTGCCATTTTGCTTTCTGGAAACGGAAAGGACATACAATTTACTATAGTGTAGCAGTAGCCAAACGAAGGTGTGTCCTCAAATACCTTACGCACCCTGTATTGTTAAATCATCATAAAAAGGCATTGTTAATCATATTTCTACCAATAATAAGCCCGAAATTATGACTTCCTATGATCATATAACAATGTATAAAATTTCAGTGCACAGGCTTTCTTTCTAGGAGGTGTTATCAGAGACCATCAATAAGCCATTCTCCCTCTTCCCTGAAATTGAACTTATCCACTTTTTTCACTTTTCTGTAATGGACTCTTGATGTTTTCCATTTTTTATGATCTGAGAAACACTGAAAATTAATTACTTGACCCCGCCCCCTTTTCTTTTTTTTTTTGTGATCATAAATGCTAGTTTCCATTACTACAGATTTGTCCTGCAACATATTGTGCGTCATGTGCTGGCACATGTGCCTGAAATTTGTTGAAATGGAAACAGTCTGCATCATGTTGCTGCACAAAAGCCGGGGACAGAATTGTGCTAAGCGACTGTGGTGCACGTCCATTTTTGAACAACAGACCACTCCACACAGAAAGCTGGCAAAAACTGTATCTGCAACTAGAAAACACATGTCACAGGAAATTGGAAGCAGTATATTTCCTGTTTCCATTCTAACAATTACGCACAACAAGTGCCAGCACATGTTCCGCGTCATGTGCCTGGAATTTGTCGTAATGGAACTTTTTGGTGATATTATGGATGAAATTAGTGAACTTTTTGGTGATATTCTCGATGAATTTTGTAGAGTTTTGATAATTTTATAATTGATTTTCAACCCAATGCAATGCCATTTTCAGGAAACTTGACAAACTACAGTACAGACAACTGTAGTTTGTCAAGTTTCCTGAAAATGGCATTGCATTGGGTTGAAAATCCTGCGTGTTATAAACAAAAAACTTACGAAAACATTTCGACCTTTTTAAAGAAACCTTTATATCTCCATGAATATACATGCTATTCTCATACAAATGAACACAGAAAAGTAAAACAAGCCTCTTAAGCATATGCTTCAGCTACAATGCATTTCAAGCATTATTTTTTATAGGATGATTCCAAACATTTTTTTTTTTTTTTTGGTTAACTTCTTTGCTGGTCCCCTATTTGTCTTCGGGAGAAAACCTTCGCTGAAATATATGAGGTGTAACATCCTTTTTACACCCCTGAAATTTCAGGATAATTCGTCAAGTATTTTTCTAGATATTCGACAAAACGTCTAAAATCGAAAGTGTCCGATTACTTTCTTCCAATCAGTGTATTTTTATTAATCAAAAATAGGTAACATCAAAGATTTTTGAACTTACACCAAAGATAAAGATGAAGCATTATAATGACCTAATAATGACATTCTTAATTCTTTAAATCATAATTAAACCTTCCAATTGTGTAAATTTTATTAAATCTGAAGAAATATAATTTTCATGAATAAACAGAGAAAAATAGGAAACAAAATTCCGCATCCCGGACTCAAACCAGGGACCTTTGGGTTACGTCCCATTTTCTAATTATTATTAAAATAAATTTTTTTCATCAGACTTATTTCTTATTAAAGTCATTGTATTAAAAATTATTTTGTGCCATTAAAACGATGTGGTTAGTTTGTTTTGTTTATAATAGCATTTTAATTTAGTTTTAAGCATTATTTTATGGATTTGTCATTTTGGCCGATTGCTGCGTTTACTTTTTTTTTTTGTTGTTGTCATTTGTGCTTGGCCAGATGATCTGCTCATTTTCGCCCGAGGAGCAACAATACTACTGTTGCTTTTCTTTTTTTATTGTTGAGCTTCTTTTCGGGGAACTGATGCTATAGTCTCAGTTTCCCAGAAAGGCAGTCCTCTGGCTGTTTTAATTGTTTGAAAGAGCAGCTGATTTTTCTGATCATTTTATTTTGTTCTCTTACGAGGGTTGGGGCATAAGTCATGGCAACTATTTTTTTTCTTGTAGATATGTGAACGGATCACAAACATATATGTGTCGTGTGGAAGTTCTGCAGGCATAGTGTGTATGCAGAACAACAGATGGCTCTGTGATAGCTGGTAGTAGCGCAGCGAGGGCTGTGAAATCAGTCAGTTGGTGAGTGTCGTGCGAGATGGAAGTAACCCGTGTTGAGCAGCGCGCTTACATCAAAATAGCCGTTCTCCGAGGGAAAAATGCGATGGAATGTCACAGTGAATTAGTGGAAGCCCTTAAGAATAATGCCCTACCATACCGTACAGTAGCACGGTGGGTAGGAAAGTTTTAGCAACCAGTGATGTCATTCTTTTGTGCTGTGAAGCTCGTATTGCCCTGTATACTACCGTAATAAATTAGTGTGTTACGATATTTCAGTGCTATTCATTGTCCACACATGTAATTAACACCTTGTCCTGTCATCTGTATATGTCACATTTTCCAACCGGACTGGTATCTTCAAGAAAAAAAATAGTTGCCATGACTTTTGCCCCAAACCTCGTATATTTTTCATCCTGTGAGCAAGCAGATGTGTTGTCTAGGTTTGAACCGCCATTTTTCCTGTTTTCAAAAGTGACCCTCACTTCAATGTGCGCCTTTCATTACTATGGATTTAGGAGCATCATTCAACGATTGATTAACAATATTTAGGAGATTGTGACCAAGATAATTATTGGCAATTTTTACACTTGTGCAGAGTTTTTTGGGTTGTGGGGGGGTAAGGGTAAATGTTTTTGGAAAAAGAAAATTTTTATTGCTATTTTTCCGCAATATAATCTGTTTCACACAATTGTGCACCGTGCAAAGCACGTCCTCCTCCAGTTACCAGTATTCCCTAAATGAAACACTTCTTAATTCATAATATTTAATAATCCTGCAATCGTATAGTTTGGTTCAGTTGTGTCCGCAATATTTTACACCCAGGGTTCAGTTCGTGTTTTCTATCAGGCCTCTGAATCCCACCTTGCAACTCAAGATCCACTCTTAAAATTAGCAAGCAAATTAAACTACTGAATAACAGGAGAAACACTCATAAAATGTTCAATTCAAACTTTTAGTGATAAGACAAACTTGAATATAATTTAGTGTTAGTGGATTAATATTAAAGGCAAAGATAATTAAACTTAAATGAGAATTAATTTACAAATAAGAATTGGTATAGTAAAATTAACTTAATTTAGTCGCGCATTCCTTCCCGCGCTTATGCAAAGTTTTACAAATTAAGTTCAACGTGTTAACCACACACACTACTGTCAGTTGCTATGCGCCAGTAATCAATTCAGAACAATTGAGCACTTAACTGTTTCCTTCAGAATTCTGTCTTTAGTTCACCCTCCTTGAGCTCAACGATACCACACAACTTCGTTGTCGAACTTCCACCTTTGCGACATTGCGATGATCGATCCTTGACCTTGGCGAGAACTAGAGACTTCGAACAACCGACAGCCTGTCCCCCTGTCATACACATCCAGAGAATATGCAACCAACTCACCCGAGAGATTGTTGATTTTTTTAATGTTGAGTAGCATGCGTCTCGCCGACTGAGCCGTTGATAAACACCATTGATGTCGTTTATGCCTCCAGTTGAAGAGTAGCACTTTTATTATGCATTCACTTTCTCACACTGGTCGTAGGGCCATTTATTCTTCATAACGAATAAATGATTCATGCATGAATCTCCAAGTATGAAGCACTACGTTGACTTTTATGAGCACTAATGAGGAGCTTCTACTCTTTATATAGTCTAGTCACATTTTTCGCGCGCCCTTTTTGGAAGGAAAAAAAAGTTTTTTCTTTTAACAACCAATAAGTTTTCCTTATTTCAAAAAAAATCGTTAGAACAAAACGCGCACTGGCAATGAAACAAAACAATAGCCATGGAAACACGATGAGAATAAGAAAATAGAAGATTAACAGAAAATAAAAAAAAATGAGCGATGACCGATAGCAAGTCGTTAAGCAGCAGAGAGGGGGCTAAATTCTTAAATTTAATTAAAACTTAACACTAAAGTAATAAGAGGATAATGAGACACAACACAAAAAGGCATATTAGGGCTTAAAATGTCCTAATATGTAGTGACATGCACTAGCCACAGGGTTTCTTACTGGTAATACCAATCCTGTGCTCTTTCTGGCATATAATTCAATGCAACTATTTTGTGCAGTGTTTGTTATGTGAGTATCGTCGATTAGCCATTTAGAACACTTAAGTGCGACAAATGGTGGTGGCAACTCAAGAGTTTTTCGCGTCCGTAGAATCGAACACTGTGGAGCTGGTTCATTGGTGACGGATATGTGTCTGCGGGACCAGATAGAAGTCTCCGTGGGTGTATGAATAGATTTCCTGAATTGAGATGTGTATTATTATTTATACTGCTTTGACTAGTTGTGGGCTGCATTAATGTAGCTGAGAGTAGTTGCATTTGTGTGAAGCGGAACGTTTTCTTATCCATGCAGGTGGGATAGGATCATACAGATTAATGCCGGTAAATACTGCGCATGACACTACTTTTTTGTTGTTGGTGGTGGGCAATGCTACTGTCCCGTCCATCCAATCGCAAGTCCAGCAGTCGTTATTTGGGGTGGTTGCTCGGGAAGCATCATTTACAGCAGTAAGGAGGTTACTGTGCCCCTCCTCAGTTATTATAAACGCTGTGGATACGGTCACGGCGCCGTGACTTGTCAGCGTTCACGATGGTCGAGAAAGGGAAGTGACGCGATCAAGGCCAAAGCATGCGGATGATCAGTGATGAGCGAAACCAAGGAATAAGAAACATTCTTATTCTGTGGCGAAACGGCACTTTGGCAAGCAAGAATCGTTCAAAGCAGTAGTTCGCGAACGATTTCGGGTATATTTAAACGATTTACGCGCAGATAGTGAAATCAGACAATTTAAGAAATAAGCAACTCACTCCATGAAGTGTACAAAGTCTTTTTACCGCCCGTGTGCGAAATAGAAGTGAGGAGGGGTGGTGATGCTGCCCGCCTTTTGATCGTCGCTATGCGTCTACGGCCATGAAGCAATTAACCATGTCCGTAGTTAATTGCTCCATGTCTACGGCCGCCTGTTTTAAATCGTGGACGAGCTAGCGAAACTTCTGTGGGAATATGAAGAAAGCAATTCCATTCAACTTTGGACTTGCCATTCCAGAACTATTGACGGCGCTCGAAAGCGTGGGAATGCACGTTTTGTGAAAGAAGAGCTACGTTACACAGAAATAATGTATCAGCCGAGCTCGCCTAGCGGACAGAGGGCAAATCGGAGGTGAAATTTCATTATTTAAAATGAATTACAAATGTGAGAAATTATACACAGATTTATCCAAGGCCACCACCAGCACGGGTGCCATGTGTGAATCGCGCAGCGGCGGCCGTGTTTAGGGACGCGCAGCGGCGGCCGTGTTT
>JAHWFO010056121.1:0-22687 GCA_023313115.1 Rhysida immarginata
ACATAGAATGCCATGCATTATAGAGTAATTGTCGGTGCATTAGATACCCATGCCATCTGGTGGTGGCATCATCCATCATTATGCTTCTCATGGCTGCATTTAGTAGGCAATTGACCACTATTTCTTCTAGTCATTATACTGTGACATAGTCAGTTATTTAATTTTGTTTTTTCTTGTAAGATACAAGGTCCTTTTCCCTCCGTTTTCTTGTTGAAAGAACTTTTAATCTCACCTTGTGAAGTTATGTTCATACCTGACACTTTAGTGATCTATATTGGGCTTACGGATGTTATGGATGCTTGTTGCCCACCTTAGGTACAAAAACTCCAGTGCGATAGCGAAGTTTGCCATGCGGTCGTTAGGCCTAACGCCCGTCGAAGCCCTTTTGAAGTGATTCTAAGTTAATAACTGTCAAAGAACTCTATATTTTTATTAGATTTATAGTACCTGATGTGTAGAATGATATTATCTAGGTTTTGGAATTTGTTCACTCAAATTTATTGTGTTTTAAAGCCATTTTCTGTGCCGGGCTGTGGTTTGTTTTTGAAATGCATGCTGGGAGGACTGAACTTCGATGCCTACCTACAATTGTGTTGTCACTTGGAATTCCGGAAGTATTGTGGGTTGAGCACATTGAAAGGATTCCCCCTCCCTCGAGCGTTAAGGAAGTGCGATCCCTGTTGGGAGCCATAAACTTCTATCGTCCTTTCGTTAATAACTTATCGAGTACCTTACTGCCCATCACCAATTTGACCAAGAAAGGAGTCAGATTTAAATGGTCTGAGGAATGTCAGGAGGCCTTTGGGAAGGTAAAGAAAGAGGGTCCTTAGCAGTCAGCCAGTACTCATCCCACCTGATTATGGAAGGATTTCATCCTATTTACCGATGCTTTAATTGGAGCAACTGGAGCTGCACTTCATCAAATCAAGGATGGGTGCCTCAGGCCTATTGCCTTCTACAGTTATAAGCTAAACAAGGCCCAGTTAAACTATAGTAACATAGAGAAGGAAGCTCTGGCCATCCTTATGGGGCTCACACAATTCCGTCACATTATTCTGGGCTTTTCAGTGATTGTTCGGAGTGACCATGAGCCTCTGGCGTTTATCAAAAACTTAAAGCATTCCAATCAGAGATTGCTTAGATGGTCATTAGAACTGGAAGAGTACAATCTGGAAGTGGAACATATAAAACGGGAGGACAATGGAATAGCCGATCTATTATCTAGGTTGCCTGCCAAAGAGGTCCAGGCTTGTTATCCATTTAAACAACAGAACACTGATAGCCAAAATCGTAGACTCTCAGCATGATGACCCATTTATGTCCCCACTGATAAATAAAAGGAAAAGGCAGAAGGGTTTTTTTTATTCAAGACGAGGCGCTAATGAGGAGGGGCTCTCACGATCAAAACAAGTTGTGTGTTGGTAGATCAATGCGACAGGAACTAACTGAGAGGGCCCACTCGGGTAACTTAGCAGGACATCAAGGGGTTGGTAGGACTCTCAAGTCGCTCAGAAGGTGGTATTTTTGGCCCAATATGGAGAGGGATGTTAAAAATTTTATTAGAGATTGTCGGATATGCCAACAATGTAAGCTGGTCAAAGGAAAGGCTCCTTTTCAGGAAGGGTTATCTGCCTCATTTCCTTTTCAAAAGGTATCGGTGGACCTTACAGGTCCCTTACCTCAAAGCCTCAATGGCAATAAATACATTTTGGTATGCGTGGATGTATTCTCCAGATTTCCGGAGGCATGCGCACTCCTGACCAGTCAGCTCTCACTGTAGCCAAGGCTATACCGGAGCGGATTATCTGTAGATATGTGATACCACAGGAGTTAATCTCGGATAGAGGGGCCAACTTCACTTCTGAGTTACTCAGAACTTTATGTGAAGACCTGCGTATTGACCTGCATCACACAACAGCCTACAGACCGAACTCCAACGGTCTTGTAGAACGTCTTAACCAATCAATCATCGAAATTTTAAGAACCTTGTGCGACGATGATTCTAGGAACTGGGATGAGACTAGAGGAGGCCTTGTTCACTGTGCGCACAAACCCCAACAGTAACACGGAGGAAGCGCCTGCCTATCTCCTTTATGGCTTCGACCCAAGAACTCCACTGTCTTGGGAGGAAGGGTTTGAGGAGAATGTTTCCATTCAGAATTACCGCTCTGAATTGGTGGCCAGGCTCGCAAAAACTAGGGAAGAAGCAGGGAAACTAAGTCAAGAGAATAAAGCCAAGGGAGTAGCTCATAAGAATAAGTATAGAGGAAGGTTGTAATCATATGCTCTGGGAGAAAAGGTCTGGATGCTACGTAAAGGGGGGAGGAAAAACAAACTGGAACATAGATACTTGGGCCCTTTTCGTGAAGAAAAATTATCTCCAATGTTAGTTACGAAATTGAGGGTGTCTGGAAGAGAGACAGGCAAGTTGTGCACGTTGATAGGCTAAAACCATGCTATGGGACCTACACCAAGAGACAACCACGTGGGAGAACACGAAAGGGCAGGATGGCTGACCTGGAGGAGTCTGACACTGAAGAGGAAGACGTATCATTGCCAACTCGAAGGGGACAGAGCCTGGGACAGGTAAGACATGCACCTGACCACAATAGGCCTGTGCAACCCCAACCTGACCCTGAAGGATAGGAGCACGAGGAACAATCCCATCCACCCATGGAACAGATGCCTGATCCAGAGTCTGAGGAACTAGGAAGCAGCATTGACGGAAGCTCAGAACCCCACCAAGTTCAGGATGTTGAGGAGCACCAAGACGCCCACAACCCCGAGGCAGATCAGGAACCATCCGATGGAGAAAGCCACTACTCTTTAAGAAGAGGACCCAGAGTGGATTACAGACGTTTACACTCGGAAGGACACTAAAAGGGGAGTTTTTCTCTCTGAGGGAAAGTTGTGACATAGTCAGTTATTTAAATTTTTTTTTTCTTGTAAGGTTACAAGGTCCTTTTCCCTCTGTTTTCTTGTTGAAAGAACTCTTAATCTCACTTTAGTGATCTATATTGGGCTTATGGATGTTATGGATGCTTGTTTCCCACCTTAGGTACAAAAACTCCAGTGCGATAGCAAAGTTCGCCATGCGGTCGTTAGGCCTAACGCCCATCGAAGCCCTTTTGAAGTGATTCTAAATTGATAACTGTCAAAGAACTCTATATTTTTATTAGATTTATAGTACCTGATGTGTAGAATATTATCTAGGTTTTGGAATTTGTTCACTCAAATTTATTGTGTTTTAAAGCCATTTTCTGTGCTGGGCTGTGGTTTGTTTTTGAAATGCATGCTTGGAGGACTGAACTTCGATGCCTACCTGCAATTGTGTTGTCACTTGGAATTCCGGAAGTATTGTGGGTACTTCTAGCCTTGCCACCAGAGGGCGATCCCGTGATTCACTGCGGGATTTGCCGTGAATATAAAAGGGGGAAGCGCAAACCTTGAATTCATTCCAGAATCAGGTTTCATCTAGTGAACATGCCTCTTCTTCTTCTCCATGGTCAGTCGAGTTCAGCCCAACCCAGTATGTAAGGTAGCTATAACTATTAATTTTGCATTATCTTGCTTAGTCGTTTTTATTTCTTAGATACCTCTGTTTTATTGTGACTATCATATTGGAGATTTACTCTTTGTTATAATGTCGTTATGCTATGGGAAAACTTTAGTACTTTTAATGGGACGTTTCAATTTAAAGAAAATTTTGTTTGTTAATTAAGCTTGGAGCATATGTTTTGCAAGTTAACCCTATTGTAAATAAGCCTAAGGGATGTTTCTTATTGCTTTTCTTTTGATTTTAAGAATTAAGTAGAATTTTGATGCCTATCTTGTATTTAGCAATAATGTATATCATAGTTTTTTTGTGATTATTAAATCTTGTCTATCCAATCCTAAAACCTTGACCTAGTCTGTTTCATTATTCCGAAAGTTTCACAACCCATTCTCCACAATACTTTTAAGTAATTTTGCCGATAAAATAAGCCTAATGTCACAGCCATAGCCGACTGGGCAGAGCTTGTGACGTAAAAACTTTTTCTAACTTCGCTTGTTGGCTGTTTGCGATAATTTTGTTTGTTGGCTGTGGAAACCAAATTTCGTAATAAAGCGCTGTGATATTTTAATAGGTGTGTATATTAAAATAATTGTTTGTAAAATAAAGATAAGGGTTAACAGTGGCTTAAATAAACAAATAGCGGTTTAATCATAAAATATAATCCATAGCATAATCGATACCCAGAGAGAATTTACAATGATTAACAATATAAAAAAAATAAACATAATAAACGCCTTCCCAAGAAAGTGGAAGGTGAAAGCTCCCAATAATGAAAGAGTCAAGCTAACACTACAGTCCAAGTAAGTCACGGATTTCGATAGGCTTAATGCCGCATAGTAAGGCTGCTAGGGGATACATAAAGACAGGGTACTTACGATTACGACGATCTAGGCGTGTAGACTTGCAGAGACACATTCGGCATACGTTCTGTAATGAAGGCTCGATCCACGATGCCGTTCATTCGAAATACCCGCCTTATATATCCGCCTAGCATTACCCACAATCCTATGCGTGAAGCCACACTCCTGATTGGCTGCCTGTCATTCAGCTTCCTTCGCCCCCTGGTGGGCCGTGTCTGAAGCAGTCATAATCCTTCCGGAACGCTTGCTGGTGACTTGGGGCCTCTCATCCTCATCGATGGGCATCGATCTACGAAGCACGTGGGAAGGGGGGGTAGGTGCACAAGTTACAACACGTTGTAATTGACGAATGTCACAACTTCCCCCTTCCGTGATGATGTCTCGAGCACTCAGTGCGACTCCTTGGACACTCTCGGTTTGATTCGTCATGGTGTGGCCTCTATGGAGCTGCTGGTAATCAACTCTGGCTTTGCGGCGAAGGTTGTACCGGTTCTGGCCTCCGACATGGTTGTCAACAATTGGTGGGATCGCAGGTTCGGTCTGTTCTTCCGTGCCCACTTGGGGTTCTCCTCGTGCCTCAGTCGGGAGAAGGATGAAGTGTTCGTCAGCTTCGTCTGTTTCGGGATCGTCTTCCTCATTTCATTCTGGTCTTGGTGGTGTCCTCGATCTGTAATGAGTTCCCCTAGATCTCATGTTCCCCCATACAGCCTTAAGTCTATCAACATGTACAACCTGTTTTTCACGTAGGCCGGACCCTTGGATCTCGTAGTTAACAGGACTCAATTTCCGAGTTAAGCGGTATGGCCCCCTGTATTGATGTCCCAGTTTATTTTTGCCTCTGCTTTTAATTAAAAGAAGAACCTTATCTCCCACTTGAAATCCCTTTAGGTGCCGCCCCTGATTGCGCTTCCCAATTTTTAAGTCTCTTCTTGTGTTGCTCTCTTGATTAGCGAGGTTGCGAGCGAATCTCAGTCTGGTCGATAGTTCGGATTTGTATTTGGTAGGGTCAATGTTTGTCTCTTCCTTAATACCCCCTTCCCATGGTGTACGTGGATCAAAGCCGTATAGCAGGTAGGACGGAGTATCCCTCGTATTCTCATTGTCTGCGGTCCTAATGCTGAAGAGGGCTGCATTAATAAATTCGTCCCATACATGGGGTTTCCCGTCGCATAAGCGCCTTAGCGTTTCAAGAATGCTTTGGTTAGCTCTTTCGATGAGACCATTAGAGTTCGGACGATATGATGTGGTGCATGTGTGAGTGATGCCAAGATCCTCTAACACATTCTTCATTACTTCAGATGTGAAGTTGGCTCCCCTATCAGATATCATTTCTTTAGGGACACCGTAGCGGCAGATAATTCCTTCAACGAAAGCCCTGGCAACTGTAATGGCCTTCTGGTCTTTTAGGGGAAATGCCTCAGGATAACGTGACATTACGTCGATACATACTAATATGTATTTGTTACCATTTCCTGTTTCTGACATGGGAGCGATGATGTCAACCGCCACTTTGTCGAAAGGGCACTCGGCCCTTATTCCTTGTTGAAAAGGAGCCGGTCCTTTTTTTAGTTTGCATTTCTGGCATGTTTGACATGCATGAATGTACGTGTCGACGTCCTTTCCCAGCGATGGCCAAAGGTAGTGTCTTTTAAGTTCGTTTATGGTTTTAGTTATGCCTTTATGGCCCGCTAATTTATTGTTATGAGCCATTTCGATGACACGAATTTTCATATCTTCACCTATGCATACTTTACCAGCACCCCGATCTCTTTCCCTCTCTCTCCTAGACTGTCTCTTGGGGAAACATTTCAGAACACCATTCTTTAACTTAAATTCTCCAAATTTTCTTAAATTTTTCAGGTGTTTGGTTATTCTTAGTTAGTGATTTATGAATTTCACTAAACATGGGATCGGTAATTTGGGAGGATCTTATGTCTTCTTCCCAATTATCATTGACTACCTTAACGATCCCATTACACTCCCTCACAGGAGGGCTGGAGAGGAAGTCGGCAACGACATTCCTTTCCCCTTTGATATGTGAGATCTGGAGATCGAACTCCTGGATCTCCAACGACCAGCGTAAAAAGGCGCTGATTCATGGCCCCAATGTTCGCTAGGAAAGAGAGAGGCTTGTGATCGGAGAGTAGGTGAATCGGAAAACCCAACACCATGGGTCTAAATTGCCTGAGAGCCTGCACCATAGCCAACAGTTCCTTTTCAATTACAGAGTAATTTACTTGGGCCTTATTTAGTTTGACGCTGAAGAACGCTATAGGTCGAATGCCCTGGTCGGTCTTCTGTTGAAGTACGGCACCAACGGCCTCTGCCGACGCATCTGTTTAAAGCAGGAAGGGCTTAGTGTAGTCTGGCGGGGTGAGAACGGGAGGGTTCATGATGGCTGATTTTAAGGATTCAAATGCTTCCTGGGACTCACTGGACCACACGAATCTGGCACCTTTCTTAGTTAGGTTAGTTAGGAGGGTTATGATTTTACACATGTTCTGGATGAATGGCCTGTAAAAGTTGGCCGCTCCAATGAAAGAACGTACCTGTTTTACCGTTCTCGGGGTTTCAAGTTCAGCAATGGCACTGACATTCCCGGGGTCAGGGGTCAGGCCTTCTCGTGATATAACGTGGCCGAGATAAAGGACCTTAGTCATCATTATCTTGCACTTTGATGGCTTAATGATGACATTGTGTGACTTAAAAATCTCCAGTATCCACTTTAGGATCTCTAGATGTTCTTCAGCAGTCTTAGTAAAGAAAAGCACATCGTCCTGGAATACGTGCACGCTCTGATAGTTTTTCGTAAAGAAGATCCGTCATATATGACTGGAATGTATGTGCTGAGTTTTTTGCACCCTGAGGCATACGTGTCAACTGATACTTGCCCCAGGGTGTCTGAAATGCAAAGCATTTCCGAAGTTCAGGGGCTATAGGCAGCTGATAATATCCAGAATTAAGGTCAAGTACGCTAAAGAAATTAAACTCATGTAGGTTGTTTAAAATGTCATGAATTCTGGGCATTGGATAATCTAGGGCAGTAGTGACATTGTTGACTTTTCGTAAATCGAGTGTGATTCTTATGTCACCGTTGGTTTTTCGGACGATATGAATAGGTGAGTTCCAGCGTGATCGACTGGGTTCAATGATTCCTGCCTGTAAATACTAGTCTAATTTGGTTTTTAGCGTGTCGAGATGGATTTTAGGAATGGGATATTGCCGGACAAATATCGGATGAGATTGATCGATGTCGAATTTTACCACGACGTTATTTACCCCAGATAACATCTCTATCTCCTCAGCAAAGTTTCCTGTATACTTCTCAAGCAATTCGCTTAGCTGTATTTGAATTTCCCTATCAAGATCCCCTTTTTCAATATGATCAATTACCGTATTTTGGGCGAGAACAATCTCCTCAGTTTTCGCGTCCCTAAACTTAAATTCAGCTTTGGTAATGAAATCAGTTCCAATGATCCCCTTGTATTTCCGGTCCTTTAAGTCATGGACTAGGAAACGTCGGTTTCTGAAGTGAGACTGCCCTATATAAACATCAGCTGTAATTACTTGGTTGATAGAGCTAGAATTATTAATACCTGATAAAATTATATTTTCAGGGGTGATGGTTACTTTGACACCTAAATGTCGGACAACTTCAATATGGATGAGAGAAATCTCGCTCCCAGTATCAATAATCATGGGGATAGCCATTTCCCCTATTTTAATATCTAAATAGAAGAGGTCATTGTTCCCACGTCTAGCCAAGACCTCGTTAGAGATTGTGTATGTGGACCAAGTTGTGGCTGCCTGCTCGGTCCTTTCTAGTTTAAAGGACAATCTCGGGACAAATGATTGACTGTTGCATTTCCAGTAGCCCTTACCCTTAGCAGGCTCAACGGCTTTGCGTGATGGTCCCCTTCTTCTCTCTAGCGCTGCGATCTGCTTCTGCATGATTTCCATTTTCGCCGATTGCGCAGCCAGCTGGTCTCGATAATCGGTCATGCGTGCCTCCATCATAGATGTGAGATCTGCAGACATTTGCTTAAATTCTGACCGGACATCAGCTCGAATGGCCTCGGCATTGTTACTGCATGCCTGCGCCTGTTTAGATACGCCTAAACTTTCTGCTTCAGCTGCTAACTTTACGGCATTATCGAAGGAATCTGGCTCTTTCATCATGAAAATCATCCTAAGCTCTGGGCGTACTGTCTTTTTCAGTTTCTGGAGAAGCGTGTGATCCTTACGATCATCGAAAATAACATCCGCCTTCGCCATGTGACGGAACAGGAGACGCAGTCTGTTGGCATATTGCCGGACATTTTCTCCGACCCTTTGTTTAGCCTGATAGAAATTAAGTTCTGCATATTCTAAATCATCATCTTTTTGAAATAATTCTAATAGTAATCATTTTACCTCATCATAACTGTTAGATTCAGACAGTACATGTTCGCTATTACCAGCTGCGGCCTTACTTTTCATCTTGGACCGGACAACACCTAAAATGACGGATTCCGACCACCCTGCTAATTGTGCGATTGCATCCACGGCGTCAAAAAACGCTTTTGCGGAGATAGAACCTTCGTCTCCGATAAAAGTAGGGATAAGATTAGTAAAGCCCACAAGAGAATCACTTTTAACGACTGACTGAGTCTCACCGCCACCGCCACTAGACACATTTAGTTCGGGCGCCATTGTGATATTTTAATAGGTGTGTATATTAAAATAATTGTTTGTAAAATAAAGATAAGAGTCAACAGTGGCTTAAATAAACAAATAGCGGTTTAATCATAAAATATAATCCATAGCATAATCGATACCCAGAGAGAATTTACAATGATTAACAATATAAAAAAAATTAACATAATAAACGCCTTCCCAAGAAAGTGGAAGGTGAAAGCTCCCAATAATGAAAGAGTCAAGCTAACACTACAGTCCAAGTAAGTCACGGATTTCGATAGGCTTAATGCGGCATAGTAAGGCTGCTAGGGGATACCTAAAGACAGGGTACTTACGATTACGACGATCTAGGCGTGTAGACTTGCAGAGACACATTCGGCATACGTTCTGTGATGAAGGCTCGATCCACAATGCCGTTCATTCGAAATACCCGCCTTATATATCCGCCTAGCATATACCCACAATCCTATACGCGAAGCCACACTCCTGATTGGCTGCCTGCCATTCAGCTTCCTTCGCCCCCTGGTGGGCCGTGTCTGAAGCAGTCATAATCCTTCCGGAACGCTTGCTGGTGACTTGGGGCCTCTCATCCTCGTCGATGGGCGTCGATCTACGAAGCACGTGGGAAGGGGGGGTAGGTGCACAAGTTACAACACGCTGTAATTGACGAATGTCACAGCACTAAAATTTACCTTAAAATGTATTGTCTGGACTGAAAAATCTTAAGTTATAGGGATAATTACGCTATAAAGATTTCGCTATATGGAGGTTAAAAAAGCATTAAATAAATAAGATTTTTGCTGGGCCACAGAAAAATTACATTATAGAGATAATTTTGCTATATAGAGGCTCTACTACATATTCCTTACCTTAATTTGTTTCAATGATAGCATCTTCAATAAGGGTTTAATCCCTGCAAAAAAAAAAAACATTCAAATTCTAAGGAGTGAAATGTAACAGACTTTTTTACAAAATAAAAATGATTTGTCACAGAAAGATAATAAACACTTTTATTTGTTAGAATAATAAAAGTTTCAACATCAATTTAATCCCAGCTGTCATTGATTGCAATTTTCATTTCTTCTTTTGTTTTTGTTTGTTCACAATGCTATAATAAGCCCGAAATGTGGAAACTAAAAAAATAGGAAGGAAAAAATTGATTGTTTACACGGTTCGTTCGGGTCCTTAAAAATCATGAAAGTCATGAATTATCATTAATTTTGAGTGGTCATAAAATGGTCCTTATAAAGTCATGAATTCGGATTGATTTTTGGTAAAAGTCATGAATCTTTTAACTTAACAACTGACAACGTGAACCGTTTAATTTTTTTTTTTTTTTTTTTTTTTGTTAATTTAACACCATACATTCATCATTTCACTATCACCTTTTAGCTTTTCGCATCGCCTTTTCCAGTTATGCTTAAGCCTAAAGACAATCACATGCTGCGTCCTCATCATAAAAAAAATGCCAGGAAAATGCGTGTTCAACTTTTTGTGGTTTCTAAATTCAAAATATAAGGACTGGTTAGATGAAGGAAGTGATAAGTTAAAGGCCAAATGTAATCTCTGTATGAAAGAAATATCAATTAGTAACCAAGGAGTTGCTGCATTGAACATGCACTTGAATGGTACGAATCATCAGCTTCGTAGCAACTTTCGATATTCCACTTCGAAAAGTTTTCTGGCAAATTCCTTACTGAAACGTGATCCCAAAACACTTCAATCTGAACTGGTGCATACTTTATTCCCTGATCCTATTTCTGTAGTCTCGAGTATTTCTGATGCTCGACCCTCAACCTCAAATAATGTAAGTGTAGTGATTTAATTTAAGAAAAAGTGCTTTAGAATAGCATAATTTATCATATCCATTTTTATAGGAATTAGAGAATGATTGTTTATAGGCCTATTTGTTTTTTTTTTGTTTTTTTTCTTTGTAGTCCAATACTACTTTTATAACTCCATTAACCGAGAAAATGGAAATGAAGTGGAGAGCAGAAATTTTGTGGACATTGAAAACTGTTCATTCAAAGCATTCGTATAAAAGTTATAATGGAATCTGCGAATTGTTTGCTCGATTATTTCCTGATAGTGGAATAGCAAAAGAATGTTCTTGTGGTGAAAAAAAATGTGCTTACTTAGCTTATGGAATTACACCACACATTAATTCATTACTCCTTGAAGATCATCAAATTATTTTGTGCTTTTGTTTGTTGAATCGTTTAATGTTAAGTCTCAATCAAAGCAGTTGGATTTACATGTGAGATTTTATTGTGAAAACATGCATTTGGTTAGGTCCCATTATTTCGATTCTGCATTTCTAGGTCATTCTAACGCGTCTGATTTGTTGTTGCATTTCAAAGAGTTAATAAAAAAATTAGATTAGAAAAAATTATTGCAGATATCGATGGATGGGCCTAACGTCAATTGGGCATTTTTCAGTAATTTTGTGAAAGACATTATCAGTGAAGTGGATAATGATTCTGAACCCATTAACATTGGAAGTTGTGGGTTACATACCATTCGTGGGGCATTCAAGTCAGGATGGTTAGCTGTAAATTGGAATATTGATGGCTTACTTTAAGCTTTGTACACTTTATTTAAAGATACATCAGCAAGGAGAGAAGATTTTGAGCGTATCACAAATAGTGACGTGTATGCCTTGAAATTTTGTGCCACTCGTTGGATTGAAAATGCAAAAGTTGTTACTCAAGCACTAGAGATATGGCCAAACATTGAAAAGTATGTGCAAAAATTAGAGAAACCATCAAAAGAATTCTCAGTTCCCAAAACAAAATCATTTGAAATGATAAAAGCAGCAACTAAAGATTCAACAACAATTGTAAAATTTAATTTTTATCTAAGTTTAGCTAATGTTTTTACAGAGTTTTTAACCAAGTTCCAAACTGATAAGCCTGTTTTACCATTTTTATCTTTCTACTTAGAGAAACTTATTCGAAATCTCATGAGAAAAGTTGTAAAGAAGGATGTGCTAAGCAATGCAGATTCAGTCATAAAACTTATGAAAATTAATATTAAAGACTCAAGTTTGTTGTTACCTTTTAAAGAAATAGACATTGGTTTTATGGCTGAAAAGTTACTTCATGAAAGGAATGTTGTTGGAGATATTTCTTAGAAAGATGTTATGTCTTTTAAAATGCAGTGTGGTAGGATCATTACAAAAATTATAGGAAAAACTAGTTGTTACCCGTGGCTTCGCCCGCCCGCGCCATATGTTGAGGGGAATTACAAAGCAAAAGCAGATAATTTTAAATGAAAACCCCAGAAAGTGGGGAAGGGGGGGGGGGGGTGTAGGGGGCTGATTTTTGGCGATAGAGCAGGTCCTTTATTGATAAGCCTGCCCTGAAAATTTCAAGTCGCTAGCTCAAACAGTCTAGGAGGAGATAAAATTACAGATAAATAAATAAATACACGCAAGAGTTTTAGTTACATAAAACTTACTTACATACTTTTCAAACCCTCTTATCTGTTCGGTTCACGGGGGCAGCAGCCTTATGGAGGATCTCCAGCGATCGCGATCTTCTGCCATCAGGCGCATTTTCCTCCCTGGTAATACCCAAATGACTCGAACCCAGATTCTTCATGTAGTCTAGCCACCTGGTTTTAGGCCGACCCCTTGGTCTCTTACCCATCGGCTTGGAAAATAACTGCCTAGGAAGCCCAGTTTGCAGCATCCGTATCACGTGGCCATAGATCTCTCAATGCGGAGAAGTAGCGGTTCAACACCTAAAGACTCCCTTATTGTGCTGTTGTGCAATCTATCTAGTAAGGTAACACCTGCACACCTCTCTGCAATCTCAATTTGGCCGCTTGTACCTGCGATCGCACTCTTTTGGTCATTACCCAAGCCTCATAACCATAGGTGAGAGTGGGGACAAAGATAGATTTGAAGACGGAGAGCTTGGCTTTGTTACCCAGCTCACGTTTCGTTATCGGCCTCGGTGGCTCAGCAGGTTGCGTGATCGCCTCTGATGCCCGAGTACGCGGGTTCGATCCCGGCCGAGGACGACGAGGATTTTTCAGGGGTAAATCCTGAGATCACGCACTTCCTTCGGAAGGGAAGTAAAGCCGTTGGTCCCGTGTAGTCGTTTGCCGGCTGCACGTTAAAGAACCCTTGCGAGGCAAAATTTGCGGCCCCTATAACGCCGTCCTGAAATGACCATGGCAGTTGATAAAGGACGTTAATACCAAACAAACCAAACCAACCAACCAAACCAAACCAAACCAATCACGTTTCGTTACCACGGATCACCACAGTTCACGTCTGACACAGCTTGCTGCACCAATCCGAGCATCCAACTCTTTTTTCCTGCTGCCCATCACTTGTGAATGCAATCCCGAGATACTTGAACTTCTCCACCTGTCTCAATGGGGCTCCCCTAACATGGAGAGTGCACTGAGCAGGCTCTCTTGAAAGGACCAGAATTTGTCTTAGCCACACTGATCTTCATCCCAGCTTCTTTGCATTTGGCTGCAAACCGCTCTAGTGCATGCTGAAGATTAGTGCGAGAAGTCCCAAGGAGGACAAGGTCGTCAGCAAAGAGCAACCTCTTCACCAAGCAGTCGCCCTCACATGCACGCTCATCACCTCTGCTGCCCCTGTCTATCTAGTCCATAAAGATAATGAACAAGAGAGGTGACAGTACGCACCCTTGGCGGAGTCCAACACCCACAGTGAACGGTCTTGACTTAATGCCATTTATCCGGACACACATCTCAGAACTTTCGTACAGAGGCATGACAGCAATCAGTAATTCTCCATCCACTCCATATTCTTGCAACACTTGCCAGAGCTTCTCCCGAGGAACTCTATCATATGCTTTTTCGAGTCGACAGTTTGGAGTAGACTATTTCCCCGACCTCTCCTCTCCAGACACTTAGCGTAAATTTTCCCAGGAATACTGAGTAAAGAGATGCCTCGATAGTTGCAATAATCACTGCAATAAATACAATTAATTAATCCTTTCAATCCCAGGAGATAAAATCATTTTAAGTGTAAAAATGGCTAAAATAAAAGAATAAAAATCACAAGAGCATCAAGATTTCTTGTTATCCCTCGAAAATTGAAGTTCAGACTTCATTGCAAAAAAACTTTCAAACACTAACTCATACGTTTAGTAATTAATGCACTTTTTTCCCTCAATTTATATAAATTAAATATACACTGATTGGAAGAAAGTAATTGGACACCTCGCACTGTGCATTTATTTACTTTTATTGATAACAGCTAATATCCTGTTGGCCCCCCTCTGGCTGCAATCATGGCGGCCACTCTCCGGGGCATGCTTTCCACAAGAGTATGTACGACCCCCCACAGGAGTCTCCTGCCAAATGTCCTGTACAGCCGCCCACAGTTCAGGTGGTGTTTTGGGGAGTGGGATACTACCCCTCAACTGACGCTCAACTTCATCCCACAGATGTTCGATGGGATTCAGGTCGGGGCTCTGGGCTGGCCACTGCAAGCGTTCAACGTTATTATCGGCATACCATTGCAGAGTATGAGCTGCAACATGTGGCCTGGCATTGTCGTCTTGGTACAGGCATGGCTCTAGACCGTAGGTTTGCCAAAGAGTTGGGAGAACCGAATTGTCCGGGACGGTAGTGTAGTCCGTAGCCCTCATGGTGCCTTCCACCTTCACTACCGGGCCTACGCCATACCACGAAAAACAGCCCCACACCATAATTCCTCCTCCGCCGAACTTCACTGTTGGGATGATACACTCAGGAAGGAGCTGTTTTTCAGGTAAATGCCACACCCAAACTCTGCCATCCGATCGAAACAATGTGAAGCGGGATTCGTGACTCCAGAGAACATGTTTCCAGTCCTCAACGGTCCAATCTTGGCGTTCCCTGGCCCATTGAAGTCTGTTCGTGTTGTTCGCCGGTGTGGGCTGCTGCTATGTGTTCCCTGTGGCTTGTGGGCTGCTGCTATGCCGTGATAGCCCAGCATGTGGGCCTCCTTTTGGAGGATCTTAGTGGATACGTGACATCCAGATGCCTGCTGGAATTCCCCGGCAATGGTGGTCATCGTCGAACATCGGTTCTTCCGTATCTCCCGCTGCAGCACCCAACGGTCCCTGTCGGTCAATGCGGGTGCATTCGTACAATGTCCATTCTTCTTCAGCACATACACCACTGTTGATTTCGGGTGGTTCTAGCTGCTGGCAATGTCTCGTATGGATGCACCTTGGAGCGACATTCCAACCAGGACACCTTTTTCGAACTCTTGTCAGCTCCGCCTGTCTCGGCATGATGCTTCAGTTAGAGTCAATGGTGTTGTCTGATGACTATCTTTGTATTTCCATACAGTAGTGACACGTGTGGTAGCGGAAAGGTCCATTTTTTGCTAGGTGGATGGGTGTCCAATTACTTTCTTCCAATCAGTGTAGTAATCCTTCGTACTGACATCAATTCACAAAAAAAAATACCAGCTTACGAAAGTTTATCCAAGAGTTTAATTACCACATCCTGTATTCAGGAGGGTTTGGGAAAAAAAATCAGGCTTACCAGGCTCGTTTACAACTGGCCTGAATGGTCAAACATCCCACTGTCTGTTCCGTCGACAATGTCTTCGAAAGTTGACTCTTAATATTCTGCTTCACACCACAAATTATATTCGCAAAGCAAGCGGAAGGCTCCCATCTTAACTTCAAAGTGGGTAGGCTCAGCGCTTGACAACGAACGCTTTACCTTAGCTGAGAAAAATTACTTCACTCACCGATTTCAAATATTTATCAGGAACACAAGACTGGTATAAATAAGAAATAAATTCTCAAAACAGTCATATAATAATGGTCAACAATGTTCTCAAAGGTTAGTTTAAAAATAAAGTAAAACTCATTGTTGCTGGGTTTTTTCCTTCTTGTAATAAGAATTGTTTTTTCTTAAGTGATGAGATATTCAGATTTTGGTCAGGTCTGGTGTCTGAAGCCATTAGCATCTGGCAGCCATGATGAAAATAAAACATCGTTGGATAGCGATATGGATAGCTGTCTAGAATATATGGATACAGTTTAAGATGAACATACAAGTGACCTGTCCGAAACATTGCTTGCTGCTAACAAATAATTAGTTGTTAAGAGTTTGTTTTTTAAAACTAATGGCCTTTCCCATTAGCCCAAACGCTGATTAGTGCCAGTTTGTGTTCGACCCCTGCACCCGTCGTTCAGATAAAGACTCCGGGCAAACAAGCCTGCCAGTTGTGCGAATTCAGATGATGACAAAGAATGAGTGTTTTGACTTTTTCCTTGCGCAACCATGAAGTATGGGCTGGATTGACTGAGAAATTAGTAATTAAACAACTAGTATATTAGTAAATGTTTTCCTGTCGCAGAACGCTCGACTAGCAGAACTATAGTGGAGGTGGCATGCGTTCATTCAAGGCTCAGCTTGGCATGGATTGTTTTGCTTCACGCGATGCAACACTATAAGAAACTTATGTTATATAAATATTTTGTCAATAAATTAAGGTAGCATAGTAACAGGTTCAATCCTTGAGGTAGCGCATTTTAGTATAAGTGTGAAGTAGAGCGGTAGATGCACCATCGCCTGGCCTGTGGATGTTCGGAACGTGGTGGCGCCTCTGTCCTTTAAAGGGAGTTGCCGATAAATGTAGCTGTCTTTTACCGTGGTCAGAGAGCGAGGAGCTGACAACTGAATTTGCATATTAGCGAGGGAGTGAGCCACCAAGGGTTCCAGTAACTCCCCCTTGTTATGATGTGACGTATGTTATTAATTATTATATATATATATAATTACCTATTCTTACCGTCTAATTAACCTATCTATAACCCAATAGTTTCGTTGATTGCCTAAATGATCATAAGATATACCCCCACCAATAACTACACCAGTAATTGTCTAAAGAATATATCTCCTTCCCCATGATCGTATAGTAAATGCTTAACAATTATATCCTCCCTTTCAGGCTGAAAATTTGCTTGACGACAATGAGTGAAAATAAACGTAATTTACAGGCACTAGCTATTTATTACCAGATCAAATCAGATATAAAATCAAAACAAAAAAAGGGAATTTCGTTAATTATTGCAAAACCATACATGGAGGAAAATATAAAGAAAAAACAAAAAGAAAAAATTTAAACTCAATGGTATTTAGGCTGGACTAAAACAAAAAAAAGAAAAAGAAAACAAAAAAAATAAAATAACACACAAGGCAACGCCTAATCAATTTCAAATCCCATTATGATAATAACAATTAAATAATAATCGGCAATTCACTGTTACGTTAAGAGTTTCCCCTTCCTAAACCCCCTTTTGTCAAATTAAACTAATCCGAGAGTTCCTTCGCATTAGAGTTTCTTGAATAGCAAATTATATTCTGTGCTTATCTCACTAATTACTTTTGGATAATAATCGTTCGTTACTGTTCTCAAAAAAAAAGGAAAGTTATTTCACACGCGTTGGGCCTAATTAAATTACACACTACCTTATCTTCGCTTTATTCTGCTCCCGGCTTGCGTAGGTCCGTTGCCGCCGACTCCGTCAGGTTGCTCCCGTGAGG
Source organism: Rhysida immarginata (assembly GCA_023313115.1). Taxonomy (NCBI): domain Eukaryota; kingdom Metazoa; phylum Arthropoda; class Chilopoda; order Scolopendromorpha; family Scolopendridae; genus Rhysida; species Rhysida immarginata. Next base: position 17,635 of record JAHWFO010056121.1, read on the forward strand.
TTTCCTCCGTGGTGGCCACATCGTTCGTTCACCCGTCGCCGCTCGTTGCTCCTTGGCCGCCGCTTCACCGGGTCCACTGAAACCGCAAAAGTCGTCCGACGTTCTTCTCCACACGGCTCTCTGCCTTTTCTTTTTCTCTGACTATCACTATGTGCTCCCACCTTTCATCTGCTTCTCTCTCTGACTGTCACTTTTCATCTGCTCCTGTCTACTCCCACATTTCATCTGTCACACATTCTCTTTTTCCTTCACTCTCTTTTTTTTTTTCTTTTCTTTCTCTTTCCGAGAAGAAAAATGATTTTTCCTTTCTTAGAATTTTCTTTTCTCTACTCGAAGGAACTCTAACCTTGAACTTTCACTTGCCTGAATTTCTTCTACCCCTTTTGTTCTATTTCCCCTTCCCTTCCTATCGCGATTCTCTCCCCGCCACCACCAAAGAAAAATTTCCTTTCCTTATTTCCTGATGGTTCTTAACCCTTTCCTTAAAGTTCACAGTGAATTGCCAATATATATAAATCTGAACACTTGCAAAAAGAAATAAATATTCTAAATAAATGAAAACAGCTATTTTACTTGTTCATCTCTCTCACTGTATTCATTCCCATTTTCAGCCCGATTGTTCAGTGCCCCCCCTTTATTATTGGATTTCCTTTAATTTCTACCTGTTTTATTTTATTTCGAATCAAATTTATATACAGTAACATATCCACACTGATATAAATGTGTTTATATCCGTAGGGACATATTCATATGTCACATAGGCCCCCCCCCCCAAACTCTGATAACTCATTCCGCAAGGACTGTGTTATCATTCACAGGCCCTCCGACCTGCTCCCGACATTACGAGATCACATCGGCTTCTTGCGGGTACCTCCCGTCATGTAACTCCCTATAGTTAATTTGGTTTTGCCGCGGCCGCAGTGCATACCTCGACTGCTCATTTCGTACCGGCCCTGTTTCACTGACGGCCCATCCCAGCAGTGGTAAATCGTCACCCCAATCGTCATCTGTCTCATCGTCTCTCCCCTCTATCGCGGATGTGTTCGCCGGGCGTTTCTCGGCCCGCGCCGCTTGCCTGCTCGGTTGCTCCTGTGTGCATGTCTTGAGCCTATCTATATGCACTGTCTGGGTCTTCCCCGTTTTAATGTCTTTCACCTCATAATTAACAACGCCTAGCTGTCTAACGACTCTATATGGTCCAATGTACTTGAACGCCATTTTTCTTTTTCTTCCCTCCTTTCGAGAAACCCAGACCAGTTCGCCTGCCTTGTAAGCTGTGAGCGCTCTCCTTGTTCTATTCATGTATTCCACCTTCCGTTTCCTTTTCCGCGTGCTCGCTTCCGCCACTATCGCCCTGGCTTCCTCAAGTCGTTTAGCCAAGTGCGAGCGATAGGTCTCGTAATTAGCTTCTACATTGTTCTCTTCCTCCGCCCAAGATGTTGGCGTTCTCGGGTCGAACCCATAGATGAGGTACGCTGGCGTATCCTTGGTGTTCTCGTTAACTGCGGTCCATATCGCGAACAGTGTCACATCCAGTTTATCCGCCCAACCTCTCGGGTGGTTCTCGCATAATGCTCGCAGTGTGGTCGTGATTGTCTGGTTAGGCCTTTCGCATATTCCGTTCGCGGTAGGTCTATATGCCGTTGTGGGTTTGTTTGATGCCTAAGTCTTGATATAGTGCCCGTAAGATCTCCGACATAAAGTTTTTTCCCCTGTCCGTCACTATCTCTTTTGGTATACCATACCGACAGATGATGTTCCTAAATAGAGCGTCTGCGATCGCCTTCGCGGACTGGTCTCTCAACGCCACGGCCTCCGGGAAGCGAGTAAACGTTTCCACCATGACCAGTATATACCGGTGGCCTGATGTGATTATTCTACCGGTCCTATCACGTCCAACGCCAGCGTGTGATACGGCTCGCTGACTATAGGTCGGTCTTGAAGTGGCGCTTTCTGTTTCTTTTCCTTCGTCCGCTGGCACGTTGTGCAATTACCTACGTACCTCGCAATGTCCGTGCTCATTCCCGGCCAAAAGTACATGTCTCGCACTCGCTGTCTAGTCTTAGCGATCCCTCAGTGTCCCGCCAGTGCATTGTCATGCGCTTCGCTCATGATTGCTTCCCTCATATCCTTCCCAACACAAATTTTCTTTCTCTCCTGCCCTCTATGGTTCGGTTCCAAGTATATTACCATGACTCCTTCTAAGCGGAACCTGCCTGCTCCACCCCGTCCCTCTTGCATGCTGCTCATTCCTACGAGGTTATTTTTTATCCGCCGCGTCCATTCGTCCCGCTCCTGCGCCCTTGCCAGCCCCTGTGTCCAGTCTGACTCCTCAGCTATTAAGGCTGATATCTCCTCTGTCCCTCCTGGTTGTGATAGCATGTCCGCTACGGTATTTTTAGCCCCCGCTATATGCGTGATGTGGATGTCATATTCTTCTAATTCTAACGTCCAGCGTAGGATTCTCTGATTCGCCCCCTTCATCCCTTTCATAAATGATAATGGCTTATGGTCGGATAATATGTTCACTCTGTATCCCAATATTACGTTCCTAAAATGCGTCAACGCTTGTACTATCGCCATTGCCTCCTTTTCTATGACACTATAGTTTCGCGGTGCTCCATGGAACTTGGCACTGAAATAAGTGATGGGCTGCAACCCCTCCCCTTGCTCCTGTTGAAGAACTGCCCCCATGGCTTCCTCGGACATGTCTGTGTGTAGGTAGAACGGTAGCGTATAGTCTGGTGACACCAGCACCGGTGCTGAGGTGAGGGACCTCTTCACTTCTTCAAACGCTGCCTGGCATTCCATTCCCCATTTAAATTTGGCATGCTTTTTTGTTAATGACGTTAGCGACGCCATCGTCCCGGATAAGTTGGGTATAAACTGACGGTAGAAGTTCGCCGGTCCTACGAAGCTACGCACCTGTCTCACAGTCCTGGGCGGTTGTAATATGAGTATCGCGGCCATATTCCTTTCGTCGGGCTCTATCCCCCTCCCACTGATCCTGTGTCTGAGTTAATTCACCCTCCGTCTGGCGAACTGACACTTCTCTTTATGTAGTTTTATGTTGTGCACACGTAGGCGCTCAAGTACCCACCGCAATAGCTCCTCATGTTCTTCCGGTGTCAATGAGTATACCAATATGTCATCGAGGAACAACTGTATCCCGCTCCCTATTCTCTCCCCCAGCACATTTACCATAAATGCTTGGAATATCTGCGCGGAGTTCCTCCCCCCCCTGGGGCAATCTGGTGAGTTGAAATTTTCCCCAAGGCATCTGGAAAGCGTAGCATTCCCTGAGGTGTGGTGCGATGGGTATCTGAAAATACCCCGACTTCAGGTCGATCACCGAGAATATGCTGTGGCCGTTGAGATTGTGAATGATGTCGTTGATGATTGGGGCTGGGAAATCGATCGGATTCGTGACCTCGTTTACCCGTCTGAGATCCAGGGTCATACGCAGCTCACCCGATACCTTTTTCACTATGTGTACCGGTGAATTCCAAGCGCTTGTGCTCTGTTCTATGACCCCGGCCCTATAATATTGATGTATGAGTTCTTTGTACGGCGCCATATGTATATATGGTATAGCCTCACGAATATCGGGTTGTCTTTGTTTATCACATATTCTGCCTGGTAGCCCACTACCCCTGGCAGATTCTCTAGCCCATCCGCAAAGCAATCGTCGTAATGCTCCGTCAAATTTGTCATTCGCGCCCGAACTGTCGAGTCCCACATCTCCCCGGCGCCATCCCCGTCCCCTTCTGCCTGGTTAACCCATATTATGCTCTTATCGCCTCTCCCCGCGTGCCTCCTTTGTTGATCCCTCATGTCTCTCAACTCCTCTTTCAGCTGCGCGATTTGTTGCTTCAACCCCCTCATCTCCTTTATTGTCCCGGTATTCTCCAAGCGTTGCAGCTTCGCTACCGCTTCCTCCACCGACTGGGGGTCTAGGTACACCCATGGCGCTGCGAATTCCGGTTGCAGGCCCCGTCGTAATCTATCCAGGAGGATTTTCTCTCTGTTCTGTCCCTGCAGCCATATGCATTCACTGGCTTTGTCATATAAAGCCTCCAATGTCGCTGCGAACTCCTCGACCCTCTCATCTGGCGCTTGCTTTGCGTTAAAAAACTCTCGATCTGCGTCGTCACAAGGCGTTAGCTTGGGGAATAATTTAATTAGTTTCTGGGTGAATACCGAGAACTCCCCCACTTTGAAGAGCTCAAACTCGACCGCCTTCCGGGCCACAGCTCCTTTCAGTTTTGACTTGGCGATCGTGCATTTCAGCTCGTCCGGCCATTTGGCTATCTCCCCAATTTGTTGTATAGTGTTGACGAACTCGTCTACCGGAATTCCCCCATCCTTTCCCGAAAATTGAGGTATAATGCCAGCGAATCCCGATAGTATTGGGGTTTCTATCTGGCTAATCGCCTCAATTGCAGCTGCCTCCGTCGCGCGCGTTGGTGGAGCCATCGCTCGCACTAGCCGTCCAGTCGTACCGTTGTGTTCTTGCGGGATAATTTGGTGCTCCCGTTGCTAGAAGGCTAATACCTGGTTAACGTACTACCTGAGTGCCAATTTCTTTCGAAAACCCTGGCCCAATCCAGGAGCCACCTGCGCGCTCGACTTACGCTTGAATAATCGCCCGGCGTTATCGTCACGCATCAAGTGCCTGGTCGCAAAACATCAATATGTTGACACCTTAATGAACGTGTCGTATACCAAAACGAAAAATTTACCGGGACCCCTAGGAACACTAGTGTGCTCGAAGTAACACTGTAAGTCGGTGTTCCCCGTTACACGCCTAGATTCTGGTCACGCAGCACCAATGTGACGGTGTATCTTTACGCTATTTATTTGGTATATATTTACCTTATCTATTCTTACCGTCTAATTAACCTATCTATAACCCAATAGTTTCGTTGATTGCCTAAATGATCATAAGATATACCCCCACCAATAACTACACCAGTAATTGTCTAAAGAATATATCTCCTTGCCCGTGATCGTATAGTAAATGCTTAACAATTATATCCTCCCTTTCAGGCTG
>JAHWFO010056131.1:5928-18489 GCA_023313115.1 Rhysida immarginata
TGTCCAGAATGTCTAAAAACTTTCATTTTTACTTCAAAATTACTGGAGTTTTATTAAAATTCCTCACCAACTTAATAAAACCTTCAATCGCTAGTCCATGCTAGTAATCATAATTTTCTAAATGATTATTCCACAAACAATGAATATTTTACAATAGTCTAAATATACACTTAAAAAAAACAAATTTATTTTAGCAAAGTAGGAGTTAATCATTATGTGAAAAAATTAGGGGAAGAATCAGATTTCAAACTTTAACTAAGATGGAAAATGAAAATGTGAATATCTCCAATAGTAAATCTTATGTGGTAATCACTCGAATAATTATAAGCATAGCATTGATATGATGCGACAAAACAATTCCAATATTTCCCGTGGGTATTGTCGAACTTTTCTACGATATATTGTGCAATTTTATCCCACTCCGACGGATATATTTCTTTGGCGTAAGCGGCAGTCTCAAAAGCAAGGGTCTCCATTTCTGAGGGTAAATTAGACTCGATGATAGTCACTGAATAGGTTGTCCCCTTCCTGTCAATTATAGAATTTTATTACATTTAATGCATAAGGCTTTCAATTAAGTAAAGTTCTGAAATAACGCATTTGTCATTAAATATGCATACATACACGTTGACAGTTGTGCTACGAGCATCCTTTGTTTTGAAAAAAATTGCCCCGCTTTCTGCCTTAATTTCTGTGGATAATTTGTCAGCACTGAAAATATTTGTAGAAGAGAGAAAATTCAGATAAAAATAAGCAATGAAATTACAAGGGGAAAAAATAATGTTATTTTGTCACAAGCATCAATCGAGCGTTGAGAAAAAAATCACAAATCCACAAAAATCATTTTTAATGTCTTAAATGTCGTTTCGGGGGCTATGTTCCCTTCATCAGTGAGTGATTTAGCTGATAATCGACACTCAAACAGTGAAGTGTACATTTATTCAGGTGGGACAGAAACGGTGCTTTCACGAGGCTCACCCTTCCAAACTTGGTCGGTTTTATTTAGGCAGCTCATAAAGAGGTGTGACCAAACGCAGGGCTGAACACACAAAAACAGATGGTTCGGCCTTTGCAAACCATATTTTAAATGAAAGACAGGATTATGACTCCGAATTGTGAAGTGGTTCACTCTTGTAGAGATGCCAGTTTGTTATATTTTTTGTAATCTTTAGAAATTGTAAGAAACAAAGCAACGAATCAGTTACTGAACTATGATGAAGGCCCCATGCCAGTAGGGATTGGTTACCCCTCGCAAAGTTCATTCTAAAGTAAATAGATTTTTTAAGCGAAGCTCTTAAAAACGGAAAAGGCAGGCCAGGGTTCTTGTCGGTTATGAGTGATTGCTTTTGTTTCATGTTGACCTTCTTGTAATTAGTTTCTGCTTGTTTAATTTTTTTGGTTTGGTTTATTTGTGTTACAATTTTATTATAAATACCGAGTTCTCTGTCTGCTAAACCACTCACTGATGAAAGGAGCATATCCCCCGAAATATACATCTGAGGTATTAAAAATGATTATTGTGGATTTGTGGTTTCGTCTCATCGCTCGATTGATCGTTGTGTCCGCAGTTTCTTGGCGAATTCTTCTTCTAGTATGATGTCAAAGCATTTTGACTGTGGTAGCACAGCTTCTGGATCTCTCAGCCGTGTCGCTAAAAAGAAGTTAACAGTATTTCAAATCAGTCACATCTTTAGTATGTTGCTTGTTTAGCGCTGTAATAAAAACGTCATCTTGAAGTGCTCGAAATATCCTTCGCTTTCGCATATGTAATAGACTTGATGTAAGAAATCCCATTCTAATATTCATGACTCCGTCGGAAATTGGAATTGCATTCATTTCCAGTCTGCACATTGTCTTCTACAAATCAAAAGTTATAAATTTTCATTAATTTCAAAGAAATTATAATTATTTATCAGAGCGGCGTTGATGACAGTCATTAGAAGAACTAACTAGACGCAACAGCTAAGGTCTTTGTTACGTCATTGGAGAACATTGATATTTTACTCAAGAAATCCTCCAATGAGACAAAAGAGGTGTCGACAGGTGAGAAGGTAAAAGTGGAGGGGATGGCCGATCAGATTAGCAGCGCACGAGTGGGAATAAGAAATGTGGCTGAAGCGAAGGCGTTATGGAGTTCGTACGAAGAGACGTCACTTCCTTAGTGATTCGCCATCTTGGTTCCACACAGCCATTGCTAGGTAGAGTTTAAATCATTTTCTCCTTTTGAAATTAATTTTGGGTCGTCATAAAAAACGTAGCAATAAAATATGGTTTTATTGCAGACATCCTGATCGCTTATGTAGCCAACTATTCTTAGAATCAGTATATCTAATGCTTAGCAATGGCATGTGTGGAACCAAAATGGCGCGTTGCCAAGGGGTGGACCTAACTGTTACGTCTTTCTCGTTGGTCTCGTGCAAAGTCAAGATACCAAGGCCTGGAAGCGAAAAAGTCACCTGACCATCGGGGTGCTAGCAACAATCCAACCTTCATTGTTTCCAACAAACGAAAAAACACCGATTGTTAACATCCAGGATGGAGTGCGAAGTCCATAAGTGAATAATCTGTGTGTGTGGATAAAATGAATATTTTGGTCGAAAATAATGTTGCACAGGTTAACTAGGAAGCGGCTCTACGAATGAAAAAGATACAAGTAAGATTTCCCAATTAATGTTATTAAGAAAAAGAGACAAAAACTGTTTCCCGGACCCTTCATAAGAATAGCAGAGTTCCCGTTCGCTCCTTTATCGGCAACTGAACTTGAATATTGGTCTGAATTAAGTAAAATAAAATCTGAGGAAATAGATTTATTATTTCATTGCGTGAAATGAATTTTTCCTCAAGGCCTCTTGGCTATTATGGGTTCTGGCATTGACAGTATAAATGCTCGTTAAGTGTAGGCTTTAATTGCTTAGCTTGTGACTGACTATTTGTTCTATTTGGAGTTCGTGGTACCGTAATTGAAGCTGCATCCACCTGTATCCATTTTAGAACTTCGTCATTTTTGCTGTGTAAATGGCATACTGAATTTGCCGAACTTCAGTGGCCAGCTTAATTGCATACAGGTTGTTTACATTTAATTTTCGTCTAACCCCTGCTGAACTTTATTTGTATTTACTATCTGCTTGGAATAAAAGCGTTTACAAAGACTTAACGCTCTTTTCATTCTGGAGTGCTAAAATGTATTTTTTCAATATTCATTGACGATTTTAGCCGGCTAGTACGGTGACTGTCACGTGGATTTCATCACTGACACGAACGGTCGTTCTAGAGGGAAAAAGATCGTCATCACGAATGACGTCGGTGACGAAAGTTTTGTCATCCCAAAAAGTTCTCGTGAGAGAAGGAGAGGAGCACGAGAGGGGAAAGAAACTCGAGGAGAAAAAGCATGGCAGCGGATTCGAATGGACGTGCAATGCGACCGAGCTGGAATTCATGTATTGGAAAACAGGCCGGAACGCTATCCACCAAGGAGAATGCCGAAAGTAGGCAAGAGCGTTTAAACACGGAGCTAGGCGTAAACCGCTACGAGGGAGGAGTCGAGATAGAGGTCGGTGAGGCACGCGACCGACGTCTCCAGGAGCGTCGAGCGACACTTGTACGGAAAGAGGTGGACGACAAATTCGACGTTGGAATTGCACGGGCCGTGGAGTTTCTTTTCCGTTGCATAGGAGTGGAGAATTCTTCAAGCGTCAGCGAAAGTCAGACGGAGGAGCCACCCGTCACCCACAAAGGTACGACGGCGGTGAATGGAAGGAGCCCGTCGGACGCTGATATCGAATTCAGAACTCGGATAATTACGGTAGGCAACCTTTTAAGTTCTTTATTACGGGCGCTATGCCGTAATTTATTTGAAAATACCGGCGATATAGACTGAACTTTATCAAGTACTATTCGAGTATGAGGCCATTAATTGGATAGAGGGGGAAGAAGTCATTGGAGTGTTTCCCTGCTTTATGCGACAGTTTGTGTTGAGTGGAACAGGAGGGTTTGTTCAAAGGCCTTCTTCTGTTCACTTTTCATAAACGAACATTTAACGAAAGCTGTGTTTTTGGTGTCACGACGAGAAGGCAACGAAGCGACGCTCGTCCAGCCAAGCTCCGTTAAAGTGTTTGCGCATCGAAGGTCGTCGCTGATCGTAAAGGAGCTACATTTAACCGTTTCCCGTTATCAGTGTTTGGGCTACCGCATCGTCTCATGCAACGTATACAGCCAACGAAGTTATTATTGTAGTTAATTGCGATTGCTTCGACGTCACGAGGGTTCAGTGCGCCGTATTTGAAGTGCTTATCAACAAATGAAGGATGATATTTTGTGTTGTTTATCAGAACGCCGTGAATTGAGCTTCTGAGTGATTTATAAAATATTTATTAGAACGCCGTTATTTGTGCTTCTAAGATAAATATGTGTGGTAATTAGCCATAGTGCCATTGTTTACGCATCAGTTCAATTTGTGTGATCGGGCTAGTTATATTTTAACAAGCATTACCTGCTTGATTGTGAAGAATATCAGTGTGTCAATATTCTGAGTGCTTCAGTTTTCACTTCAGTGCAAGGTGCGTCCGTTCTGAGAGTAATATTTATGTGCCGTATTGTTGTTCTACGTTTCTCTCATCCATAAGTTGGAGTGTGTGTATCATTACCTATAAACAAGGTATCGACAGAGTGTACTACGTATTTGACAACGGGGCGTCTTGTATTTCTCACTTCAGCTTGTGTGCCAGTGTTTACGCCAAACGTCAAGATTTCTGCGAACGACAATCGTCTACAGAAGAAGACGTTCCAAGTCTCCAATCTATCGCACCATTTTGACCAGTACCTTGCTCGTCTTGCCAAGTCGGGGACTTGTTAACGGGAGGCGACAGGCGCTCCTCACGTGACTATTCATACTACTTACCTGCGAGAGACATTTATGCTTCTGCGTCTACCGAACATAATTCAATGACTCATGGTTACCGGCAAGATCAAAACTCAATCGTGGACTTTCGCTATGTTTAAAAACCATTTGACATTCTTGTGAATTTAAGAATTTATAATATTTTAAGAGTTAATAAAATATTATTCTTTTCTTTTATTTTCTCGTTTCATTATCTTGTCACTCACTCTGCTACATCCACGTGACAGTGACTATAACTCTGCATTTCCATGCCCTGTTTTGGTGAAGCAGACGGACTACGTATTAGTTCTATCAATGTTGTTTTCTTACAAATTCAGTTTGTAACAAATGAAGTTTAATTGTTTAGTATTTTCGTTAACATATATAAATATTATCTGTAGCTATATAACCTGAAATTTACGTTTTACTTTGAGGAAATTTTTTTTTATCGGAACGGGATTTGAATATGTAATTGCAAAATAAGGTTCCAGCGTCTTACAGCGCCTTCCACCACAAATACCCTATTGTACAATTCGGACATTTAAAACAAACTTTATGAAATTTTTTTCTTCGGAAAATTTTGAGAAGTGCATCGAATGGCTTTGCATGGGTATTTAATTAGGGAAAGCTACTCGTAGAATTTATTTTTATCAAAATTGGTGAGTCATAGTACTTGGAGTCTCCTTGTTAATTAAATTTAGTCGTTTGTTCGTTCTCTAATCTCGTCTCGGTGATTGTTTTTTATTTGCTAAACAAATCTCACCTTTTTAATATTAAACACCTTGACAGTTATACTGTACCTATGATTTACCAAAATAAACACATTTAAGAAATTCCTTTAGGTAAATATCACCTGGATTCAGGACCGTTTATTGTAAGCAAAACTAGCTGCAGAAATGGCAGCACGCCGAGAGCTATCCGTATTTGCATGGGGAATGACTGTTGGTGCCAGACGGATGGGTGCCTCAATATCAGATGTAGCCAACACCCTGCAATTTTCCCGCACAACCGTTGCAAGGGTCTGTCGAGAGTAACCCAACGAGGGGTTACAACCCATGTCGGACAGCGGACAGGCCGCCCACGCCTCATCGATGCCAGAGATGTTCGCCGGGTCACCCGGCTTGCAACTGCTGACCGAAGGGCGACAACTGGTCAAATCACCATGCTGTACAACCAGGGACGTCCCACAACTGTGTCCGTGACGACAATTCGGCGAACCTTGACAACTGCAGGCTTTGGGAGCAGGACGTCACGACGGGTGCCACTCTTGACAGCTGCACATCGTCGGCAAGGCATAGGGCAAAAGTGCAACCAACATCGACATTGGACCCGCTGAGGACTGGCGAAGGGTTGCCTGGTCCGACGAGTCACGGTTTCAGCTGTATCGGGCTGATGGTTGTGTCCATATCTGGCGCAGGCCACACGAAGCCATGGACCCCGCTTGTCAGGTGGGGACCACTCAGGCAGGTGGAGGTTCCATACTGGTCTGGGTTTTTTTCTCGTAGCATGCAATGGGTCCATTGGTGCATCTGACATCCACTCTGCGTGCTACTTTCTACATCGATCTGCTTGGAGACCACCTGCACTCCTTCAATTGCTGTTTTTACCCCGCGGGCGACGGCATCTTCCAGCAAGATAATGCGTCTCCACACACGGCCCTTGTGACACGGCAGTGGCTGGAGGAACATGCTGCCGATTTCACGACAATGATTTGGCCTCCACGTTCCCCCGATTGTAATCCCACTGAACGTCATCGAACGATCTATCAGGTCGTCACCAACACAACTGGTAAATGCAGCATCGCTATGGAGTGCAGTGGAGGCGGCATGGCTTGCAGTGCCTGTGGATGTGCTCCGGGGACTGATACGAGTAGACTGTCTTCGCCGTTATCCGGGCCAGAGGGGACCCAATACGTTATTAGGCAGGTGTGCCATGACTTTTGGTGAGTACATCGTCAAAAGCGGAGGTTGCACTAAGGAAGTTTTAGCGTCATTGAAGCGATGGGATAAGCAAATTCTAAGCCGAAAAAAGTATTGGAAGGAAATGAGTTTACTGTTTTAATTAATACTAAATGAGGAAATAGTTGAATAGATATAACGGGTATTGAATTAATCTGCCAAGAAGACAAAAAATGAGCTGGATCGGATAGATCCCCAAAGTTCTTTCAAATTGGCAATATTGATTTTGCTCTGGAGAATTGATAGATTAATTTGATTACAAACTTTCGTGATAGAAATACACAGTATTTAGAAACTGCGGTGCGAATGATATCAATACTGCAATTAAATAACTGGAGCCAGATGATAATTGCAAAAACTAGTTTAGAGATTATTAGAGTTTTTTAAAGCCTACTTCCGTTTTCTATGAGGATCTTTTTCACCTTTTATATAAATAATCGGTTGATTTAAACGAATGTTAAGATTTCAATATAATCTTAGAAGATTAGTCTGTTATGCGAAAAGCATTTTTCAAGCATGCTACAGATGATTTGTCTGCTGATATTCTGAAAATTCGAGTATTATTTTCATTCATGGTCAGAAACCTTTCAAGATGGTTAGGTCACTTTGGATATCACCGGAGGCTTGGTCTTCGTTTTTGCCTTAAAAAGGAAATTAACATCGACATATGATAACATGTCAGTGGAAGTTAAGAGGTGAAACGCGTCACAACGGCATAAAGAGTACTACTAACCGCAGAACATTGCATAATGTCGCGGTCAGAATACCAAATGCGAGTTTATATAATTGATGCGTTTTAGACAGGAAGTATTCAATCAACTCCACATGGTGAGCCTAAGACACGTAAGTCAGCTAATAATTGATGTAATGTTTATCTCACACATGAGCATAACAGTCTTCCACAACAGTCGTAGGCACTCCTGCAAAAAGGTCGCTAATTCAAAAAGTATCCTTGAAGATGGAAACCTACTTCGCAACTTTGCCCCCAAATTCCCCCATAAAGGTTCAATGATATTAAGATCAGGAAACTGAGGGGGGGGGGGGTAGTCGACGTGTTATAGTTCATCATCGTCTTCCTTAAACCAGTCTCGGACAATTGCAGCAGTGAATGGAAGCAGAGCATTATCATCTTGGAACACAGGTCGTCAATCGAGAGAACGCAGTTTGCAGCATTGGATGAAGATGGTCGACCAGAATACTGACATAATACTGTGCTGTATCCCACCCATGCAGGAAAACAAGTGGGTCGAGACCACGATAAGACATCGCCCTCCACAGCATCACTAATCCCCTTCCATGCTTAACAGTAAGAAGGAGACTGTCAACATCATAAGGCTTCTACTGACGCTCTCCAAACGTAAACACGTCCGTTTGTCTGAATTAATGTGAACGACGATTCGTCTGATCAGATGACATTCTCCCATTTCTATGTTTGCGACACAATTTTCGTCGTTTCATGGTGTCAAAAATGGTTTGTGGAATAGCCACTGCCGTATATGTTCGCTGCATGCAGTTCATGCCGGATAGTTTTTGTTGATACAGCTTCCTGTAGATGTGTGTTCGTTTTAGATGTTATCTGGGATGCTGTTGTGTTGTCCGCTTCAAAACTATTCAGTCTGTATCAGTGAGCTTCAACTTTCGGCCACTGTTGTGTTTGGCAGATGATGTCTTTCCCTGTTTCTTATAGGCTATCACAGTACTTCTCCCGACCCCACCCAGCAAGGGTGGCTCCATGCCTCTTTCGAAATCTGAGAGGTCAGCCATAACGGAGTTTCAACGCCGCAAAATATTTAGCATTCGCACGCTATCACTGCTACTAATAGACTGATGTGTCTACATTCTCACTCGCTAGGTGACACGGTTCAAAACTAGATGGTGGGACTATAAACTAGACAGGATTCCCTATACCTCGTCCAACAAGAGAAAAACAGGGCGTGTTTCCGGTCTGATATCGACTACTCACTCATCCGCAATGCTTTGTGGGATCTCTCCTTCAGCGGCTGCACAAGTCAATTTGTAATGGCGACGCCCGTGCAACAACTCTTCAGCCAAACAAGGAAAAACTATTCACAGCCAGGCTAGGGAGATTGTGTGGAACGTATTTTGCTACTTAAAAGGAAAACAGTGTTTTAAAAGCTCATCTGCCTTGATAGAAGAAACTTCCAAGGCAACGCAAGTTTCTTTTTCTTGCGTTCGAACAATTGTTCAAGAAGGAAACGAAGCGTCTTCATGCGAAGCTACCACCCCCTCTCCTCACTTTTCGACTCCTGGAAAGAAAAGGCCCAGGGAATCTCGAACAACGAATCTGGATGACTTTGACCTCTCGATTGCACGAGCATGTGTATCCGAAATACACTCAGAAGGTAATTATCCTACTCTGAAAAATGTGTACCATAAATTTAGAGAAAAAACTGACTACGTCGGATCGAGAACTTCCTTCGCCACCATTATGCATGATAAATTGCATATGAAGTATGGCAAAATCAACCACCGTCAATTTTACATCGAGCGGACAGATGTTATCGCACAACGACGTCGTTTTTTAAGGCAAGTACAAATGCTACGCAGGGACCCCACACGTACTTTCATATATCTGGATGAAACGTGGGCTAATGCACACCATGGCCGTGAAAGACAGTGGCATCACGACGGGAAAAGCTGTGCTCAACCAGGGAGCTCGGAACCCTACCGCGGGCGTTTCATTCCTACGGGTAAAGGCTCCCGTCTCATTCTTTTGCATGCTGGAAGCGATAAAGGGTTTGTGAACGACTGCTGTTTATTATTTCGGTCAAAAAATAAATCCGCAGATTACCATGACGAAATGAATGGGGATTGTTTTCATGAATGGTTTAGAACAAAACTGCTGCCAAATATTCCGAAAAATTCAGTAATCGTCATGGATAATGCCCCATATCACTCGGTGGAGAAGGCCAAAGCGCCGTGCAGCAATACAAGGAAATCGGATATGATAGAGTGGTTGGCCCTACGAGGAATACCTACCGAAGCAAAAATGTCAAAAGGTGAGCTGTACGATGTTATCAAACAACACAAAACAGCAAAGCGCTATGTTATGAACTGGCTAGCGATGCCGGCCATTTAGTGATAAGACTACCTCCTTATCACTGTGATCTCAATCCCATTGAACTTATTTGGGCACAGGTAAAAGAATATATACGGAAGAAGAATACAACTTTCAAGATTGCTGATGTTGAAAAACTAACGAGAACGGCAATTGATAAAGTAACTCCTGAAAATTGGAGAAAAGCGATAGAACACGTTTTGCGTGTGGAAGAACGATATTGGGAAACGGACTGTTTGATTGAAGATCAAGTGGAGCCTTTAATAATTCATGTTAATGGAGAAGACAGCAACAGTGAAGAAGAAGAAGAGTGGAATGACATTAACGTTCTACCACAATCTCCTTAGCCTGAATTTAGATATAATTCAAAAAGTCTTTTTCAAGACTATACATTCAAAGGCCATTCTCATGGCCAGCAAATAAACGAAAGAGATATCGTATCATAAAACTGTATTTTATTAAAAAAATAAAAAATAAGATAGCATCTTTAATAAAACCTTATAATTCTTTAAAAAAAACAAAAAACATGTCATTAGAATGTATAAATATTTAAAAAAAATGATGGTTAAACAGACTGCACGTTATTACCTTAAAATAAGTAAACGATATATAGAAAATTGAGTTAAAAGACAATTTTATGAAGTGTACAATTATTTTAATTATAATTAAAGCAAAGCAACTGAATAATATTAAAGCTTCTGCTGTAATATTATAAAGCGCTTCTTCAATGAGACATGAGACAGAAGTGAGTAAGCGCATGAGGCCCCCTTTCTCTGATTGGCTAATCTGAAACTTCCTGTGACACACCCTGTTTTTCTCTTGTTGGACGAGGTTTAGAGCATTGTATTTACATAGGTGTTCACATTATCTTGTCCAACCCCTGTATATAGCAAATGAATAAAATTCTATAATTAAAAAAATACACTAGTTCCAACACACATTATTTTGATGTCATATTTTTTTTTTTTTTAATTTTAATATTTTGTATTGAATTCTCTACTTAAGAATTAAAATTTGGGGCTTTCATTTTAAGATCACATAAGTTTTTAATGCTTAATTTTAATGAAGTTAACTTACTTACTTTTCTGAGTGGCTGATGGAACGTTTTTCACCTATAAAAAAAATTAAATAAAAGATAAATTGGCTTTTAACTAATCATATTGTAGCAATGAATGTTCATACGTTATTACTGTGTACAGTCATGGACAAAAAAAAAACGCTCCCTCACTCTGTGCTATTATATTTTTAAACGAGCGTTTACTACTTTGGCACTAGATGTGTGATATCGTTTAGTTCAGTCAGAAAATTATCTAAATTTTTAACCAATAAAATCATACCATTCTATTTTAAACGCTCATTAAAAAATATAGCAGCATAGAGTGAGGGAGCGTTTTTTTTTGTCCATGACTGTACTCATCTGCTATTTAAAATTCAACCCTTTGATCTTATTACCTATCCCACCACTACCTGTAATGATGGAAGCCTTACTCCCTCTTTGTCAAAATTCGCAATGGCCGTGGATCGTAGAGTGGCTTTCACTTACCTGGCTAACAGTCAGCACCCTCCCCGAGTAAATAATAACAATTCCCACATTTCCTAACTACGGGACCCTCCTCCCCTCTCAAAAGTGTCAACCAAACTGCCAAAAATTGCGTTCAATTAAAGTTTAAATAAGATTTATTCAAATATTAAGTAAATATGTTAGTAACTACAAATAGCAAAAAGTAAGCAAAAATTAAGTAAAATTTCAAATATAAAAGTCATTCAATAAGTGGTAATCATTAAAATAAAGTCTGTAGTATTGACGCGTAAATTTCTTATGCGCAATTATCGCGTACACGACGGCCCAAAGTAAAGAAAGTCGGATACCTACTAATTTATGCAGATCACTCTGTATTCCAGTCCGGGTATTAATCGTTCCCACTGCTGTCAATTCACTGTGATGTCTGTCTGCTGAATGCTTGTGAGCTTGTTCTCGACGTTCTGTACACATGCGGTATTCCCTGTCGATGTATCGTCCTGTTGTCTCACCTACGTTGACACCAACCGACTACGCCGCGAGCCAGCCCTAATCGACAGCCCTTGTATCAGCTTGGCTTCCACACCAGTGCGACCAATCTCGTCCGATGGCTCCGCTCCGCTCACTGTAGCGCCCGAGCCTCCTGGACCGTCCCGTCCCGTCTCGTCTCGTCAATACTGCATCTCCTGACCCAACTTCGATCCTCCTACCGGAACATCGGCACATGGTATCGAAGGCACGTGCAAACGTCCAGGCCAGATTCACAGTTCATCCGTGGCCTCCTCTCAGTCACTGTGGTTTCTTCATGAAGAGCACAAGAGCACACAATACAATCCTTTCACGAGTCTTCGTTTTCGTGTTAAAAACACTTCTTTTTGCACATCACAATTTCACAAGAGCACATTAATTTCGATTGCCTGATTGGTTCAATTCAATTTTGAGATCGCGTCAACAATACTTTCGTTTCGATTCACGTGTAACCCCCACGTTTTCTTATGGCAAGGGGACGCTATGAGTCATGCTGAAGTGGCTTCGCTTCCCCACGCCATTCGAAATGTCAGAGTTCACGTTTCCGTTTATAGTTCAAATCAACGAAAAACGACATTTCTGGCAGTTTTAATAAAACACT
>JAHWFO010056143.1:0-11377 GCA_023313115.1 Rhysida immarginata
AATGGTGTAATAGAGATGCCAATGGTTTTGGTCTTACTAGAAAATAATGAACACAATAAGTCTTTTTTGAGTTTGAAGCGTGTCGGTCCTCTAGCTGTTATTGTTGACTAAATCCTTGACAAAGCCGGGAATAAATGGCGAAACTAGTTGGAACTCCTGATGTCCCTCTGTTATACTGTAAGGCCACCACCTGTTTAGTTAATAGGAACAGTATTATGATCCATCCTTCCACCGATATGTTATTGTTGAGTTATTTAGAGGAAATAATTTTTAAACAGAAAGCAATGCATGTGGCAAACATTTTAAATCGCCTTATTTTCTTTCCAGTTGGATTGTTTCAACCCAATTTCGTACTACGCGATTCTTTTCATTGTTACGACGTGAAAAGCTTATGTCAAGGAGGTTTCTCTTTTGGGAGCAGCCCGCTCATTAGTATTTTTGCGCAGATTTTCGCTTGGTCGCGAGCCACCAATTTGTTTTGTTTTTTTTTGGATTGGAGGTCTTAGGTTGGAACTGATCGGGAGGGTCAGAAGAGCTACGGAGGAGTCGAGTCGCAAGAATTGCGAGCTCCAATTTTCCGAGTAAACTTTACCCTTCTACTATTTTCATTGGGTTAATGTTCAACAGCTATGATTGTCTGCTTTCATTAGTTTACGCAGTCCTCCGTCATCTATCTAGCACCTTTGGTAGCAATTTTACTTAAACAGTTAATTTATCCGCCACCATTTCTGTTGGAAAAAGAATAATGAAGAATTCCGCAGTCCTTTGATTTGGAACTGCAATAGCGAGCCGCAATGGAGTGGGTTATCTGCCTCGTTGGGCTTATCTTTTTATCTTTGACTTAGAATAATACGTCATAAAACAGGAAAATCTATTGCTGAATTCTTCTCCCCTTCAACCAGTGTGGTGTGGGATGTGGTTCATCAAAATTGCGCCAGCTGTCCTTCTCGTCGAGTTTTCACTCGCTCCCAACTTTCGTTGCAGAGTGTTGACCAAACGACCTCTTGCTCTTTTACTTGTTGAAATGCCTTCGAGCGATGTTCGAACTCAAATATCACTGGGAATGAGACTTTGCCATGTCCTAAATCTCTGTTAAAAAAAAAAAGCTTCTCTGTCGCAATATGCCTAAAATACATTTTTACCATTTCGTTCTGATAATTTTCTTTTCTTTATGATTTATTCTTGTTTTATTCTTGTTCCTGTTAGCCTCCCAGTGCCTTCTCTAAGAAAGTCTTTGTTGTCCTTGTTGTTGGATGCTGCTATAAGTGGGTAAGTCCATATTGTTTTCCCAGTGTATGCATTTGTGGCATTGTGTATGTCACGTCCTGTCACGAGTTATGTGTGATTGCCCGTCGGTGTTTTCTGTGTCTTTCCTTCTTTGTTTTAGGTAAGGCTGCCCTGGTTTTTCTTTTAATTTAAAATTTTTTGTTTCCCTATTTCTAGTGGTTTTTATTTATTTTTTTTTTATTTTTTCCCATTTCATTGTTATTTTATTTTGTTTTGTTTTTTTCCCTTTTATCTGATTTTTTTGCTTTTGTTATTATGGCTCTGCCTAGCTGAAATATCTTTTCAGAGTTCAGTTCGTACACACTGCGTCTCGACAGGGCTGCCTGTTTGGACCAAGTCAACTGCACAACCAACGTTTCTTCTTCTTTCAAGTCGTACAAGAAATAGTCCCTTATTCTTTTCTGAGAACTTTTTTTTGGATCTTAATATAATTCCTTTTTTTGTAACTCCTTAACCAGATAAAACCAAGCATTGTACTTCTTTTTTTTATTTATTTATTTTTTTTATTTTAGTTTCCAATTACTCATAGCACTGTTTCTTCGCTGTTGAACTTTTATATCTCTCTGGTACTAGCTTCTAATCCCTTGGGACGATTTATTTTACCTGTCAGCATCATGAAATGAACGGACAATCCATAGTTCGACCTTTGCGAGTGATATTTGCCATCATCGTGGTTGTCCTGATTTCTGCTTAGCGTATCCTCGTCACGGATCTTTGGTGCTGCGGGTTTTCTATCTTCAGTTTGTTTTCGCCCTTGTATCTTGAATTTCTTTTCAGTGCTTGTAATAAAAATATTTTAAAGCTCTTTTGAAGCTCTTTGCATTTTCGCATTGGGGTTAGGTGGCAAAAACACAAAACAGGGGTGGCCAATCTTTGAGCCCTCCTGCCCCCCCCCCCCCTCACAAAATGAAAATCGACCCACTCCCACAATATATAAGCTAAACGTCACACTCGCAAACGAGGTATGCGTCGGGGTGATGTGTGCTAAGGGTTCGGGACCAAACAATGAAATACAACCTGACACTGAGATAGTAATGACACTAATCAGCTTTATTTCCATTTCAAACAAATATCATATTCATATTCTTCATAATAACATAGATCTGACATATCATGTTAACTAGGGCCCCTTGCATCCTAATTACGACTATAGCTTAACACTATTCAGAGCGGTGCTCCAGCTTAATAAAAATACCGGCACTCGGGTTCGTAAATATTTATGGGGACTGCAGGGCAAGGTTGCTCCAGTTACATTAAGGAGTGAGCAAAGATGCTCTCGACCAACCTGTCAAGTGAACCACCACGTACCCCCGAACAAGGATTCCGATTTATTAACACACAATAGCGTGATGCCCCTCCTTTGATCAGACAATGATGGTTAGAACGATGGTGGGGTGTCCTAGAATAATGTGTCGGAAATGGCTGGCTGCGCGGATGATGGCTAGAGCCTCTTTTTCTATGACAGAATAGTTTACCTCCCCCCCCCCCTCCCCCCTTGGAGTTTTTTACTGAAGAATGCTATCGGTCTTAAATTACCTTCAATTTCTTGTTGTAATACTCCACCTATAGCATTGGCTGAGGTATCCGTCGATAGTACAAATCCTCGTTCATAATCAGGGGGAATTAGCAGAGGCTTGCTGCTCAGGGCCTCTTGATTTTAATAAATGCCTCTCTACAGGCGGCGCTCCAATGGAACGGCACCCCTTTCTTCGTCAGTTCTGTGATTGGAACCAGAATCCTTGATAGTTCTGGTATAAAGGGGCAGTAGAAATTCACAGACCCCACAAAACTGTGAACTTCGCGTGCATTCTTGGGTTCAGTTAGTTGTTGAATGGCCGCCACATTATCTGGGTCAGGTTTTGATAATGTGATAATGTGTCCCAAGTAATGCACGCGGGGGTGCAAAACTGACACTTAGCCGGTTTCACCACCAGGCCACACTCCCTAAACCTCCCCAGTTCCATCGTAGCACCTCCACAAGCTCCTGGAACGTTAGTGTTGATATTAAAATATCATCCAGAAACATGGACGTTTTCTCTGACCCTTCAGAGCCGCCGCCACATATTGTTGGAAAAGGTGGGAGGAATTCTTCCCACCCTGGGGCAAGCGTGTAAGCTGAAACTTGTCCCATGGTGACTGGAAGGCATAGAACTCCCTCAGTGACTCGGCCAACGGTATCTGATAATTTCCGTTATTGAGGTCGAGCACTGTGAAGTACCTATGCCCCCTCAGCTCCTCCAGGATGTCTTTTATGACCGGGGCCGGGAAATCCACGGGTGTCATGTGGAGATTCACCTTTCGCAAATGTAAGGTGATCCTGACATCCCAGTTCTTTTTTGGAACTACGTGGACCAGAGAGTTCTAAGGGCTCACACTGGCTTCGATGATCCCGGCCTGCTCGAATTCTGCCAGTTTCCACCTGTATGCTTCTCGATATACATGAGGGATCCGGTATTGGCGAGTGAACACAGGGTGAGTGTTATCGACTATACACTCCGCAATATACCGTAATTTACGGTAGTAACGCTGCGGCTTATCTAATAATAAAGTTGTAAAAAATGCCTGTGCGGCCTAACTACTGTTGCGGCCTAACTACCGTTTTTTTTTTTTCCCCATGTGTACCCCACGCACACCGGTCACTCCATTGGAGAACATATCTGAGAACTCATAAATGGTCTCGATAATGGCACTCCGATGATCTTCATTATCGCCTCCTATTTGAAGGCCTGGGATAGGCAGGCACTTCAATTACCCCTATCTGTCTCTGTTTTCCCATCCTAACCAGGGATACATGGTGATACAACTGCGCCCCAAACCTTTCCTACGAACTCGATATACCATCCTATGCTGATCCCCATTACTACTCCTACGTCTCCTATGCTATTACCAATCGTCCTTCCCCAGTGGAATCACTCAAACGTGACTCACGTTAATTATACTTCGTACTCCACTCCAACACCATACTGCTGCAGATCACACAAAAACCAACAAAATTCCAGTTAAGGCCCACACTAACATATGGACAATGAATATGGACAATAACAAATATTCCGATTTATTAACGCACAATAGCGTGATGCCCCTCCTTTGATGAGACAACTAGGGGGAAGGGACAGAAACCCCTCTTGGCAGGCACTGGTGTACCTGAATCAGCGGCCACCGGCGAGCCAAGAGTTCCGTCAGTGCTTTGCAGAGGTTATTGTTTAAACATGAGCACATTGACTGCTGCAAACTCAATAAAACTTGCTCCTCCTTACTGGGAAACCTGTTTGCATCACAAATGCTCCCATATTTCGAACGAGGTGCTTTAGACTACTTAAAATACACAAGAAAACAAATCTATGAATACACTTTGTAGCCATAAACAGTATTGTTCCCAAAAGCACGGAATTAACTGACAATTTAGCTGTTTGTACTGGGAGCGACACTATAATTCACCACGCGGGTGCAGCACGGCACAAAGTTAGTTTGTAGCAATTGCTCTCGGCGGGAGGTCCGATGACACGCTGTGAACTACGTACTTTAAAGTGTTCGATCTGCTATTCCTCCTCACGATGAGTAAAAATATAGTTTAAAGGCACTCACCAGAATTCTTCAACTCAGCTATATTACTGTCTCTGATTCCATATGATAAATACTCCCCATTATCGATAAACTTGGTCGTCAAAAGCATGGCGGTATCATCAGCTCGCTCTCCATGGATATTACGCATAGTCATATTCCGTTAGAACGAAAACTCTGTTGTCAATTTCAAGATTCATAAATAGAATAGAAAGACATCAAATAGATGCATTATAACAAAAGATAAATAACAGCAAACATAATTGTAACAAGAACCCCCTCCATGTCTTTGCATTCGAACATGGAAGACGGAGGAAAAGTTTGAGTGCAAAAGTACGTGTGTACAGGTCAAGAATTTTTTTCAAAAAAAAAAAGAATAAACATAACAAAAGTATTTTTCATCCCAGTGACGTATTCAGCTTCTAGGAAAACGATCGCAACAATCCTCTGTTGGAGGCTGAGGTGATATTTTTTTGAAAATTCCTAACAATCGCAGCTCCAACAGAGAATCAATTACGATCGCTCACACGAAGTCAACATAGAACTTTACACAAACAGTCGCACATGCAATTATAACCTCAACAAAACAACACTTAACATACCTTATCACGCACACACTTACAACGCACTATAAAGCAATTCCTAACGAAACTAATTTTCAAAACATTAACACGTAAATTTCGATAAATACCCCCCCCCCCCCCCTTCGCCGGACACACGTGACTTACACAAACTGGAACGTCACAATTGGAACCATTTTATCTTATTTGGCTTTTGGGGTAACACTTTGTTCTTGGGGGAGTAATTCATCACATTTCTATAGGCTTTGGGGGAAAAGTAATTTTTTGATTAATAAGGGCCTTGATTTTAATCTTGGTGTGGGTAATAATTATATCCATTGTAGTCTACTTGCCTCTTTATTTATTGGGGTCTGGGTAAAATTTAACCCATTACCTCATCTCGGCTGAACGTGTCAACTTCAGTTTTTTTAGCACGTTTCAGTATATTTTTTTTTCCAATTGAAATAATTTTAATTCAGTTTTCACTAATTTATGAGTTTTTGGTATAGTTATTTAATGTAGCCTATTTGTTGTCAAATCATCCCTCTAGGAAGTTAGGTATTGTAAAGCCTTTCATAACCTAGCCTTATAAAGATTTCTGCTAAAACCTTTCTCCCTGTTTTTGTTTTTAGGTACTAGTCCCTCGTTATCTATTCTGTGTTAACCTAAGCGATTGTGGTAGAATCTGAATTCCTGGAATTTTGCAGTATTGTCGGTTAGAAACCATGGAACCAGAATCGTTTGAACAAATTATGGAACATACAAGGTGTATAGAAAATGAAAAAGACCTTCATGGCTTACGATTCATGGGAGTAGCTCAGTTCGATTTGGATTGTGATATCATTGATTATATTTGGAAGGTAGAAAAAAAGGCCAAGATTTTGGCAGTTTCAGATAATGTACTGTTTAGGCTGTGGCCAACGTTGGTGACTTCTGATTTAGCACCCTGGATGGTCTGATCAAAGCCAAGTCGACATCCCGAGTGCAGTTGAAAGCAGTCCTCTTAGAAATGTTAGGCCGGCCGGGTTGGCGTACTGACGTAGAAGCGAGATTATATATATAACACGCTACAAGAGGAGAAAGAACCCTTCATGTCTTATTGGTGCAAATTATATGAGCTCAACCGGTCGTTAGGCTCGCCTTTGACTGAGTCCTAACTGGTAACCCTTGCAGAGTTAAATGCTGTGCCTACGTTCCACAGGCATTACATTCTTAATGCTCCAAAAATAGTTCGCGAGTTAATTCAGCAAGCCAGGCGTATTGAAGCAAGTACTGAGTCCGACGATCTACCTCACACTTATATTGGGCATACAAAAGACACCATTTTTGAAGAGAAACTAGTGCAAGTGGCTCGGCCCGTAAAAAGGTCGCACGTGAACACATCTGGAAACATAGAAATGATCTGCGAGGGGGCAAGGATGCCCACACGGCATAATGCCGTTCAGTTTCTGAATCACCAGAATGAACGTACCTTTATTGATCATCGTTTAGAGCAAACAAGACAGGTGGAAGAAACCAACGCATTGTGCCCACAAGTATTAGAAGATGGGTTGAAGTTCACCCAAACTCAGGTACTCCCTCAGCATGCCTTTTGGCAGGTAGAGTTGGAACTTGGTGGGGAGAGGCACCAATCTGTCGTTGACTCGGGGTCCAATGTTTCCTACACCAATAATATGTGGTCGTGGAAGAGGCCATGGAACGCAGAATTATAGTGGCCAACAGTGACATCATGAAACTTACCCAAACAGCAAGAGTAACGGTAAACAAAATTAATCGGGATGCCTGCGGGAAATTAGAGCTGACGTTTTGGTTGGCGCCTCACCTACCGTGTCGAGGGTTGTTGGGGGTTGATAGTCTCTGCAAATTAGGGGCAGTTCTGACGTTAAAACTGCCCTTTCCATTGACATCTGTATCGCAAACGGATTCGAACGGAATCGATACTGGACAAAAAATAAATCTATTGGTCTAAAGAATGGTCCGTGTACTGGAAAAAATTTCAGATTGTTTTCCGGGTTACACCCATGTTATCGATACCGGAGATCACCCTTCAGTTAAGGTAAGACCATATCCACAACCGAAAGTGAAAGCACCAATACTTCGTCAAACGATTCTGGAGATGGAACGTCAGGGGGTGATCAAGCGTGTTGAAACGTCTTGGTCACTTCCCTATTTCTTGATTGAAAAAAGGGGGGCCAGGAGTACCATTTCGTGTTAGATGTGCGACCGTTAAACCAACTCACTAAGCCTATAGTATATTACCCCTTACAAATAGACCATATTGGATTTTCTTCGTAAACTCCACCATGCTCGGGTTTTCTCCGTGTTGGATTTAAAGGCCACTTACTGGCAGATCGCCCTAGACCCTGCATCACAGGAAAAAACTTTTTATGGTACCAGGGATGGGTACCTTTTGTTTCACTATGGTTCCTTTTGGAATAAAGAACGGAGCGCAGGTGTTTCAATCAATTATAGATCGTGTCCTAGATGCAACTGTTGAACCCTGGAGTTTCCACTATATGGATGATATTATAGTGGGAACTGCAGATTTGGACACACACCTGAGCGTCCTGGACAGTGTTGGCTTCAACTTTTTAAAATCCCAGTTTGCGGTCGGGGAAGTTGAATTTCTAGGTTACCGAGTCAACCAGATGGGATTGAAGCCGACCTCAAAAAATATACAGCCTATGGTGTCCTTCCCTGTACCCAAGAATCCGTGTCAAGTAAAGCGATTCATGGGCATGGTCCAATTTTATAAGGAGTTTATTCCTGAGCTGAGTCGTATTAACCACCCTTTACGTCAGCTGACGTATAAAAACCATCCTTGGTGTTGGGACAGCGATTGCCAGGAGGCATTTGACGAGCCCTCCCATCCTATGTCAACCGGACCTCTCGTTGCCTTTTGAAATCCACACGGACACCAGCAAAACGGCAGTAGCCGGGATGTTGGCGCAATGAATCGGAGGGATGTTACGTATCATAGGTTACTACAGTCGATCACTTACGGATTGCAAAACACGTTATACCACCCTCCAGTGGAAATGCCTGGTGATATTGTCAACGATACAAAATTTCCGTCCTTACTTAGAGGGAACGGAATTTGATGTTTATTGCGATGCCCAGGCGTTGACATGGCTACATAAATTCTGAGTCACGCGCTGGGCATTAAAATTACAGAGCTTTACATTTATCGTTAAACATAGGTTAGGGCGGTTAAATCATATACCAGATGCGCTATCAAGATGTTTGGTAGCTAATGTTGCTAACTCGTCAGAGGATGGAATACAATGGCAGCTCGCCCAGAGGGAGGATGCCTGGTGCGAAAAATTAATTAATGAAAAAAGGCAGAACAAAAACTGGTTAATGGAAAAAGGGATAATGTATCATTTTAAAAAAACGAAACAGGTGGTGGTACCACTAATCTAAGGGATATGTTGTTAGAATATTTGCATGTCAAAGGCCCTCTCGTACACCCAAGGGTAAGAAAGATGTTTTTCACCCTTAAAACAAAATATTGGTGACCCTAAATGAGACAACATGCTACACGATATATACGTCAGTGTCCCACTTGCCAAAAAGGGAAAGCTGCCAATTTTAGGTTGGAGAACCCCGTATGTCGTAGGCGACTATCTGGTCCCAATGAGCTTTGGGCGTTAGACGCCACTGGGCCATTACCCCACACTAAACGTGGGAATCATTTTCTAGTTATCCCTGTGGATGCTTTTACGGGATGGGTAGAAGTATGCCAAGCCGTGAACTAAACCAGACCACAATTATAAATCGCCTAAGAAAAGGGATGGATAAAATCGGGAAGCCTCAGAGTGTGTTGCAGGACAACGCCACATATTTTACCGGGAAAAAGATTAAAGAATTTTATAATCGAGAAAAAATTAGAACTTTATACAGTGTTCCTATACACAATGTACCAACCCAGCTGAGAGGGCCCAGCGGGATAAATTGCGTGTAGGGCCTTTAGATGACCCTATGCAGGAATGGGATGATTTGTTAGATAGGTGTCAATTTACTGAGGGTATTGCCCCATGACGCCACAAAATTCACCCCAGAACAATTAATGTTGGGAACTAATTTTTGGAATGATACGGCGTGCCATGATGATCCTCAACAACGTCTGAAACCAACATTCATAAAGCCTTCGTTAATCGAAAAAAAGGTCACAAGGATGAATATGGTAAAAGGAAAAGAAGGGCAGTTTAAAAAAGATGCATTAGTACTGGTTAAAACTGTAGTACTACCTGCCAGGGATAGGCCATTAAAATTGTTAAGCCCTATATATAATGGCCCCTTTCAAGTAGTAGGACTTTATGATTCAAACACCTTACATTTAAAAAGGCTGGCTAGACCAGATGATTTTCGTGAATGGCGGGTCGCGTGCGACAACGTAAAAGCTTATTCCGGAGAATATAAAGTATCCTGAACATCGTGGTAGGAAATTTATATAAAATCTACTATTTAATAAATAATCCTATAAGAAAAAAAAAATTTAATAAAAAAAAATCTGCTCAAGGGGGAAGTTGTTGCGTACATTTTTCTGCCTGCTATATCTATTTTTCTATTTATACCCTCATGTCTTTTCTTTATTTTTTTCCTAGCGTTACTGCTTAAGATCATGGCGCACATTTCTTTATTGTGGATCATTCACCGCCTTCCCGCCGAGTGGAGGTTCTAATCGGACTCCTGTGGCTCTCTTGCTGTCCAAACTCCTGTGCCAGTCACTTATTCTTTAGAGGTGAGTCAATGTATTCGCTCTTTTCTTAGACGTCCGTTCCATATTAATTAGATTCTAATCTTTCCTTTTAAAGAAAAACGTCCTCTAATTTCGGTTTCCCAAGGGAGGTTACGGTGGCCCCCTCCCTTTTGATAGTTAAAGGGTTCACGCGATGCTTACTGTTAGCGTTGGTATTTTTTTCTTTTATTCCTATATATGGAGCCTCACTTGTTCCGTGGACTCCCACAGATGAGAATGTGTGTGGTTCTCAACCTTTTGCCTGTCCAGGTTACTAATAAGATTATTTAAAGTTTTTTCTGGAGTCAACTTACGGGACAAGCGGTTATACATGAATTTTTTTATTTAAGATAATACCACTTTTGGGTATGTTTCGAGTTTCCGAAGAATCGGCACGTGTTTCGAACTGTGTTCTGAATGATAACGAACTGGTAATTTAAATGGCGATTTATCACACTCGGAAAGTTGACATTTTATGCGTCAAGGGTTTTATTTTTACTTGTTTCACTATTATTACGATTTTATTGCGGTTATCTGTTTAAAACCGTTCGAGAATCTATCAGTCTAATGTTATAGATTTTATTCCAGTTTTGAAAAATTATATTTCACTATGTAGTAAGAGATAAAAGGAAACAATTTTTAAACAAAACGCAATGCATTTGGCAAACATTTTAAATCGCCTTATTTTCTCCAAGAGGACTAACAAGGTAGGACTGTTTTAAGTCTTTCAAACTGAGTCGTTCTGAGTAGGTGTGTCCTTCTATGGACAGCAAAACCCAGCACCACACCTGCTTCATGATGACATCAGGCGCTGCTTTTGATAATCTCCTTCATGTACTGTTAAGTATGCTGATGGCAAAGTGTTACCTTGTGAACAGGCCTACAAAGATGCGTGTAAGGATCCGAGATTTCTGGCATATGACATTTATTATTAACGGACAACTTGAGGCATTACGTACTGAACTGAACAATAAATATCTAGAGTTAGAATCAAAGGTGGAAGCGCTGTCTAAGGATATTATTAGTGTAAATACAAACATTGTTAGTTTTAGAGAGGATGTTAAGCGTGCAAATTTGGAAACAACCAACGGCATTGCGAACCTTAGCAATGCTATCAAAGAATTTATGGGCTCTCCCATTACATCCGTTTCGCCCATGTTAGTGGATAACGCTATTCTTTCATACGATTGTAAAGAAGGTCCTGCAGGTCTGGGTGCGGTCAGCGACA
>JAHWFO010056145.1:3604-15550 GCA_023313115.1 Rhysida immarginata
ACCCTCTTACGGTATATCATATCTCGGATGTTTTTTATGTAGGACGTTTTTCCTTCCAATACGGGCGATATTATCTTTAATGCTATCTTGGGGAGGTGGGCGATACTTTTTAGTATTACTTCTAAGCCCATGTTAAACCTTGAGGATATTATTCTCCAAATCCGCCAATGCCCCTGGGTTTATTCGCCAACTGCCATGGGATGGCGTTTGCAATCACAGAAACTTTTAACCAGTGAGACAGCATTTGCTTGAGGCTTGGAGAGAAATTCTTCATAATGATATTCGCATAGTTGTTCTAGTTGGGTTTTTTTTCCTAAACTTGGTTATTTGTCATAAATATATACATTTCGAATAGAGTGAAACTTAAATCAACTGATCCTTGTTATTAGTTGATCAACATCCCCATAAAGCATGGTGAATGTACAAGCATTGCTTTATGGTGTAACAGTATAATGAATGGCACGTCTTTTATTGATAAAGCCAAAAAATTCCCTTATATGTATTCTAACAAAACTCAAATAATTGGATTCAATTGTGTAAGACGTATGTACGCTTCAAGATGCTCTAATTAACTCGCGAATCTTCAAGACTGGCAATTTTAGTGAGGCTCTTCGCTAAAAGTAACCTCGTATTTTAATTGATACGCCATTTCACGTATGCTTCGGGGGCTCATCGTCCAAGGTCAATTATTACAGTGTTAGGAACTGTGAGCAGTGACGTCAGAAGTTCATTGGTGACACGAGCGTTCTGGGTTCCAAACGGAAACGGAATCTCATGCTCCCGTGAACGCAACCTCTTCCCCATTGCCATGGTTTCTGTCGCTGCTGCGTGTGAAAAAAACAGGAAGTGCAAAAAAAGGCGGAAAATTTTTCGTCCCGATATTAAACCTTCCATTGACGTTTAATTTCCTCGTTTTAATTTCAAGTTGCTATTAGTGTTATTATAACTTCTTTAAATTTTTTTTTCTTTTAAACGTTGGAATGAAATTACACTCAATTACAAGCACGCGCACTTCGAGCACGTGAAGCCATTTCGTAATATTCAGGGAGCGTTTTCATTTATTTATTTTTTTCAACATCACGAACCTTGACCTCGTGTGTACTCACCCAGGAAAGGAAAAGGACATTTTTGCCCCCTAATTCGTTTCTACTTTTTTTTTTTTTGCTTTCCCGTCTTATACGATGGTATTTTGGAAATGTTTTCGCTGTCAATTTAATTATAGAGCAGCCTTCTGAACACTTTTTTTTTTTTTTTTTTTTTTTTTTTTTAGTTAATTTTTAGATTCTTTCCCCCTTCATGTGTCTTTAATTCGTGGGACCTCTCGACCCTTTTGGTGAATGTTTTGGATTTCTAAGAAAATACAGAGGAATAGAGAGAAAAGGCTTTAAAAGCTACTAATTAGAGTGTGGTCGCTTGGAACGCGACATTTGGAACAAAGTCAAATATTTTTTTTTTTTGTTTTCACAGAGGGTGTGTTCGGATTCGATTCATGTGAACAAAGGTTTAGTTTGTCGCCACTTACATCTATGTTAATATCTCTTCTACATTTTATAACAGTTTTTGTCCTTTGAAGGATGCAATATTTATTTATATTAAAAAGTATCTCTTCCATCTCGCTTGTTAAGAAGGTAAGACGAGAAAATAGACGTCTTTATGAAACGAGGAACCGTTTACTAGCTAATTACAGGAAAGGAACAGAAATGATACAGATATATAACAATTACGATTAAGATGGGAAAGTTGAGGTCAAGTGATATTACGTCGTCAACTCGTAATGAATAAGCGCATCCTATTGAGTGCAAGGCAGCATTAGAGGAAGATGCTAAAAAAAGTTAATGAAGCTAAAAAAAAAAAATTTACTTATGCACGTGACAAAGACACGGTTGACTTTCTTTATAATTTTTGGGTTAAAAGTGCAGGTGAAAGTGGCCCTTATTTTCCCGACCGATCAGACCGACAATTTTATTATGCTGTAATTTACTATTGTATTACTCCAAAACAATGGCTGCCGGGCAACTGGCCAACGGACGTTTATCCAAATAAAAAAAAAATCACTTTCTATTTTGCCTTGCTATTTTATTGCTTTCTTTTAGTGCCCTTTGTTTGTTTTATTTCATCTTTATAAAACACATCAAAAAAGATGACATGATTACATAATAAAAAATTTATTCTGTATTATTCCACATATAATGCTTAGGGTATTAATTATAATTTAATTTCCTATGAAAAAATACAGCATTAAATCTGTTTAAATATTTGTAGGCTATTGATCTCAAGAAAACAGTTCTGGAACACTCCTGATATTTCTCAATGATAGATTTAAGTCTTCCGTTTACTACATGGCACTTCTTCTCAAAGAGAAGATAATAATAAACTGAAGATATTTTCTTCAAACATCATAATTACGGCTCTAGTACGAGTAGTGCATGGTCCCCAGTTCGAGTCCAGGTCGCGAAATTTTTCCTTCTCTTTTCTCCTTTGTAATTATGGTACTTCTTGTTTGGTTTCTTTACTTCCATTCCTGATGAGGAAAGTGGAACTGAGGAAAATTGAAAACGCAGTTTTCAGATCCCAAGCCGATTGCTCTTGTCTTAGTTTTGAAACTCTTCAGGTTAGTGATTGCCGTTCTCTGCTCAAGCTCGCCATAAAGGAATAAAACCGTTTTTATTATTTAATGATATTTTTTTTGTACGTTCAAATGTCCGTTCAACGAAATGGAATTGTCTCCATTGGTATTATGTTGGTTGTTATTATCATAGGGAATTAATGCTTTAAAAAACTCACAAAATGTGAATCGGCTGCGGAACATGATTCTCTGTCTTTGAACGCCGTTTTTGACAATAAACAGGATAGCTTCCGAAGCGATGTAATTTGGCCATCACAAACTTATCAAATTGTAAATTTTTAACGTATTAATTAGTTAATAATGAACATCTCTAATGAAGGTATTTAATCACTTATTATTTTAAAGTGTATTAAATTCATAGCACCGCCTTAACTTTCACCGCCTTCTTCTTTATGAGCGAATCGTTAATTTTATTAACTTTTCTATTACCCTAATTTAACAAAATTTGTAATGCTTTACGATTTTAATCTGTTCAAAATTCGATAAGAAGTGGTTTCTGACACCTTCTTGGTGTTGAAGATCCCTTTCCTCATCTTCACGGACTCAGTGTTGCGGTAATCTTAGGCAATTATTTAAAAAAATAAAATAAATTAAAAAAAAAAACTGTATCTACAAGGTAATATGACAACGTCGATTCAGCAGTTTCATTAGATTTCCTCCGTGCGCAAAGTTTAACCACCTTACGCGCAAACGTCACGTGACTCGAGCTTGGCATTCCTCCTCCTCCTCCGCCTGCTCCTCCTCCTATTATTAATCTTCACTCCTAATCTTCTGCCGGCCCAACGCCGCTTTTTTTTTCTTATCTTTTAGGGTACACGACACCCGTGTGAACACACGAAAGGGGGGAAAATTCTCTCCTCAGACATTTTTTTTTGGTCTAATGAGAATAAATTTATCCATTTTTATTTCATGAGTATTAAACAATCTTTTTTCCGTTCTCTTTCTCCTCCTCCCCCGTCTCCTCTCGTCATTAACAATGGCCGCCTCCGTCCATCGTCAATCCTGTTTATGATTCATCTCTCTTTCTCTTTCCCCCCAACTCTCTCTTCTTCACTTCTTTTTTGCCCCTTGCGAAGGCTGGAGTCAAGGTCGAAAGGAAAAGTTAAAAAGAGAAAGACGAAAGAAGGGGGAGGAGGAGGGAATAGACGCTTCGTCAAAACCTTATCGGTTCGTTCGATTGGAGCGCCCTCTGCCGTCAATTATTACTCAGCATGAATTGCTCTTCTGGGAAACGGTCCCTTGCAATGAAAAAAAAAAAAATGTAATAACGATAATCAGATTCGTTTGCGGTTGAAAACGTTGCTCAGCTTAACTTTTATGTAAATAGGCGTGACTTTAATATCCCAAACCACAAACGAACTGAAACTAAATAAGTCTGAACAAATAATTAAATCAGGATTCGTTATAAGTGTTTCATTTCTTGCCATTGGCGAAGGAGTCAGACTCATTCGGAACTAAATGCAACAACTTATTCTTTTAAAAAAAATCGAGCATGAAGTAATTGCTCAGGTTGAAACGTTAGCTGTTCCAAACCCTGCCTGCATTCTAAAATAATTTCAAAACTTTAAAGACCCGTGAGACTCCTCAAGCACGCGATGGGTAATTTCAAAACGAGTTTTACTTCTGTGAATTTTTTGCAGCAAGTTCTCGCGCCTGAGAGACAGGCCATCTCTATTTTACTTCTTATTTTAAAAGTTTTAATAGGCTAATCTCAGTTAAATTCAGTGACAACTCAAAATCTTTCTTTCTGTAAATCAGACCATCATTTACTCAAGAAAGGCTGCAATGGGTTAGTCATTTCAAACTGTTGATAGCTTTGAATTGTTTGGTTTTCAAAAATCACATTATAAAATGCAGAGGAGCCCAAAAATATACACTCTGTTGATAAGAAATAGTTATCAGAAATTCCTGGACACTTATAATAACCACTCTTTGAACATATTTATAGAAGTCAAAGGTAATTTGTAATACCGACTGCGAATTTACAACACGAGTTAAGTCAACTTTGCAGAAAAATGCAGCATGGGCTTAATCAGAATGCAGAAAATGGCAACAGGGGCCAATTCATTTTGTTTGCTTTGTAAAAAAATTTTGAAAATAAATAAAAAAAATTGTCTAACAATGTTTTTGCCATTTCCTAAAAAAGTCTTTTTTGAGTTAGCCCTATTTGAAAAAAATCTGCAGAATGAGTTAGCACGAGTTGCTATTTTCTGCGAATTGAATTGGCCCCTGTTGCCATTTTCTGCATTCTGATTAAGCCCATGTCGCATTTTTCTGCAAAGTTGACTTAACCCGTGTTGTAAATTCGCAGTCGATACATCCTTTGATGTGTGTAAATTTTTTGGTTTTTCGTTTGTTAAAGTGTATGTACATTTTTGGTCCCTCTATATATACGATCAATTTTTTGGGGGAACATGACATGTTTATTAATAATATTTCTTTTTTTAAGTCTTTTAAAACAGTGTATAAATATAAATGGTTTGAGAAATCGCCGAAATCCAAGAATGTTCTGGATGCTTCACCAAACGCATAATGGATGAGAGTAGTCTCCAAAATACTTCGGAAATTTCATCTGTAATATGAAAAATTATCTAAATCCTAAATGAGATTCACAATGGAAATAGACGCGAAGATACTTTTATAAAAAACATTAACTGCCTTCGTTTTAGACAGGCTAAAATAATAAAACATTTAGAAAAATAATGACATCAAGAGGTAAAAGTGACATAGAGAAGGATTAACAGTGTGACTAAGTGTTATAGCAATTAATAATAACTAGCAAGCCAACTGAAAATAATTTTATCTGAAAATATGGCTGGAATACAGTTAGCCCGTACACATGCAAAGAGCGACATCGGATGAACAACCAAAACGAATGGCTTTGTATTGCTTTTACAATGACGGTTTTACACATTCTGTTGACAATTGTCTATAATCGTTGATCGGCCTCGGTGGCTCAGTGGTTGGCTCTGATGCCCGAGGACGACGAAGATTTTTTCAGGGGGAAAATCCTTAGATCACGCACTTCCTTCGGAAGGGAAGTAAAAAAAAAGCCGTTGGTCCCGTGTAGTCGTTTGCCCGCTGCACGTTAAAGAACCTTTGCGAGCCAAAATTTGCGGGCCCTATAACGCCATCCTGAAATGACCATGGCAGTTGAAAAGGACGTTAAAACCTAAACAAAACAAACCAAACCTATAATCGTTGTTATAACATTACAAGATTTTATCCGCGCGCAGTTTCCGCGGTAATTATTTCAAATTCAATTCATATTGTTGCAAAGCTCGCACATTCAAATTGTCTCGTGTGACGAACTCACATGGTCTCCTTTATTTATAGTTTGACTATACTCTATCCAACGAAAGTTGGAGTGGGCGTGTCCAGTTAAACTTCCAATTTCAATTGTTAGACATTGTTGCCAAAGTAGAATCAACAATGTCTAACAATTGAAATAGGAAGTTTAACTAGACACGCCCACTCCAACTGTCTTTGGACAGAGTATAGCAGAGGACCCGGCGTTGCCCGGGATAATTACACTTGTAGGTAATCAGAACAATCTCAAGAAGTTAAAGTTTGTGCAACAATAGGTATCAGCAATGGTATCAACACGCAATTCATTAACACAATATCTCATGACCAATAATGCAAGGCAAAGTCTGATTGATCGATTATTAGATTTTAATTTCAAGCACGGTATTAGGATACAATGCTCCGAAAACTCCATTGTTAATCCACCAATCATGAGTTTTGAGGACGGAAGCAGACATCAACGATTAATGAAGAGTCTGATAGTAGGAAACTTTCTTTATCGAGGCACAGTCTTCTTTGTTTTATAATAGTCAAAATTCTGAAACTATAAAAGTCTCAGCATCCTCGAGAAATACTAGAGGGATTTGCTCTTTTTAATTTCCAATATTAATTACTGAATTATAGCCTACTATTTCTAAATCGTAGTAACAATAGAACCGTGACATTCAGCAACTACAGATCTATTAATTAGAGCGAACTGTTGTTCAACTCATATCAAGTGAGTCAGACACTAGCAGCTAAATACAGGATGGCCCAAAAAGTCTATTTGCTTTGTAACGATTCTTTTTTCCCCCATAGGTGAACCATGGAACCCATTCTTTTTCTGTGGACGCTGCCGTATTTATTTATTTATTTATTAATCGTCTGAATTTATCTCATTCCACGGAGACACCGTAGCCTATTTAAGCGAGGGTCCCGGAGCTACGCAATTGCTATTTTCGTATTAAATGCGGTATTTTGCATGCGATTTGGTACTTTTGGTATGACATTAAGAAATTTAGTACATTTCCTTAATTTTTTAAAATTTTAATTTAAAATTGTGATATTAAAACGTTGACTGCCACATCATTAATAAGATAATGACACTTTTGGGAACGTTAATATGGCTAATCTTAAATATTTTCATGTTTATAAATTAAACTTAAAATGTACGATT
Source organism: Rhysida immarginata (assembly GCA_023313115.1). Taxonomy (NCBI): domain Eukaryota; kingdom Metazoa; phylum Arthropoda; class Chilopoda; order Scolopendromorpha; family Scolopendridae; genus Rhysida; species Rhysida immarginata. The sequence goes on from JAHWFO010056145.1 coordinate 10,693, forward strand.
TATCTCCAATTAAATTAAGCTCCAATTCCGTTAATCCTTTTTAGTCATAGTCGTATTCTCATTGATGCATTTATATACTCCTATTTACGTGAACACCAACAATTTGGAATTGTGTATCATTGTCTGTAACATTACGCTCCTCGAATGTCGATCCTGTATCATTTGCTTAGACTGCTTGTAAGTGGGGGGGAAAAATACATTAAAACTGAACAAATCGAATAATTGAATACAGAAGGGAGGGAATCGGTTTTAAAAGAACAAATCATACATCAACTCGACTCTTCAAATCAATATGCACACTATATTGTGCTCTTTAATAATAATCGTTCGAAGAATACATGCGATTTCATATCTAACGAAATGCCACTGAAGAAAAGAACGAGTATTGGTCAGATAAGACAAAAAGTTATCCGGGTGTCGGAAACATCGGAACAACGAGAAAGTCTACAGCAGGAAATTGTAGAATTACCGAAAACCAATTTTGAATAATTATTTAACTTCTTGACATTGTTCTGTTTACCTACAACTGTAATTATCCCGGGCAACGCCGGGTGCCTCTGCTAAGTAATTGAATAAAGAAGCGAAGGAATCGGTTTTAAAAGAAAATTCTTTTAAAAGTTGAACCCGAGAAATTTTGACTTAAAATGTCAAGAAAAACTGTGTTGATAATTTCGATATCGTCTTATTTCATTAAACTAAACAAAGTTTATTGCATTCCAAAAGACTGGTGAAAAACGCGTACCTAGAAGCTAAACAACAGGAAAAAGCATGGTATATGAATGACAATAATGTGTAAGAGGTTAACTTCTGAACAACAAAGAGCTGGATATCTTTATATACAGTCGTAGCCACCGGATATGTAAAACGATATCTTTACATTATCCGGTGGCTACGATACAGTCCACCCTCGTAAATCGCGGTATTCTCACAAGGCGGTTTCCATATAAGCGGAACAGTTGCGTCAGTCGTCCTATAACGACACTCTTATAACCTGGTTTCTATATTACTATGTACAGCTTAATCAGATTAATTGTAAACAGGCCGTGATGTAGGAAGAAAACAGTCAGTCTAGTCTACAGCTTGGTGACAAACGGGTCGTCCGGAGAAGGCTTGGTTCGTCTTGCGTCCATTTATTTTCTATTATACTTTTATGGTCAAAACAATAAAGAATTCCCGGTTTTTTCATGCACATACAAGGCAATTTTTCAGTTTCAGTTGTCAAAAAATTCTCCTGTAAATTCAGAAGAAACCATGTAATAAACAGCAGTTGGCACAAGTAGCTGTAAATTATGGGTGGTCGCGTGTTCGCATAACTGCCTACATAACGCAGGAGGGTTGATTGTATTCACATATTTATTGTGAAATTGAATTTATTGCGGTGGATTTACAGGGTGGTTATGAAATAAGTTCGCCTACTCAGAGTCCTGTAGAGCCCAATCTAATGAACCGATTGTGATGCAAATTGAAATGTAGGTTATTCAGACCATGGGGGAGAGAATTCCGAAAAGAAAAAAGTAAGTGCTGAAATGTGGCGCTGTGGAATGACAAATGGAGATTTTAAAACTAGTTTTATTGTTTTAAACAAGCAGACAAAGTCTTTGTTTGATTATAGCATATGTTCAATATGTGTGCCCCATGCGTCAATGACATGTTGGAAGCGTAACACAGCATGATCAATTGTTGCAAGAAGCGATTCCCGGGGAATATCTGATACATGTCGTCTAATGCTGGCTTTCAGCTCAGGCACAGTCCTTTGTTGATAGACCCGATCTTTCAAATATCCCCAGAGCCAAAAATCGCACGGGTTCAAATCCGGAGAATGTGGAGGCCACGCATCTGGAAAACTTCTAGAGATCACACGATCATCTCCAAAGTTGTCACGAAGCAGTTCCTTCCTTGTCCACCAATATGAGGAGGCGCTCCATCTTGCATGAAGACAATGGTTTTCAAGCATCGTCGTTCTCGCAAGGCAGGAATCACATGCTGTGCAAGAAGTTCACAATGCCGTGCATTTGTCACAGAACATCTTACAGGACCTCGTTGTGTCATTTCCTCAAAGAAAAAAGGGCCTAGAATAAAATCAGCGGTGAATCTACACCATACAGTCACGTATTCAGAATGCAATGGCTTTTCATGCACGACATGGGGGAGCGAGGCACCCCATACGCGGGAGTTCTGCGTGGTCACTGCTCCTTCTAGGGTGAAATGTGCTTCGTCTGACCATAGAATGATCCACGACCACAGGTCATCAACAATCATCCTCGCCAGAAAGCAATAAGCAGAGTCAGCGTGTTGAGAGGGATCTTGAGGTTTTATCTGTTGTGCCAGATGAATCTTGTATGGGTACCAATGCAGAATGGACCGCAAAACCTTTCGCACCGTGGACCATGGGATAGACAATTCGCATGCTGTTGCTCGAGCACTTGTTGCAGAATGTTGAGAAGAAGAAGCTCTGTCCACCCCTGCAACAGCTACTCTCAACTACTCAGCTATCCTCAACAACTTCGTCTGCTATCTTGCGTCGTCCTCTTCCTAGTGCGACAGGCAAATTGCCAGTCGATTCAAATTTCTTTGTCATTTTTCGCAACCATGAGCTCTTTCCATAGTCCTTTTAGACGACGATATGCTCGCAATGCAGCTGGACTGCTGCTATCATTCTGGTAAAACAATTTTACCAACAGCGCGCGTTCGTAAAAGCTTTTCACTAAACATAATGTAATGAATGGATCAATCCATTCCATTCTGGGTATGTTGACTTTCTAATTTGCATAAACTTTCTTCTAATAAGACCGATATTGAGAACGAACATGTGCTGTAATCAAACAAAAACCTTGCCTGCTTGTTTAAAACAATAAAACTAGTTTTAAAATCTCCATTTGTCATTCCACACGGCCGCATTTTCACCTGGTGGTGAACATTTGCACTAATTCTTTTCTTTCCGGAATTCTCTACCCCATGGTCTAAATAGCCTGCATTTCAATTTGCATCTACAATCGGTTCATTAGGGCTCCGAGTAGGCGAACTTACTTTATAACCACCCTGTATATATCTTTTTATAAATATAGTATTTCATAGTAGTTATTTATATATTTATCATATTCAATATTTTTGTGGTACAAAATGTGATACTTTTTATGAGGCATTTTAGTAATATTATTGATAAGCTTTCGGTAGCCCTGAAGCGGATTACTATAGAGTGCAACGCCATTTCGCCGGACATGGTGCCCCGCATTTTGCGGAACATGAACAGACGCCTACAATTATGTTCTAACATTGACGGGAATCGCATTGAAAACATATTGTAATTTATCCCTTCCATTGAAAACAAATTGATGCGGGACTCTTGGGCCACATATTTAAAGCTAAACTCTTTTGATGCATGGTAAACTCTTAAACTTCTATAACTTACAATCCAAAAGTAATTTAATTCAAATTTAGGATCAATTAGAAAATTCAATTTTTCGAAAGGCTTATACGAGATTTGTGCTTAATGGATAAATGGATAGACACAGAAAACGATAAGGCTTTTTTCATCTACGTATAAGCATGTCTTAGAAAGCAGAAAAATTATTACAAACTTTAGTAATTATAATAATTTATTTTAATAATTTTTATAATTTTATAAATTTTTACGTAGCTGGAAAGTCGTCATATGTTTTACGAAGCTTCCTCTTTCCCATGTACTTCCGATCATGATCAACTGTTACTAATAAATATGTCTAATGTAATATTTAAACTGTTAAATTACATCAAGATTTAAAAATTAGGTTTTGAAATTATGCAATAAGCTCTGGTCCTCCGGAACTGCACCAGGTAGTGGCGATCATTAATATAAAATGACCGTTAGTACTGTGAAGCGTCCTCTTAATCAGCGGCATAAATTAGATCGGAGAACCGACAAGAACGACTAGAGACGCCACCCTGTCTCCTAACCCGACAACAATCCCCGGACCCCCCAAAAAGAAATAAAGAGGAAAAAAAAAAAACACCACCAAAGACCACCTAGTATACTAAATTAACAATTGATAGTATAGAAACAAGAAAAGTAAATGGTCATAGGGTGGGTCTCCTTGAGCTTCTCCTGGGCTTTAACACCCCATTCGTTCGTGTTTCTTTACTATTCATTTATTCATTTTATTTTTCTATTCATTTTCAGACTCACGAATGCGATGAACTGACTGATTATGATGACAGGGTCAAACTAAGTTGCAAGTTTTCAGGATAATCGGTCGCTTTTTGTATTACTCTGTATTTTAATGGATGAAATACTTAATCTGTCTGCTTATGCCAATTGTAGATATAATGAGCTGATTAATTTTAACAGATTTTTATTTCTAGTTTCTTTCTAGCTCTATCTTTGTTGTATATCTAATTTTTCTAGTTATTGTTTCTTAACTATTAACTATCAGTCAGATCTGGTTCATTATGCACCATTGTCCGAATGGTCACATATCAGACAGAATGGTTTTGGTTAATTTAAAATATTGAAATTTTATCGTAGTTAGTGTGTAGGTGAGAGCTATTCGTTAGTATATACTCTTTTGTTACAACATTGTGACATTGAGAGACAAAAAAAAATGTAATGCTTGTGTGTTTATTGTTTGGCTTTCTTTGAATTTCTAGTTTATGGATCCTTATGTGTATTTTATTTTGATAACTTTATCTTGAATAGCTTGCATAACCTTTCTGTTTCGAGGAACTTATCCTCTAAGTTTTCATTTCGAAATTGCTTACAGTGTCTTCCATCTAATCCCTTGCTTGTCTATTTTGTTGTTTTTCTGCGCGAAATATACTTTCAAAACCGAATTCATGTTATTATTATTATTATTATTATTATTATTATTATTATTATTATTAT
>JAHWFO010056153.1:3689-48059 GCA_023313115.1 Rhysida immarginata
TATTGGATATTGTCTAATAAACATTGGGGTAGTTCTATCAATCTCTAAATCCACTTCATAATCTCTCACCCCTCTTAATGATCCAATATCATCAGAAAAATACTCACTAAAATCTTCAACAACTTTCATAAATATTTCCTTCTGTTCCTCTGTAAGGTTCTCATCCATAACAAGAGCATCATTTATTATATTACATTCTCTCTTCACAAAATCTCTGTTATCCCCTCTAATTTCCATAGTATCTCTACACTTTATTGTAATCTCCTCTATTAAATCATTACCCAATATTCCATCATAACCTCTTCCCTTCAAATTGAACAATATAAGTTCCGCCTCTGGAATAGTCTTATCCTCTAATTTAACATCTGTCACAATTGCTTGGGTCATAGGGGTATATTTCCCTTCAATTCCTCTCACTTGTACATTTACTGGCTTCCTAATTATTTTCTCCTCATCAAATGACCTTGCAACCTGTTTATCTACAAGACTAACTTGTGATCCAGTATCCACCATCATGTTTACAATTGTGCCTCCCACTTGAGCAACTGTTTTATACATCCTATTACCATTAGGTTTTAATGCCAACACAGTAGAATCTCTATAACACACACCATTCTGCTTACAATCTTTCACAAAGTGACCTCTCTTGCCACAACCAAAACAAACTTTATCTCCTGAATAACGTTGACCATAATTTCGTAAATTACCCCTTTCTTTACCACTGGTTTTCCACTTTATTTCTCTTATTTCCTTCTCCAATTCTCTAATTTTATCATTATCTCTTTTTGTACTTTGCTGTTCCCTTTTTTGATTGAGTTTACCCTCTAATCCATTAATTTTAGCTTCTAGTTCTTCTATTTTTTTATCCTTCTCAATCAATAATTTCTTTCTCGCTTTATCTGTTTCTGCAAAAATTTTACACGCTTCTTCTAATTCCCTTTTTAAATCTGCAATTTAGTTAATCTGAATTCACACAGCAGCCCTTTTCACTAATATTGTTCTTTTCCAATTTCCATCAAACCTTTTATTAAAAATTTCCATTTGAGAGGAGAGAGCGCGCAGCCTTCCTCTGACCGACTCCACAACAGGACTCGTAAAGTTTCACTTTCCCACGATTTATTTATAGTCGCCACACATCCGGCCTTCTTTCCCCCTTTCTTATTTCACAAAAATCCACTAAAAGCACAGCTTTTGCACAATAGCAATAAATTCCATGACTCAAATGATCCTTAATTCAACCCAAGGATTTTTCCCACCAATTAATTCACAGACCAATCTCTGCATAAATCTCCAAAATTCTAAAAGAGCAGTCTCTTCCTGTCAGAGCACCTCCCCTCTACTTCTTTCACAATCATGTAGTATCATCAGTGTCCAACACTAAAATAATCATTCTTATTCACCTATCATAGATAAATCACTGAATTCACCATTCATTAATGTTCCCACCAAAAAACTGAATAATACCTGCTATTATTCCATTGATCAAGTTTCTTACAACAAAAAAAAAATAATCCTAACACGTGATAACGTCACACCTTGATAGTTGTTGCAATCTCTCTGATCTCCCGTTTTGAAGATAGGGATCACAATTCCCGTCTGCCATTGCTTAGGGGCCTGTCCAGATATCCAAGCAACCTGACACACACGAGTCAGGCACAGGATACCATCCTGATTTAAGGCCTGTAACATCTCGGACCAGATTTCATCATCACCTGCAGTTTTGCCAGTCTTCAGGGATTTAATTGCCCATCTGACTTCTGCTTCAGTGATATTACCGTGACTATTCTCCGCTCCAAGGTGCACCTCATGTGCCTCAGTTGTTGCTGTCACCGGATTAAGAAGAGATGCAAAGTATTCCTTCCACCTATGCAACACGCTCTCCTCCGTTTTCAGAAGCCTCCCATCTGAACTCTTAATAGTTTGTGATGAAAGAGAATTCTTTCCACGGAGGCGGCGCACGGTCTGCCAGAATACCTTGTTTGCCGAACCATAGTCTGCCTCCAATTTCTCCCCGAACTTCTCCCCGAACTTCTCTCAGGCCTTGGCTTTAGCTGTTGATACTGTCTTTGTTGCTACTTTTCGCGCCTGAGTGTACTGCACTCGACTCGAAGTTGACTTATTTGCAAGCCATAGTTGTCCTTCTTTGCCTTGAGAGCTTCTTAGACTTCACCATTCCACCATGCAGTCCTTTTCTCACCACTCTGCACCACACTCAGATGCTTACGACCACAGCAATGTGCAGCCGAAGTAATCACAGCAGTTTTAAACAACTGCCACTCCTCTTCAACAGTACCACGATCACTGGGTAGTTCTTTGAAACTTGAAGATATGTTATCTGCAAAGGTCTTCCTCACAGCTCTATCCTCCAATGCCTCCCATTTGATGCGCCAAGTTTGTCTGAACCTAGTATTTCGCTTGGTTGGCATGGATTCAGAGAACCGCAAAGTGCAGACAACAAGGTGGTGATAAGTTGATAGTTCTGCCCCTCTTCTCACACGAGTATCCAACATTGATCGGAATAAGTCGGCTGAAACGATTACAAAATCAATCAGTGACTTCCGATCTAAATATTCATTTAAATAAGCGGTTTCTACATCCAATATCATATATGGATAATTTTGAGTTATTGCTATGGTCAACAACAGTCTTATGGATTCAATCCTGACTACTGGACTATAGTTCTCGTCAAAGTCAATTCCTGGTCTCTGACCTCTTCCATTGGCGACTAGGCGAGCTTTATACTTTATCCCATCTGGCATCTGCTTCTGGGTAAATACCCATTTGCTCCGAATCGGCTTTATCTCTGGGTTTGATTCCGATACTTCCCAAACTTTAAGGTTTTGCATTGCTCTCATTTCCTTATCAATTGCAGCTAGCCTAACTTCTTTGTGTTCTGACCGTAGCACGTCTCGATAATTGACGGGATTCCCCTCTAAGGTTAGATGTGCTGAATATTTTATGACGGGCTTTCTTTCTCTTGAAGACCATCTTACTCCTAGCGCTATTAATCTAACTTCGTTTTGCTGATTATCTATCTGTCTCTTGATTTCTAAAACTTCCTTCGTGCTTCCTTTTTTCCTCCCACGCTTATTTGTTTCGCCACTAATCGTAGGTTGCTGTATATCTTCCAGTTCTTGTGTCGAATCATCCATTACTATTTGCTAATTTTCTTGAATTGCAGGCATGTCTCTCTCGTCCAAATCTTGGCGTAATTTTACAACATCATCATCAATTTCAGGAATATAATCGTCGTCATCTTGCGAATGTGTTTCGTTGTCATACTCTGAATTATCGTTTTTATTAACTACATTTCCTGTATCCAGAGGTTCAAGGTCCAGCAATGCACTTCCAAAGAGATCAACATACATATAAATGGGATTGTTCTGAGTATCACTTGCGTTTGGAAGTCCGAACTTGTCTTGTAGGAAAACGACGTCTTGCGAGATGATCACCCTTCTGGCTTGTATGTCATATATTCTGAATGCCTTGCTCGTCAGGGAATAACCAACAAATATTCCAAGTTTTCCTCTAGCTTCAAATTTGTCTCTAGGAGGTTTTTGCTCCTTATAATAAGCATGACAGCCAAAAATCCTTAGGTGCCTTGCTGAAGGTTTATGTGCACTCTGGATTTCCATAGGTGTGAGTTCTCTGTCCTTCACTTTGCTTCTGTTATGCAGGTAAGTTGCTGTCAACATGGCTTCGGCCCAAAATTTACTTGGTAACTTTGCACCTATGAGCATAAATCTTGCCATAGCGGTGATAACACGTATCGCACACTCTGCAACACCGTTGCTCTGAGGACTATAAGTAGGGGTTTGTTGCATCTCTATACCTTTCTGGCTACTGTAGGATTTTAACCTTTCATTAACGAATTCTGTGCCATTGTCGCTTCGAATTCGTTTCACCAGTTTTTGCGCAGATCTTTCTCTCAATGTGATCATATCCTGTAATTTTGAGGGTATCTCATCCTTGTGCTTCACAAACTCGATAAAGTAACGTTTGCTGAAGTCATCAACAATAACTAAGGCATAGCGGCTTCCTCCTATCGAATCCATCTTCATAGGACCACACAAGTCTACGTGCAATAGTTCCATTATATCTGATGACTGATTTCTATTTATCGAATGAAATGACTTCCGGACGATTTTTGAAGTAATTTAGGTATCACATACAATTTTATCCCCAACAATGTTTTCTAGTCCAATCACCATCTTATTCTTGACCATTGATTCAAGATATGCTTCTGATACATGCCCAAAATGCCTATGCCACAGTTCTTTCTCTGATGTGGTAGAAATCAAACAGCTTTCGATTGATAGCATTGACTGTTTTGTCACTTCTAGTTGTACATAAAAAGTTCTATCCCTAAATCCTCCTTGGGCAATTAGTTTTACTGACTCATTTCATATATCAGTGCTCCTTCCTTGTCTAGTACTACCTGATAACCATGGAGAACCAACTGAGGGATGGATATCAAATTGTTCCTTAGCTTGGGTACGTACAACACTTGTTCCAGTTTCACCGGCATATGGTCGTGACCATTTTTTATTCTGCCATGGAGTTGCCCTCTTGACTTTGATTGGATGTGGACATCACTACTTGCGGCCTCAATTAAGATCATTTCGGGTTCGGCATTAATCATCCACTCCTCTTCTCCGCACAGGTGAGTAGTGCAACCTGAATCCATTGTCCATTCATTTCCATCTTGCTCGGCTTCTTCAATTTTATTTGACGCAAGCGCTACCATTGTCCTTTCTGCTTTCTCTGATTTCTCTGTTTGACCTCGATTTCCTACATATACTTGGTCTATCTCTTCTTACCAAGGAAGACTCCTCGTGTGGGCGTACATCTAGCTGATGTTTCTTCGGACTATTTTTCTTTGTCCACGTCTTTTTCTTATCATCTCTATTCATTTTACGATTAGGGCAGTTCTTGATAACATGGCCGATCAAATTACATCCATAACATCCTACTCCTCTCTGCGTTTCATAAGTACGGAATGCTCTGTCATCTTCTTTCATCTTAATCTTGCGTTCTAGTCGTACTAGTACCTCTCAAGCTTCTGTAAGAGGGATATCTCTAACAGCAGAAATCGTCATAGCTGCTTCGCTGAACTTATCAGGTAAGCCATTAATGATAAAATCGATCATCTCGTCTTCAGGAACTGGAGAATTTAGTTCACTCAATTCTGTCATCATTGCTTTGATTCTAATAATGTAGTCATCAATGGACTCCATTTTGCTTTTGGTGACTGCGACAAGCTCGATTTTCAGGCGCGACCTCCTTTGACGATCCATTCCAGCGTATCTCTGTTTTAGGTTATCCCAAACTTTCTTTGTATTGTTGATACCTCAGAGTTTGTAGCTGCTCTGTGGACACAGTCATCTTTATTATGGAACAGGCTTCATCGTTTCGCCTCTCCCATTCGTCCCATGCCTCCATCGATGCTTTATTCCTTTCGTCCTTAATTGGTTCATCATCAAGAACAGCAGACAGCAAACATTTTCCTCTCAAGACGTTATCGATGCGTAAACTTCACTCCGCATAGTTCTTAGAAGTAAGAGTTTACAAACGTGATAATGCGTAATTTTCCATGATATTTTCGACAGTCTCTTAACACTACAATATTCTTTTTATAGGCCTACCTTCTGTAGTGGAACTGAACCACGCTCTGCTACCACTGTTGTTTATGTAAAACATATAATAGGCATAACAGATTCAGATTTAAAGAAAAAAAACATTTATATCTCAAGAGTTAAAAAATTTGTTGCTTTTTTTAAACAAAACCAAAGTTACTTAGCTAGCAGTAACAATGCATTTTAAGGTAATTACATCTCGTGCTCTCATCTAAAAATCTATTGTCAAGACAAAACTAACAATGCATAATTTTAAGCTTATAACTTTGAATAAAAATCCCAACAATAAATCGTAATAATGCATCGGAACAACGCCCATCAATAACGACGACCTGACAATAACCAATAAAATCAGTAACAGGACGATATTGATTGATATCTCGATAAATATACACGATATCTCATTAATATTCATGATGACTGAGTTTATTGAATGATTTTATTGACAGCTGATGTATTGACAGCTCAAGGTCTTACGATTTTGAAGATGATGAGCACTGACCTGGTAATTATCTACTACTCTACTAATAATATGGTAAGTTAACTTGATGTAGGAAGGCGGACTAATTAGAGAGATTTCAAAAAATTATCCATGGACTTGTGTTTTTGAAAATTTCATACACCCATTTGTTTGTGCTATAACTCCAATATTTAGATAAAAAACTGGAATAAAAAATATTTCAACAAGGACCAGACAGGATCTTTTCATTTGATGTTGGGCTATTTTTCACCCACTTTTGGAAAGGCACGGTTTAATGAGGCTTCGATTTTTATATCATTTTTAAAAAATAATTTTGAGATCAGTTGTAGCAAGCTATCTAATAAAATATAAAAAAACAAACCTGTCGTTTGAAAGTTTTTTTTTTTCATACTTTTTTTTTGGGGGGGGGGGGGGAAAAATTCTTTTTCTAAAAAAAAATAAAAATTAATTAACCCATTAATTAATTGAGCTTTGTACATGTTCCTTGAACCTCTTCCTAGAACCTTGTAGCAGGTCCAAAAAACACTGACAAAAGAAAATTTTTTTTTTTATCAGCAGCGAGAAAGGATGGGATGAAATTTTTTTTTATCGGCAGCTGTAGTAACAGATTAAATACAAAACAATATGCTCACTAAAATAAGAAAATTTTTAATTTTTCCTCCAAAATAAAAACATTTTCTGCCTAGATTTTTAGGTTTACAGGGATATTAAAACAATATATTTTGTAAGCTGTTATTAAACAATGTAAATGTAAGCCAAGGAAATGGCTTTAGTTTCTCGAACTTCGACCGAAACATAGCATTTATCGCGCTGTCGAAAAAAATTGACAACGAATTGGTGCGAACACCTTTTTGATGAAAATTTTTTATTTAATATTTTTAATTAATGTACTTAAATAAAAGCACGTGTCATTATATCATTTATGGATGGTGGGGGGGGGGGGGGGGGTGTTGAAGGAGAAATTTCCTTATAAAGATCTGGGAAGCTGAATAGCATTTTATTTTTACTTACGTATTTTATTTACTGTGAACACAAGAGGTTTCTCCAATTACTATATTCATTAAAATTTACAATTACGATACACAAATTACAAGTTTTTTAAAAATTTCATAATTTTCAATTTACACGATGTGGCACCCCAACTCATGTCCGAGCGCGCTAAACTAATTGGGTCCGTTGTGTTGCCCCGCCTGGACTCCTGTGGCAAGACGGAGGCAGAATCATTCCTAAAAATTACAGCCTTAAATATCTTAACAATTAATCCTACTTAATTAAAAAATGTGAACTCCATTTTAATAAAAAAAAAAAAAAAGAAATTAAATAATAAAAGCAACTGTTAAACAAAAGTCACCTGATGTGGAGAAATACAAATAATGAAGTGGACGGAACACAGATGAAAAGAAGGTCTTGTGGAGAAATGTTACAAGTTAAAACACAGGAAGAAACAGTAACAGGAGAAGAAGAGCTATGATGAAAGTCTGATGATCAGTAGAATGTTGATAACAAATATAACAATTGGAATGAATCCTAAACTAAAAACGTTTTCGGAATAAGCTCCACAAGACCTTCGTTTCATGTGTGTTTTGTCCACTTCATTATTTGTATTTCTCCACATCGGGTGACTTTCATTTATCAATTGTTTTTATTATTTATTTTAATTTCTATTTCTTTTATTAAAATGGAATTCACATTTTTAATTAATTATACATTATTACAACTCCTACTCATATATAATTAATCCTACTTCTCTGGTTCATCCTAGAGTTTAATTTGTCAGTCCGATAGATCCACTTTGGGGAAAGGAAGGGATGACTATGATCACCTAGGATGTTTGTCCATCTTTATTAAATAAATATTGCTACAAGGTAACAATTCAAAGTTGCAAACGATTAAAACATAAAACAATAAAGGCAAAATAATTCTCCTTAATCTTAGGTAAGTCAACGCTTAGTTATAGCAAAGTTCACTTTTGTAAGTTCTGCACAAGACTGTCTTCGCAGGTCTAGGAGTTTCACCTCAAAACCCTATTTCAATCAGCAACTGTTCTTACGAGTGGTTAAATATTGGTTCGTAAGTTACTCTATTCAAAAGGCAGAACAACCCTTAAAACACAGAAGTGCCCACAAACTTTAAAACAGCTAACGCTGAGCAGCACTCACGGAAGGCATCGTGTGTCCCTCATTTGAAAAGAGGAACACTGTAACCTCACGAGTACACTCCTGAAAATTCATAGCAACAGTCAAAGGTTTCCGGATGAGTTACGAGGGCAGTCCCAAAAGTATCCGACCTAACAAAGAAAACAAAAACAATTTGAAGAAATATTGCTTTATTTCTCAACATAGTCTCCTTTTAACTCAATACACTTTTCCCAGTGATGTTCAATAGCTTCAATACCCTGTTCATAGTGGGAACCATCGAGGTCCTCAAAATAGCCATTAACTGCAGACTCCACCTCTTCATTGGTGGCAAATCGTTTACCACCCAGCCATTTCTTCAAGTTTGGAAACAGAAAATAATCTGAGGGGGCTAAATCTGGTGAATAGGGTGCATGAGGAAGCAATTTGAATCTTAAATCATTGATTTTGGCCATTGCAATAACAGATGTGTGAACTGGTGCATTGTCATGATGAAACAACACTTTCTTTTTGCCAAATGTGGGCGTTTCTCCTTGATTTCATCATTTAAACACTGCAATAAGTTCGCATAATACTCACAATTTTTCTTCCTTTTTGAAGATAATCAATGAAATTATCCCACGTGCATCCCAAAAAACTGATGCCAGCAGATGGAACTGTCTTTGCCTTCTTTGGAGCAGATTCCCCCTTTTCAGTCCATTATTTTGATTGTTCCTTTGTCTCAGGTGTGAAGTGATGGACCCATGTTTCATCTATGGTTATCTATCAATGCAAAAACTAGGCTTCATTGCGGTGAAACATTGCCAAACACTCGATTGAAACATCCTCACGACGCTGTTTATTCTCAATTGTGAGCAAACGCGGCACCCATCTTGCACACACCTTTCTTATGTCCAAATTGTCAGTCAATATGCGATGTACAGCACTTTTTGAAATGCCTACTATGTCTGCTAACTCACGCACTTTCAGTCGACAGTCATACAATACCTTTTTGTGGATTGCCTTGACCATTTCTGGTGTGGTCACCTCATTTGGACGTCCACTGCGATGTTCATCTTGGCAGCTCATTCGGCCTCGCTTAAACTCAGCCACCCAATATTTGACTGTTGTAAATGAAGGGACAGATTCCCCCAGAGTAGCATCTAACTCAACTTTAATGTCGGTTGGACTGAGACCTTTCAAATGAAAGTACTGTATCACATAACGATGACCAATTTTGTCCATTTTTAATAAATTACTGAGAGTGGTCACTACTGATGGCTGTCGAGGAAATATTCAGCAATGCAGCTTAATCGAACTTGAAACTTAAGCCTTATAAGAATGGTACTTTCGATCTTAGTAATTATTATCAAGCTACTACTGCCATCTATTGGTGAGGTCAGGTACTTTTGGGACTGCCCTCGTATCTAAGGCAAGGCCATCAAAATTCTTAGTTCGGGTTTTTCTCAGCAGAAACATTAATGTTCCACAGTTTAAAGTCATTCAGCTTACTACTAAATACTTTGTCTTCTGTGCCACATTCGTCATGCCGATCCTTTTCTCCTCTTAGGGCCTTATAGCGCCATGCTAGGCAAATTCACTTATCTGCCAGTCTTATGTCGTGGCTTCATCATGGAGTAATGTGCATATTAGACGATCACCCTTCACCATTAATCTAATTAGTTCAATAGCAGTCATACTCTCCATAAATCATCAAGAGAAAAGGAAAAGTAATCCACTTAACTCACTTTTCCCAATTCTGAGCCCACCTATATTACTGTCTATCACAGAAAGGGACTAGTTAATTTACTCTTGACACACACAAAAGCAAAATTATTAAATCCTCTACTTCGTGGTCACTGCAGATGCTATCACCACTTTTGAGGGGCAAACAGTCTTTCCCATTCAAACTAACGTCAGTTGTCAATATTAGGGTAGTGCCAAGATAAGGGGAAGGGGATCGTTAGTGCAGGAGGGTCCTACCCATTACCTGTAGATTTCTATGCGCCGAAACAGCTGGGTTCGCTTGTGCTCGGTGGTTTCTTCCAGGCCAAGATACACTTGAAATCATGTAAAAACCGGTTTGTCATCATTGGGGTCCTGGAGGTTCGCCCATCATGAGTCCCACGCAGCTGTGTGGTTCAACCATTTGGACAGCCAGTTGATCACTTGGAGAGATGGGGAACTACGACGACTCAAGAAGCCATTCATATCATTCGCAACGAACGACGATCGATTTCCGTCAAACTAAAGTCGGGACCAAGCTTCAGTGGGCGTCGAAAAACTCTCTCATTAGGACGCGATAGAACTCAATCTCGCTAAACTGTTCATTCTAAGGTCCTTTTCTGATTAGCGTAGGACCGGTTCCATTTCTTGCCATTTCCTTTTTTATCAGATTTTACCCAGCACGATCCAGTCAATCGCATGGAAATTGTCATTCAAAACAGTTCATCTTTTCGCCTGATGTTACATTATTGCTCCACTAGATCAGAAGGATTCAATTACATTCGAATACTGTCCATAGTTACTATTCAATCCATCACTAAGTAACTACAATCCATCGGCGCCAAAAAATCTATATTCCACTTGGGTTACACTTGCTCGGCTTCTGCCTAGCATTGTTTATCTCACATTCCATCTTTCTTTTTCTTCTTAGCCGAGCTCATGACAACACAAAAATTTTTTCTCAAGCATTATTGCGTGGTTGGAATCCAAACATCACATCCAACAATCTTCAGTCGCAACAATACATTAGGAATTTCCGTGTAACCAGGGGAATAAATGATCATCATAATTATAAATAATTTCAAATTTTGAAATATTTCTCTGAGACAACATCATCGATTCTGATGGCAATATTCTGGGGTGTTATAACGATATGAAGTACAATGTGAAAAACAAAAAAGAGAGTACCTTTTTTATTAAGATTTAAAATAAAACAAACTTTAGTAAGAGATAAACTTCAATGGTTTTAAATTGATCTTTCTTTCTTATTTATTTCTTTAAATATATCTAAAAAAAATTATTCGCAATACACTTGTATGTATTATGGTTACAAAATTCGTGTGGCATTTTATCTCTCATATCTTTATATATAAAAATTCAGGTTCAGGGTGCGTTTGTAAATGTTCTAAAAACTTTTGAACCACTTATCCGATTGAGCTCATATTCGCATCATATGTTCGTTATACCTCATCCGCACTAGCATTTCCAAACTAGTTTAGATTGCCGAACTAGTTCCGATTTTCAAGTGCATACACAACTGGTTTAAACGAAACCGGTTTCAGGTGTTAGAAACTGTCTCAGATTAAGCGAGTTTCCCAAACCTTCTTGAGATAGTTTAACTAGCTTCGCGCGTGGAATTGTGGGATTCCAGAATTCCGTGCGCTGATGCGATGCTCTTTTTTTTTTTTTGATCGCCTTGCCTTGTGGCCTTGCCTCTCTCTCGTGCTTGTCGAGGCCTTCGAGATTAACAAGGCCTCCCCTGAGCATGCTGCTCCGTTTCAATCAAGGCTTTTTCTATACCTTGGTTTCAATGCTAAAATGCATGTGAGAGCGATTTCCCCAATCTGCCGCCAGAAGTTCTTCTTTCACGTGTAGCATTTAGTTTACATAGCTTCTTTTACATAGCTATATTTTTTTATTAATTTATTTTTTATATATGAAATAATGAATTTTAAATTGCCATCTGATGGGAACCATGAAAACGTCGAAAGATTTTAACTTTATTCAGCTGTATAGCATTTTTTGACACAGTACTACTTTATTAAAAAAAATTCACATATTTTTTTATTAAGTAGTGGAAGAATGGAGCTACTTTTTGTTTTCACGATGTCTGTCCGTCCGTCCCCTTCATAATTTCTGCATTTTTTGAGGTAGAACAGCGAGGTAGAAGGTTGAAATTTGGAATGTAGCTTACTATGGGCATGTGCACCTTCACTATTTAGTTTGGTTTTGATTGGCCCACTGGGGTCGGAGTTTCGGGGGTGGAAATTAGAGGGGACCAAAAGGTCTACGCATATTTGTCCATATAAAGGAATGAAATTCGGTATGTCAGTTCCTCTAAGCAAGATCAACATTACTATAAAGTTTGGGCCAAATTGTCCCAATAGGGTCGGAGTTATGGGGGTGGCAATCACTTGGTCTTTAGAACAATGGCAACATATGGAGTGTCATATATCATTCGTTCGAAAATGATGAGAAAGGAAAGAAGATATGGCTCTTCTATGTTTTCTAAATACAAGGTTCGAGAAACTCAATTTTTGATTTAAAAAATGGAGGGGGGGGTTCAAAAGTGCAGATGAAGGAATAAAAAAATAGATGAACCTTCCGCTACTTTCCTATACCTTCCTCGGGAGGCTTAATTTCTTGTTTATTTTTGAATTTATCATGGTTACAAAAGCATATATAATACAATTGAAATAGCTGGCTTTCTGCTTGATTATAGAGAAAGAAGGACATCTAATGATGAAATTTCGAAATCGCTCATGCTCGGGAAATAAATGCTTGTTTGCTCGTTTCAACACTATGAGGCATTGAGCACATGTTTTTAACTCGTTTGAACTATTTCAAGTGCGGAAGCATATATAGCTCTCCAAACTAGTTTAATCTAAAACTGTTTTCAAATAAGATCTAAACTAGTTTACTTCAAGCTAGTTCAGGTAGTGCGGATGAAGTATTAGGTTCACAGTAAGGTTTACATGTCCCCAAAGGGAGGGGGTGGGGGTAAATATACTATATCTTGATTTATGTTTGTTTGTTTTCTCAAGAGATGGCGCAAGGGAAACGCCGTCAAAATTTCATCAAATAAACAGACCGAGCAACGCCGGGCATATCACCTAGTATGAATTATAAGGCTTTTTCATTTAATGCAATGTAGCAATAATAACTGATTAAATATAAAACAACATGACCAATCGCATCCCACTAAATAAGTAAA
The DNA here is from genome assembly GCA_023313115.1 of Rhysida immarginata. NCBI lineage: Eukaryota > Metazoa > Arthropoda > Chilopoda > Scolopendromorpha > Scolopendridae > Rhysida > Rhysida immarginata. The sequence goes on from JAHWFO010056153.1 coordinate 16,860, forward strand.
CTTTTAATTTTTCCTTCAAAATAAAAATATTTTCTGACCGGAATTTTAGGTTTAAAGGGATATTAAAAAAATATATTTTGTAAGCTGTTATTAAACAATGCAAATTTAAGCCAAGGAAATGGCTTTAGTCCCTCAAACTTCGGCCGAAACATAAGTCCTAACTAAGTCTCTTCTAAAGAAGTCCACAACCATTAATTAATACATCGATCTTTGGCAAATTATCAGATTGCCCTTTTTGATATCCTGGATCGGTCATGGTAATTTTTCTGTTAAGTAAAAAAAAAATTCGACGAAAGGAAAGCAATGAGATGAAATGTGAATCTGATTCAATCTGATTCTCAAATCGAAGAAAAAATCAAAAACAGTTTTTAAATGGGGCATGGGTTTCATGTTTTTAGTGTTTTTGAGCAAGTTTTTCAGGTTTAGCATGTCCAAATCTATAAACAACAATTGTTACTTACTTACCTATTTTTCAAACCCGCTTATCCGTTAGGGTCGCGGGGGAAGCAGCCCTATGGAGGATCTCCAGCGATCGCGATCTTCCGCCATCAGGCGCATGTCCTCCCTGGTAATATACAAGCGACTCGAACCAAAATTGGGGGACAATTGTTAATTAAAAAAAAAAATCCATGCATAATCCCCATTGATGGGGGGCAATTGGCTGGGAAGTAATTGTCCTACGGGACAGCTATCTGGATGGCAGTTGTCCGAGACCTTTGGAATTTGATCAAATTTTTTACAATAAACACAAGTCTCCATATCCTATTATTCCTCCTACTTTCAACTTCCTAGCTTTTATAGAACCCCAGTTATTAATTTGTTGTTCGGGAACAAAATAGTGTGAGCAGTCTATCAACAGGGCAGTGTAGCAACAGGTGCTATCCCAAAGTGATATCAATGAAACAGCCCTATGTGAAAATGATGCAGTCAGTAACATTTGCACTGCATTTTGCTGCAATGGCCACTGCAATATTTTTTTATAGTTCTCTGGTGTGACACTTTTCAACTATGCCTTTAAACCATCCAGTAACTGATGACGATTAGTGCCCAATGGCTTCAACACATCACATCAGTTCAATAGAGTTTAAATCCTGACTCTGAGTACATCATGGAAGAAGCTCGATTTGATAATGAGTGAATCACGCCTTTGTTGAATGGACAGCATGGCATGGAGCATTGTCTTGCTGGAAGAAGCAGTCTGATACATTGTTAAGAAATTCTCCCATTGTTCCAAGTGGGCAATTTTCCAACACCTGTTGGTACCTTGACGGATTAAGTCGCAAGTCAACATCAGTTATGAGTCCTATACCTGCTGCACAAAACCTGACCTGCCACCAGAGTGTTTTTTGTGGACACCAGGCACTCTTAATCATATTTCTCTTTCGGTTGCCTCCAGATCCACACACAATCAGCACAGTGTGAACTGATAGGCCATTATCTACATTTGAGTAGCAGACATCTAGGCCCACTGCAGGGGCAGCTAAATATCCTAAAAAAATGCTTTTGCAATTCTTCAGCATCACCCATGAGAGAGCATGCTGGTCTCTTTTCAACATGATTCTGTCACCAATAATATTTTACTATCTTTATTACACCTTTTTGTTTGTACTTCTGCAGAACATCATATGCAGTGAATGATGGAAGGCTGGTCAAAACACTCATTTTGCAAATTGACTATCTGTTACTCCTCTGAGTTGGACAACTTATGGTTTTTTGAAATGCTAGCTGACAGAATCAATGCTTTATTAGTTACTGTTTTTTTTTTTATTTTTAACATCAAAAGTGAAGGAATACATCATGAGAGTTGAAACCATAAGGGGTATCCAGATACTTTTGGAAGGGCAGCGAATATTAATGATCTTATTAAGACATTAACTTTTACTGACAAATGTATGAGAAAAAGACTGGTGTTTTTACAGGAACTTTACAAATGTTCAAAAGGCAAAATCTGGAAGATATGATCAATGATTTTGTAAAAGGTCTAAGGAACATATGAATCCATAACTTTCACTGAACACACAACTGTGAAGTTAAGCAACGTCAGGCACGGCTAGTCACTGGATGAGACACACGATCTCCACCTCCCCCCCCCCTCCCCGGTTGCTGCGATCAACATACAGCAGTCGTCAATCCAGGTTCATCCAGGGACCCAACTCATCGGCCTCTGGCTGTACAGGCCCTGGATGGACATATTGGATCTCAATAAAATAAAAAAAACCTAAAAACTAAGGTTTTAATAATTATTTCTTAAAAACCAGTGTTTCAAAGACATAATATGGAAATACAACATAGAACTATTGTGAATTAAGTATAGCACGCCCGTAGTCAGGGGGGGGGGGGGGGGGGGGGGGGGGGGCGACCAACCCCCTATGGATAAAAATACGCCCCCCACAGAGGAATTTGTAAAAAGCCCCCCCCCCCCCCTTCCCCCCAAGATAACATCCTGGCTATGGCCCTGGTATAGCACAATTTTTATTAAAAAAGAATGGCTAGGTTAGGTTATCCCATTTTAATTATTTACTTTTCTACAATATACAGGGTTATTACAAATGATTGACCCAATTTCATAAATTCATTGTAACTTTATTTTTTGACATATTGTCACAAAACTTTGCAGACGTATGGAAAAACTCTAAACGTTTTTTTTTTCTTGCAGGTTTGCTTCTGATTTATGCCATGAGAGCACAGCAGTGAGCTGTTTTGTTGTGCTTGAGTTTCATTCATATTACTGGTAATATTGCGGTTTATTTGTATGGGATTATGTGAAAGACGAATGAGTGTTTATGCCTCCTCAACCAATACACCTACTAAACTGAAAGCTCGCATCAACAGTGCTTTTCAAAGGATGGATAAGGACAAGGTGTGGGATGAACTTAATTATAGACTGGATGTAGGGAGAATCATTAGAGGGGCACATATAGAGCACTTGTAATATGCCAAAAAAACCCTGAGTTTTTCCTTATGTCTGCAAAATTTGGTGACAATATGTCAAAAAATAAAACAAAAGTGAATTTATTAAATCGGGTCAATCATTTGTAATAACCCTGTATACCGGGTGTTCAATTTATCTGAAGACATTGAAATATCTCGAGAACCACACATCGGATCAAAAAAAGTGTGGAATGAAAAATGTTCGTCTCGAAGGGGGACATCTAATGATACCAAACTCGACCCCCCACCCCCACCCCCTGGAGGTGGGGGAGGGAGGAGTTAAAAAATTTAAATGGGAACCCCCATTTTTTATTGCAGATTCGGATTCTCCAGAAAAAAATTACCCCAATTTGACCTACGATTCGAGTCATTTCGGTCACAGATGGTGCTGTAATTGACAAAAATCAAAATGGGTAAAAAATCGTTGAAAAATGGCGATATCTCAAGAAATAGGGTGGACAATCATGGTGTCATTAAGTAGCATTTGTAAGATTATCATAAACATTTAATTTTATTTTGCTGATCTGATACCTATTTCTTGAGATATCGCCATTTTTCAACGATTTTTTACCCATTTTGATTTTTGTCGATTACAGCGCCATCTGTGACCGAAATGACTTGAATCGTAGGTCAAATTGGGGTAATTTTTTCTGGAGAATCTGAATCTGCAATAAAAAATGGGGGTTCCCTTTGAAATTTTTCAACTCCTCCCTCCCCCACCTCCAGGGGGTGGGGGTGGGGGGGTTGAGTTTGGTATCATTAGATGTCCCCCTTCGAGACGAACATTTTTCATTCCACACTCTTTTTGATCCGATGTGTGGTTCTCGAGATATTTCAATGTCTTCAGATAATTGAACACCCGATATAACAGCAAAATGTACAGGGTGTTGCAGATAACTACAGGGCAGTATAACGGGAAGCCTACCCGCTCGAATGCAGGGGCCGGCTCGGTCGATTGGCAGATTGGAGGGAGATGAAGGTAGCCTGCAGCAGCCAGCAGTTTCCACAGTCGGGGAGGGGAGGTGAATGTCAAAATACCAGGTGACATTTTCTCAGCAGTAGAGCAAACTGGTCTGCTGCGTCTCCTGGCTTTGGCCCTGTGTCCACTACGAGACGCAACCCGGGTTAGCCCGTGACGACCAAACATAATAATAATAAAAGAGTAAAATGCTATTTTTTACTATTCTCCTCTGTTGAATTTTTGGTTTGTTTGTTGATCCCCTCTAGCTGTGGAGGACATTCATAGGTATCTTTACTTTTTGTGTATCCCCTACCCTGTAGTAGTACAGCCTGCACCCCTCCTTGGCTCAATTGGTCATGCCCATTGCCAAACAAACAAGTTTAAAAAAATAAAATTACCCAATTATCATTTGATCTCGAGCCGGCTCCTGCAATCGAGCGGATAGGCTTCCGTTATACTGCCCTGTAGTTATCTGCAACACCCTGTACACACAATTTTACATTTATTTTGGATTTTGATTCTTATCTTATCTTATCTTATACAGAGGGTTGATTATCGCAGAACGATAATCTGCGGCACTTACTCCTTCGAGGGAGTTTTGCACCATCCCAGTAACTAACGACCACTACGAGATACAGTAGCAGCCAGGACCGACGGTTTAACGTACCCTCCGAAGCACGGGGGGTTCATGATGGAAGAGCTGCTGGTAGACGAACAAGCAAGTGGCTATCACCACCTGCTGGACATCCAGCACTGGTCACTCAGCAAATGGGTCAGACTACAGTCCCCCAACAGCTGTGCCCCAAATAGCTGTCCCACCCAGCAGTGGTCCTCAAGCCACTGGCTGTCACCCAGCCAGCAGCTGGCCGCTGGATTTTGATTACAGAAATTAGCAAACATCAATTTTAAATGGCATTTAAGAAAAGTCTTTGAAAAAAAAGAAAAATTTTACGTTCAAAGAAAAAAACAAGATTCATCAAGCTTACTTGACAATTTTCAATATCCCAAAAGACTCCAATGGGAGGTAAATTGGGAGACGAGGAGGTACGATGTTGAAAATTTGCAGCCAAATTATGAGTATGACCTAATAATAAACATAAATTTAAAATTAATTTTGTAATAGATTTGTTTTTATACTTTTAAAACTTACCATATTTATTTGTATACAGGGTGTTTTTGAATTGAGTACATATTTTTTTGGAGATGATAGAAGAGGTCCTTGGAAGTATTTTTTGTCATATGAACATGGGGTCCCCGCAGCTCCGTTTACTTACAATACTGCATTGAACAATCAAATGACACCGGGACGCAGTGTGCGTTGTTAGGCCTAGATTATTTTATTTTTAACAATTAACACAAGCAATCTACTGTATGATTCTATAGTAATTGTTCGAAATGACTGCTTTCCCAGAATGCGATTAGTTCATTTACATATGGACTAATAGTATTTTACAAAGGGGTTGGATACCATGGAATCTCCTTGTCGAAGTTTGTTCTAAGACTTTTCAACAAACAAGCACGTGCACCTTGAAATTTCTTTGCAAACAATTACTTTAACAGTTATTACAGTGGATTGCTTGTGTTAATTGTTAAAAATAAAATAATCTAGGCCTACCAACGCACACTGCGTCCCGGTGTCATTTGATTGTTCAATGCAGTATTGTAAGTAAACGGAGCTGCGGGGACCCCATGTTCATATGACAAAAAATACTTCTAAGGGCCTCTACTATCATCTCACAAAAAATCTGTACTCAATTCAAAAACACCGTGTATAATGCAAAAAATTTTGACATAAAAAAGCACCTAAATTGGGAGGCTTCAAACCAACTTTGGTCTGATGAACTCCAAACGAAACTAGCGTGTATTTAATATACATAGCGGCACATTATGCACTATATTATGCCGTTTATACAATATACAGTATATATATTCACTTTTTTATCAGTTTCCTGATCACTTTTCTGTTGCCAATGAGTCAAAAATTTGGGGCTTGCATTAAAAACAAACATTCAATTTTTACACATTTTTTGGGCTCAATAATGGAAGAAGTCTCACTATACACGAATAAATACATTAATGAACTTTATTATTTTGCTTGAAAGAATAAATGCTGATTATAATTTATGCTGGTTATTGGTTTGGTTTGGTTTTTTTTGTTTTGTTTGGTATTAACGTCCTTTTCAACTGCTATGGTCATTTCAGGACTGCGTTATAGGGGCCGCAAATTTTGCCTCGCAAGGGTTCTTTAACGTGCAGCCGGCAAACGACTACACGGGACCAACGGCTTTACTTCCCTTCCGAAGGAAGTGTATGATCTCAGACATTACCTGTTCAGATGATGAGTTTATGGAATCACCTTGTAAAAGTGATTTCTCTCCAGTTGAAAAAGCCACAGTATTTAATGATAATTTATTTAGTAAATCATTTCAGGTTACATCCAATAATGAATGCTGGGAATAATTGTACCTCTCAAAATACAGGAAATCTAATTTCCTTAATCTCTAATTTAACTGAGCTTCTATCATCTGTGAAAGATTTGTTTAATAATTTTAAGGGTTTCCTAAATGACCAAATGTCATTAATACCTAAATGACCAAAAGTCATTAATACAACAACTGCTCAAGATGGTTTCGTTGTCCACAAATAATGAAAAAGTAATACATTGCTCAAATTTAGATAATTTAAAGTATTACTCGGTCCCTCCCCCTCCAATTGATAGCTGTAGATCGTTTGCCGAGTCTTTGGTGAATAAAAAAAAATAATACCTCAGAGAATAAATCTAGGAAGGTGTCTCATTTAAATGAGGAACCTAGCTCTGTTCAAGAAAGCAATATGCATGCCTCAGCCATTAATAGAAAGAAACCTGTTATTATTGGCTCAGGTAACTTTAGCAATCTTCTGTAAGACCTAAGCCTACATCTTGTAACGGAAAAGTTTTTATTTCTCGTTTAAATCCAGAAGTTACGGTAGATAATATAACTGATCATCTAAAAAATGAATTGGGTCTCATAGAAATATTTAAATGTTATAAGTTGATAACCAAATATGAGACTTTTCATTTTATATCGAAATTCCAGCCTCTAATTTAAATAAGGTTCTCTCTATTCAATCTTGGCCAAGTGGTTCACTTGTTTCGAAATTCTTTGATAAGATTTATAATTCTCAAATTGTTAGGGATAAGGAGGATGTCCACCCTTCAGTGCAAATATGATTTTAAACTTGTATTACCAAAATGTCAGATTTAAGAACAAAACTTTGAGAGTTGCATCAAAATATGTTTAAGTTTCGTAACTCTATTCTTTGTTTGATGGAAACCTGGCTAGATGGCTCAATAATTGTTATTTAATGATTATTTAAAAATCTATCATAAAGATAGAGGTAATAATAAAATTGGTAGAGATGTGGCTATTGCCCACCCCAAAAAATTAATTCTGAGCTACTGTCACTTAACTTTGATGTTTCAGGTATTGATTGTATTGGGGCCAGGTTTCTGTCTAAACATCGGTTTAGGGTTTCGAATAGTATATTCCTATTTTTTTTTTTTTATGGTATACATCCCTCCTTTAACCTCTGTTAAAGCATATGATGATTTTATCCAATCACTTTGTGATTATTTGGCTGAAAAACCAGGATATGTTATCATTAATTATTATTTGTTATTTCAGCCTTGTTATTTGGCTGAAAAACAAGGCCGTGATAGTGGGTGCCGACAAAGGTAACGCATCGGTTGTAATATACAAAGACAACTATGAGAAGAAGATTAACGAATTCATCACGGAGAATGGATTTCTACAGATGAAAAAAGACCCCACTTCCTCATTCCAGACGAATATTAAATCAGTGGTAAAAAACTTCAGGTCAGAGTTATTCAAAGAATTCGGAAAATATGTCATATGTAACAAACCCTCTCCGCCTAGAATACGCGCACTCGTAAAAGTACACAAGGTATCGCATCCGATCAGACCGGTTATCAATTGTATTTCGTCCACATTTTATCACCTGGCCAAGAAAGTGTCGGACGTCATCAAAAACATATGCCCGCTTGACAACAAATATGCACTTATGAACAGCACACAACTCATAGAAGATTTGGGGCAGTTCAGGCTTAACAAGGATTTGTTCTTCGTCTCTCTGGACATCGTCAACCTATATTCCAATGTGCCCTTCAGTGAAACCATAGAAATTATAAAAGCACGCCTTGAGAAAAACAACATCGACGATGATATTAGGTCGGACATCGTCGGTTCACTTAGGGCTATACAAAACCAAAACTATTTCAGCTTCAACGAGAAGTTCTATACCATCCCGACAGGCATAATGATGGGCTCCCCTATCAGTGCAATTGTGTCTGAAATATTCTTGCAACATCTGGAGGAGAATCATGTTACCCCCCTAGTGAATGATGGCACGATAGTGTTCTACAAACGATATGTGGATGACACTATAATCGTAATAGAACCCGAAAGAACGGAACCAAAAACCATCCCAGACAAATTCAACAGTTTCCACAGCAATATTTCATATACCATGGAGGAGGAACAACATGGTTGCATAAACTTTCTCGACTTGTCAATACACAAAAACACAAAGGAAAGAAAGCTAGAGTTCACTGTATACAGGAAGCCGACTGCCACAGACAACATTATTAGTTTCAGCTCGAACCACCCACTACAGCACAAAAAAGCAGCGTTGAGGTACCTATTCCACCGGGCCCTCACCTACCGGATTACTAAGAAGGACAAGGAAGATGAAATACGTCTGGCTTACCAGGTGGCCAGGTCAAATGGTTTTCCTGACAATGTTACCAGGGCCATATTCCGGAAAACAAAACGGGACATCGGTAGACGCGAACCCCCAACTGAGCCATTGAAATTCGCTACCTTCACATACACAGGTCCCGAGATCACGAGAGTCACTAATATCTTCGGAGACCGCGGATTAAAGGTGGCATTTAAGACCGGTAATAAATGCAAGTATGTCCTCAACCCCAGACAAAATAAAAACAAGGATGACCAGTTCTCGAACTGTGGTGTTTACAAACTTACTTGCCCCTCTTGTGGGTGCTACTACATCGGTTCCACGAGGAGATCATTCAGAATACGATTTAAGGAACATCTTAAGTCATGGGTCAACGCTGATAGAGTATCCACATTCGCGAATCATGTCTTGAATGAAAAACACAGCTTCGGGCCCATGGAGGAAATAATGTCTATTATAAAATTCATCACTGATCCCAAGAAAATCATAATATACGAGACCTTGATCATTAGAAGGTTTATAAAAGAAGACCCGAACAAAATCCTAAACAACCAAACTAATTTTGAGAAGAATCCGATCCTGGACACGGTAAACAGCATCATCCATCCAACCGCATGAACGCAATCCCAAACCAAGATCGAACGGACTTTTTCCCCCGTTTTCAATCGATTGCGTATTTGTATCGATCACATTTGTATCGATCATTTTCTAATCGACCGCTCTTTAAGTGGATTTAACTATTTATTTTTTAATGTCTATATCAATATTATTATAAATATTTTATTTTTATCCTTTATAAGATAATTTTTGAATAACTCTCCAGTGGGACCATGTCTGTTGTAATGATTACGTATTTTGTATCGATCGCATTCCTTATCGTCCACTCATCAACTTAGTTTATATATATTTATTTAATTTAACTTGTATAATATCAATATTACAAATATCTTTGTACTCAATTTTAATTTGTATAATACTACTATTATGAATATTTTCATCTTTATCCTTTGTAAGATTTTGAATAACTTTCAATGGTAGCCACGTCTGTTGTAATTCCACCAATCATGGGTGGATTAGTCACTTATGGTGACACGTCTCCAGTGATTGGTGGAAAGTGGCTATATAACAAAATGCTGTAACCCACGCTAGTTTTGTAGTGATCATAGTTCCTGATGATGAGATTTCCTCGAAACGCGTTGAACAATTAAAAACCGCTACCATATCGCTATTTCCAGACCTTTATTTTCAGTAATTTACACAGCGATATAGACCATCATGCAGCCTTTAGATTAATGGTGATTTTAATTTTGCTAATGACTCGGCTCATGCTTCGTTTTATCATAAAAGTAGGTCCTTAACGACTTCGATGCTTACTTCAGAATTGGATTTGATTAATGTAAATCTATATATATAAAACCAAAAGTCTGTATATTTGTGTCTGTGTAGCTTCAGGCGATCCTATTGGCTAATCGAAAAGGAATTGTTTCGACTGTTACGACAGTATTGTTGTTAAACTCAGGATGAGCAGAAGAATTTTTATTGTTGCAATATTTTTATTTGTATAATAAACTTTGGACAGCAAAGAGATTTTTTCTTCTTTAAAATGTAATATCATTTCATTGAAAACATGGCTTTTACATTTGAAAAGTAAAATCATGTATCTGAATATAAAATTATATGATGACTTCTCTGATTTTTGAAATGTCAATTTTCAAATTTTAAAAAAGTATTTTCATTTAGTTATTGCAACCTAATTATCTTAAACCATTACTTAGAATTTTTATTATTCAACACAATTTTCAACAGTGGCTTAAAAAATAAAGGCAAATAGCAATTAGATAAATTAGAGATAAATACCATACCGTTTACCTCTTTTTGGATAGGTTTGCCCAATATTTTGAGAATTGACCAAACTGATAACTTTAATGTTACCATAATAACACTTTAGTTCTGAACTTTGTCAATAGATGGTACTGCCTTAACTTTATAACTACAAGATAAGAAATAAACTGCGTTTAAAACGCGCTTTAGGTCGTGTCTGCCGAACTTCATCTTAGCGTTATTGTTTGACGTGCCGGGCACGTCTGATCTAGGCCCTAAGGGGTTACCTGTCGTATAATTATTGAAGTTTATCTTCTGTGTTTTACGGGTTTAGATTTCTTTAATTTGCGATGCTATTGTTGTTTGGTTTCGTATTGATATTAATACGTTTTGGCTATTCTCACAGACTTCGATTTGCTTTGCAATTCGGATTTTATTTTTGCTTTGTGAATAGCTACTGACATTTGGTTTTATTCAAATTTTGTACGATTGGAGATAAATAGCATTAGAAGCGCCCGGGAGCACTTCCTGGTTCACTTTCCGTACTTCATGCACGGGGATGATTGTGTTTGTTGTGTGCCTGAGTGGCCCGTGGATCATGTTTTTGACAACTGTGTCGTGTACTTTTTTTGTCACTGTTGATATCAGTAATTTCTGCAGTAATAATATCGTCTATTTGGTTGAGAGGCAATTTTTCTTTTAGCCACAATAAAAGATGTACGTAAAAGCCGCTGAGTCTCGCCAATATTTGACATTTCGTTTTATGCTATAGACCAACTTCCGAACTTTATTTTCAAAAACTTGAGCATAGGATAGCAGGATAGAATGAGCATAAAATTATGATGCAAAGACAAAACATTCGTTTTATGCTATAGAACATAAAATGAGTATAGCAGACGATAAGGATAGGGAAGTGTCTATCGAGGAGGCAAAGGAGAAACACGTGTCTCCCTTGAGCCCTCTAACAAATGTCCAGACAACTGACAAAAGTTTGTGTATTTGTCTGTGTGTTTGGAAAGAAAAGAGAAAGAGAAAGAACGAGTATTGGTCAGGAAACTCTGCAGCTAAAAGACAAATGGGCATCGGGAACATCTGAACAACGGGAGCTTCGTCTAGCGCAGGAGGGTATAAGAAATTTTAGGTCAGGGGCAAGGGAAACTTCGAAGGAAAGATGAGATCTAAAGTATCCAGTGATATTTCCCGGTGGTGAAAATGGATATTTTAATCTGAGGCAGGTCAATCCAACAAGAGGATAAGTAAAGTCCAGGGCGATGCCGGGATTTCAGCTAGTACTATATTCAATTGCAATGGTATAACTTTAGACAAAATCTTTACTAATCTTAATTTAAGGGTTTCTCTTGCTAAATCATTGTTAGTTTTGGAAGACTTACAACATCCTGCTCTTGTATTGCTAATTTTAGACTGCCTATTTGTGAAAATAATTGTGATAGAGTTTCTATTGATTGTAAAAATGCTGACTTTTCTGGATTATATCTGTATTTGTCCACATATGACTGGAGCTCTACTGAAAACATTGATGACGTGGACACCTTATGGGCTTATTTGAGTCAGGTTGTTTTAAATAGTTTTAATTATTTTATAGCTAAAAAAATCTTTAGAAAGTATAATGTTTCCTTCCCTGTTTGGACATCTAGTTTAATTATGCATATTTGGAGAAGGAAACAGTTCTTTCACAATTTATTTAAAGAGACTAAAGATATTTGTTTTTATCATATGTTCAAGTTCTTGAGAAAAAGACTTCAAATCCAAAATGAAAAGGGACTGTGAAAGTTATTTTCATAATATACAAGAAAATTTAAAAAAACTCAACTTCTTTTTGGTCCGTAGTCAAAAAACTCATAAGTTCAAAGGACAATTCGGCGTTGGAAAATTTTTTGGAAGTTCCTAGCAACCATTCTCGTTTAATTCAATATTTTGAAAAGAACTTGAATAATAAAGCAGAATTTAACCTTTCAAGTGGCTCAGTTAAATTTTTAGAAAATATGAACTCCAGTCTGAATTATCATTTTAATAATTTATATATTACGAAAGAAGAAGTTTTATATGTTGGGAGCAAGATTAAGGCTTCAAGAATGTGTATTGCAAGTGATTTTCCGGACTATGTCTTTAAAGGTTGTTTAAAACCTCTTCTTGGGCCTTTGGTTAGATTATTTAATCTTTACGTACAAAAAGGTTATTATCCTAAAGTTTGGAAGTTGATTCCATTTCTTCCTATTTTAAAAATAAGATTTCCTAGTGAACCTGAAAATTGGAGATCTATTTCTGTTATATGCTATCCAGCAAAACTTTTAGAAACTATAATGCTCCGAAAACTGAAGCATTTTTATGACCAGATAGCTCCACCGTTTCAACAAGGTTTTACTCCTGGAAAATCCACATTTACTAACCTTCAAGTAATCAACAATGCTATTTTGAATACACTGGACTCTCGATCCTAGCTTGATGTTGCAACGGCCTCTTCTGTTTGAAGGTATACGTTACAACTTCGATTTCGTTTGAAGATCTAGGGGGACTAAACTAATTGAACGTTTTTAATGTTCGCTCTTCACGATTGTATGGAAAATTAAAAAAGACGTAAACACTCGTTTGGTTGAACCCTCCTTAAGGGCGAAGGGGCATGTTTAATAACAAATAAATAAACAAGCCCTTCTCAAAGAAATTAGGGCCAATACAAAAATAAAAAAGGAAGAATAAGAAGCAGCAACAAATTAAATATTTTTCGGTAAGATCAAAAATCTCTTCAAGTTTTGATTAACACTCAGTCTTAACTTTTTTTTGCTTTCAATTATGCTATTATTTGTCAGTTCGTAACTAATTGAATGTTCTTTTTTTTCCTTAGGTTTAAACACTAATTCCAGTCAGTAAGGTCAAGGTTATGACCTCTTATTTCGTTCGTCCATTCAGGTAAGTTCGAAAAGTTCTTTGAAAGCTTATGACTTAACGACTTAACAATAAATTCTTAAGTTCTAAAGTGATTCTTTTAATGGGTCATGGTTCGTTTTGAAGTCTTGTTTAGTATTTCTCGTTTTGTTTCAGGTTAGTCTATTGGCTGCCCACAGCCAATTTATCTTCCCAACGATGATCGATCCTAACAAGCTTCTGCGCAAGAGCAGAGCTATTCGTTTTTATTGTATTCACGGAGTTTTTGCACCGGATCGCGCGCGTGCGGGGGAAGGGGGGGGGAGGACTCTGATATCTCTCATTCACGCCAGGGAAAGGATTAAGGAAATGTTAGTAGGGATACCCACCCGCGGTCCCAAATCCCAGACGGAAGGATACATTATTCACCACAAAATAGTAAGATCTCGAAGGCAGTAATTCTAGTATAAATAGATTCCAACATTGGGTAAATTGATTTAAATATTCGTTTCTTGATTTCAATTCCTGTCTTTTTTTCCCTCTCGTTTCAGGTTGATTCTTCAACGATTAATTCATCAGGTTTTGTGGGGCCCCCAAAAGTAGAAATACTTGTATTCTGTGTCGATGTTCGATTAGTGGGGGGACATCAGTTGCGTTCGGACTTCTCAGCTCGACTCGGGGCTAAAATCCTGAACGGATCATCTACTGGTCGTAAAATAGGCTTAGGTCGTTCTTAGGCTCATCGTTTCGTTGTTTTCAGTTCTGATAAACGAATCAGTCGTTTTGGCTTTTTTCTTTCTTTCAAGTTTCACTATCCCCCGACGTGGCGGGATATTTGTTGCATTGATTTGCTTTCGAGGAGTACTAGTTCTTCGTGCGCCCTTCACCTTAGGCACCCCGAAGAACAAACGTACCTTCTCGTTTCCTTTCCTTTTCAATTCTATCCCTAATTCTTTGACACACGAGCTGCCATCATTGTTGATGCACGGCGGTGACAAGACATTGTTAGGCAAAAAAAAACTACCGTGTGTGGTTGTTCATTGTGTGGGATGATTGTTTGCTTTATTTTGCCGAGTGTGTTTATCCTCTGTTGAAGCTGCGATTGTTGAGAATGTTTTCTGAGAAGATCGACTCAATTCCAGCAGAGGATTGTTACGTGTTTTGTAAGAATATGAGTTTCATTGCATGCGTGTTTTTGCTTTGTTAGAAAAAGGTTCCTTTTTTTTTTTTTTTTTTTTTTTTTTACAACGAATTTCCCGAGCGGTACGGACATAGCATTCACACATGGAAGAAGAAAATCTCCCCATGTTCGAATGTTAGGTCCGTAGAACTAAGTTTAATATGTTTAGCTAGTTTGTTTTCTTTTAATCTGTATCAACATAATTAATTTGTTTAATTTGCTTGCCGAAAATTATATTTATCAATGGCGTTTGATCGGTCCGTATGAATGTGAGTATAATTGCTGTGTAACATTGAGACGTCAGCCATGGATGCGCAAATTAGCGATGTTGTCCGCCGTAACGAGGGGCCTGAATCTCATGGAAAGGAATGCTGCCGCTCAGCGGAAACAAAGCCGGTAATGATGTTGATGACCAAAGATTTTTGGTGAGTGACTTTTTTCAATATTTTACATCACAAGGATAGCGTGTGACACTTTGAGTGAACATAGTTTTTCAGCGATACCGTCGGGCCTCCCGCCGAAGGTAACGTCTTTAAACGTACTCTCTCCCGTGCTGCGCCTTCACGTGAATAAAGCAATCTCACCCGTCTGAATGGACACCATTTGCTGCTTTGTTTCTTAGAAACATTTACAGTGCCATACTGTATTTAACGTAATGCCTATAATATATAAGTAAAATAGTTAAACGCACTCATACATGGTTGATGGACTGCACAGAGAGGGATGCTGAACGCAGACGCAGACGCGTGAGCGTTGGGTTTCCATGAGCCGCCGTTTCGGTGTAACGCATTAAGCACGTTGCTCGGCTGGGAAGGAATCAGCAGCTTGCCAGTGGCCGCCGGTCGTGAGCCTCCGTGCCCACCAAGAGGGGTTACGGTACCTCCCCCCTGGTTGTTCATAAAAGGAGGTGCGGTGCGCCTGAGAGCATTCAGTGGAGGAATACTTATTCGGGGACACGGGGCTGCTGGAATCAGAGCATGCCTCGTCCGCCTTGGATGAATGCTCTGCTCATGCCGCCTTTTCGTGACATCCTCAGTGCAGAGCCATCCTACGTGCATGATTGGAAGTGCCGGTATGGTTGTGGTCATGGGCGTCGCTCAGCATAACTTTAGTTTATGTAAGTCAATTTTAAGTATCATCGGGGCCCCTTCGAATTAAAGTAGAACTTTGTCGATGACTAATATGTATCATTGTAGTATGGAGTAAATAAGAATAATAAATAGAATAGGTGTCTAAATCTTATCACTGTGTCAGGTCTCCCCTCATTTCGTTTGGTCCCGAACCCTTAGCGACCACGCCCCCAGCACGACTCGTATCAACAGGTGTGTGTCTAATACGTACAGTGTGGGTGGGGGATGCTACACTGGCGCCCGAACAGGGACCAAACGTCCGGAATTTCCAGATCATTGAGAGCGGCCTGACGTCGTGTTACTGTTGGTCTGTGTAAAGCATAGGGAGTGTGTCTTGATATGAATGAGAATATAGTGACGTTTGGAAGAGTGTTTTGTGTTGTGAGTCGTTTAAGGATTGATAGATGATATCAGGAAACGAAGGGGACGTGGGGGCAGCAGCAGCCCCAGAGCTGGCCGGTTATACCGGGGCAGTGCCATCATTTATTGGAGAAGAGGGAGGGATTACGATTAAGGCCTTTTTTGGCAAGCGTGGACAGCATAGGTGCACTTACCAAATGGACACCCAATGTCAAGGTGACAATTATTCATTCGAAGCTTAAGGGGGCTGCAGCCAAACGTGCAGCAGAGCACGAGATCTTTGATATTGATGATTATGTGCAACTGTGCGCGCGTTTGGAGCGAGTGTTTGGGAGACTAAAAGTTACCTGGGACATCTCCCAGGAACTTCACAACACCATCCAGGGCCCGAATGAATCAGTAGCCACTTTCGCCGGACGACTCGAGTTGGCTATGGAGACGTACATCAGCGCCACTCCAGAGGCAGTCCCGATTCGCGAGATTGTACACTTACAATGCTTCAGCAATAGTTGCTTGTTGGCTCACAGAAGGGTGCCAACCCGAAGACCAACAAGGAGGCGGTGGTGCTGGCCATGAGGTCCAAAGACCTGGAAAAAAGGACAGCAAATGTCGTGGAGGCTGGGGAGGGGTGTTCGGGTGGCGAGGGTGGACCCAGTACAGGGCGATCTTGCCTGAAAGGAGCAAAGAGGGGTAATCCCAGCTGTGACTCACCAAAGCTCCAGGGCAGCAGCTGTGGATGTGCGGAGTCAATCCAAAAATTGGAAGGGATTGTGGAGGGCTTGTCCAAAGCGGTGGAAAAACTGGTGGCAACCCAAATGAAAACTCAAATAGTCCAGGTGGCCCCAGCACCAAATGAAACCCGTGCAGTGGTGCCTCATGGAGTAGCAATGAACACTGGGTGCTACCGTTGCGGGCAACTGGACACCTAGCTAGGAACTGTCCGCAGCCTGCACCACGACCCCGCAGTGTTAATGCGAGTGGCCAGCCTGAGAGTTCGGTGGTGACCCTTTGTGGTGAGGTCAGCACCTGCATTGCAACTGTGTACTTGCAGGGGCAGCCGGTCACCATGCTGTTCGACACCGGCTTGCAGGTATCTTTAATTGACGGGGAGGCTAGCGGGGCCCCCACTGCAGCCTACAGATATGACAATTAAAGGGATTAACGGAAACTGTTTAAATCTCAAACAAGGGGGAATGTTAGACGTAACTGTCCAGGGCCATCATATGGGCACGCGAACTTTCTTGGTGCACTTATTCGCAGATCGCCCTTATGACGGTATCCTGGGTATGGACATACCGAGAGGTCTGACATTCCAATGTCCATACACTCAGGTAGTTGGTGAGGCGAATGTGCTGCCGGTGGAAAGGGTGGTGGATAGTGGAATGTGCCCAAATGATATGGGGATGTACAATCCTGAATATGGGGGTGGGGACTGGCCAAGAGGAAGAGGTGAAGACATGAGGAATAGTGGCTGGTTGTACCCGTGTGCTAGTCGTGTCATGCTAAGAGTGCCCGGGAGGGGGGTGAAAAGGAATATGAGTAATTTTGCGAGATGGATAGGACCATTTGAAATTTGTGCAGTTGATGGTACAGGTTGGGTACAAGTGAGGGGTATCAGGTTCAAGGACATAAAACGGGACAGGTGTGGTCAAGGTGAAACGAAGTAATTCGTGTAGCAGGGAACATGGATAATTTTGCAGGTAATGAGTGGGTGCAACCGGGGATTATGAATGAGTACCCAGAAGAAAAGAATCGGCTGATTAATTTTCCCATGCCGTATTTTTCCCATTAATTTTTCTAATGCACTGTTGTACAACTATTTGGCATTTCTTAAATTTAAATCACTCTCGAATTCGCTCGGACGCTATGCTGATGCTGAATATCTGGTAAAACCAGATTGTGCTGCTGAAGCAGATGGAGGAGGGGCAGTTACAAGTTGGCCGCCCGGGTGGTATAGCCCGGTACTAACCTCACCAGAGGAGGATGGTGTAATTAATGTGTCATGGGGAGGGCCTGCAGCTCTTCAGAGTGTAAATGGACCGTCCTGCCCACAAGAGGTAATCCCAAATAACCCGGGTTTACAAGGCAATAGTTCAAGCAATGACGTCGCCTTCCCAGTTTGGAGCGCTGAGTCGCATGCCGAGGTACCGTCGTCAACGCCAGCAGTAAATCAGGATGATAACGATAAGGAAGATGGGTATTACGTACCCCAAACATGTGCAACGATGGTAACCACACAGGGGCCAAATAAGGAAAAACAGGGGTGGTTGGTGAACGTGGCTGTTGGAACTGAAGAACCTACGGGTACGAGTTCTGAGGTTGGTGTCCCAGGTAGGATTGAACAGGGAACTGAAGAAGGGGCGGTCTGGCGGGCGAGGCTGAAGGTATTTCAGGAAGTTCGACGTCAGATGGATGCGAGTTTAAAAGGAGACGCAGTGAGTAGTGTGGAAAATGAAAGCAAAGAGGTCGTAGAGGTGGTGTCAAGCAGAGTCCAGGGGTTTAGGAAACGGACAAGAAGAGGTAAGGGAGGTAAGCGTGGAGGGTAATTGGGATTAAGGGCAGCGATAAGGAAGGTAGAAAGGATCGAAAGGGAGAGATTGCAGAAGTGACAGATTGAAAGGGTGCCCGAGTCATTTGATGGGAAGTGTGTCAAAACCGGGGAGTGCGTGAAATTGCGGGAGGCAGGGTCGATGGCCAGTATGGACGATTTTGAATGCCCGCCCTCGTTCCTGGGAAGAGGTAGTACGGGTTATTGTGAATTAGAATGGTGAATGTATGTTGTAGTTTCCGTGTGTTTTCGTCTGTTCGTCTTGTTTGGTTTGTCATTGTGGCAGTGGAAGTGGTATGCAAATTTTGTTCAGTATCTTGTTTTGAGTATAGTTGTAATGTTGTGTGACATAGTAAAGTCATTTTTTTGTTTACAAACAACAAAACAAAACAAAGTGAAAAATAATGTAGCTGAGAAAATCATGAAATTCTCTTATGAAGAAACGTCCAAACAAATTGAAATTAAAGGATTACTGGTTTGGCATACATTTTCCAAATCAGTAAAAGTCTTGTCAGCCTCTACCTACAGCAAGTGCTCGAAATTGGCTCTGTTTTGTTCGATGCAAACGTTGCATCTCCGGATCATTTGTTCTCGAACTCGCGCAAGCACATCGACTTTTTCTGTAATTTCATGACCAGCCGCAAGAATTCTTGCAATGGGTCCATTTCATCTCTAACTGGCATTGCATATACTAACTCCTTCATACACCCAGAGGAAAAAAATCTAAAGGTGTCAAGTCAGGGGAGCCACAGCCACGGTCCTCCCCACCCTATCAATTTTTCTGGGTAAGTCGCATTTAAATGATCTGTAACAGCTCGAGTGAAATGAGCAGGGGCTCCATCATGCTGAAAATATATGTTCTGAATTGTTCCTTCTGGAACATGAGTTTCACGTAAGAGACCAGGCAACACTTCAGTTAAAAATACCAGGTACTTATGCCCATTTAAACGTTCGGGTAAAAAATAGGGCCCGATAATGTGGTCGCCCAAAATTCCTGCCCAAACATTAACTTTGAATTTATCCTGCCGATTATGTTCATAATTGTCATGTGTATTATTGGGAGCCCATGAAATGTTGTTTTTTGAATTGAAAATACCTTCTTCAGAGAATGTTGCCTCGTCGGTAAATAGCACCAGAGATGGGAAATTTGGTTGTTTGGTACACTTTTGCAAGTAAGATTGACATATCTGGCGACGCGGCGGGTAGTCTCTTTGGTTTAATTTGTGCACTTTTTGTTTGTGGTACGGGTGAAGCCCGTGTGCGTGCCAGACTTTCCAAACAGACATGTGAGATATGCCGAGTTGACCTCCGACACGCCACGTGCTGCTGCTTGGCTGTTGATTGACAATGTGTAATGCAGCATCTTCTACCACAGCATTCAAATGAGGCACGGGGCCTCCAGCTTCTCGTCTGAATCCCTCGTCTGAAGTTACAATAACATTACCAATGTACCGGGACTTTGGAAAATGATTTATATGGGTTTCAGTTGAAGTGTTGACATACCTAAAAGTTCCCGTTTCACGCAAGTTACGGTCTACAGTGCGAAAAATCTCGTAAGTAGGTAGTACTCGCTGAGGGTAGCGCTCTTGGTACAGTCGTCTTGCTGCCAGTGCATTACCAAGAGCTTCTCCAAAACACATGTACATGTTGGCTAACTCACTGTTGTCAAACTGATCCATAAGAACAGTGTACAACTTGAAACGATTGATGACTGAGGTAAGTTGAGGAAAAGCTTGTCAGTGTTTAAGAAACAAGATAAATACAGAGGGTTGTTTCAAGTTTATGGTGACGATTGTTAAAACATCGTAGCACGGGTTTGAAATGCACAAGGCTCAAGAAATTTTACACGTGCAACAGTCAACAGCGCAGTTTTTCTGCAATGATGATGTAGCTCTTCTCCTTTGCCCCTCCCAGGCTTGCGATTTGCGACCCCAAGTGTTTTATATTAATTTAATCGCCTGAACTTAGTCTACGTCGTAGTGTAGTTTTTTGAAGGAGATAATTTACACCCTGTATATGCTTGATGCTGTTATGTATTTTTTCTGCATTTTTTGCTGTATATTAATTTTTTCACTTACTGTTGGCAGTGTCAATATTTTATAATGATATCTTATATTTATTGCCTAGATGGGATTTTATTGATATTTATTATATTACTTTTCGATATCGATTATTTGCATTTTTGCCTTATTTAATCTTAAATTAATTTCATAATACTATGCTAAGGCAGTCTAAATTATGCCCTCGGCCAATCTTGATTGGTATCAGCTTTTATTTTGTTTTTGATTGTTTTCTGTCTAATTCTATTGTTTATTGATGATAATTTTTTACTAACATTTATTATTTTTTCTCTTGTTATTTTTTTCACCCCCAGAGCCTCACTTGTCGGTCTTTGACCCTTCTGGCTCTGGTGGGCGTTGCTGTATCTTATCAAACCTATTTAAATAAATAAATAAATAAATGCAAAAAAAAACTATATTTGTAATAGAAAATTGATCAAATGTAGGAAAGTTTGATAATAAAAGCTTAATAGAAAGATAAATTTAAATAAACTGGTAGAACAGTTGCTCTCAAATAAAACAATTGCTCAAATAGGGTGAATTTAATTAATATTCACTCAAAATGAAGTGCAAAAGTTCAAGATTGTTCAAAACGCGTGTTGATAAAAATTAAAGTCTTAATACTAACAGTCGCGAGAGCCCAATAATGTTAAACACATTCAACACTTATCTGTAATTCTGTTGATGTTGTACTCATGCACTTGTACTGCACCATGATGAACTGCTCCGTTACATCAAACATTCAGCTCCAACAAAAAGAAGGCCTAGTAGGTTTGTTGACGATGCAACTCTCTTGGATAAACGCACCTCAACAGTCTCCAGACACCCCGTCAGTTCCACTTATCTCCCGTGAAAATCTGACTTGCCTGCGTTTCCCACCTGTTGAACGCTTTCTGTAGCAACCGCTTTTCCCGAGAAGCTCATGCCGTCACCCGCCATTAGTGCCTCTCTCGTCTTAACCACTGCTTGATGCTCGTTGCATCACCATGCCACTGCACCCTTTCACCTTGCTTGGAACTCCGTTCCAACAGAAGACTGTCATTTAGTCTCTTGCTTAAACAACCAATCATTGATAGAATGTCTGCCACATGTCTTAATTCCTTGTCTCTGCCAGCCACATGCAATTCGATGAGTGTTTTTCCTAGCCGCATCCGTCGGACTTTCTCTCGTTACATCCGTCGTCAAAATTTTCATCGGCGTTCCCTCATGCACATGCTAATCGCGTTACAGAGATAAATCAAATGTCTGTCAGATCATGAGCATTTCCAATTATCATTCGTGACTCGTGATTTATGATTTGTGATTCTCATTAAAGATTTCCGTTGATTAGTGAATAGTCAGTAGCTTTTTCGTTTGAACACCCATTTTATATCTCAAACATTAGTATCTAGTTTTCCCAACTGTTTGCCATATTATTTGCCTTTTTATTGGCTAATCCCCAGGGCTTCTTGTAAGAATTGTGCATAGTTAAGGGATTAAGACGACAGTCTTAAAATCGGCACATTCGAAAAACACATTTTATTAACTTAACAGAGAAATGTAATTGTACACGAGATTCGTGGCATGAACAATGATACAACATTTATTGCATGCATGCACGACATTCAATTATAACAATCCTCAACTCCCCCTCTCAATTGAAAGTCTCTGAATAGGAAAAGTTTTTGAGTCCAATGCGTCACAACAGGCTTGATGCTTGGGAGTAGCTAGGGGTTTAGTCAGCATGTCAGCTAACATGTCTTCGGTAGGAATGTATTTCACTGCAAAAGGTTGATTGCACAACGCTTCATGTATGAAGTGATATCTGATGTCTATGTGCTTTGATCTATTGTGTATCACTGGATTTTTAGCTAGCTTAGCAGCTCCTTGATTGTCACAGTACACGGTCACCTGCTTCAGAAGTCTGGGAAGGGTTAACTTAGTTGAGAAAGTTCATCAAATATATGGTTTCTTTCATCGCATCCGATAGGCTCATTTTCTTTCTATTCGGCCTCTGTAGACGAGAGGCTACAGTTCTTTGCTTATGACTTTCCCACGAGATAGCTTCTCCCAAGATGAATATGTAACCAGTATATGATCTTCGATCAATCATGCAGCTTCCCCAGTCTGCACCTGCATATCCAATGAGACCATTTCCGGATTTTCGGAATCTGAGGGTCAATTCGGAGGTTCCTTTAAGATACCGTAAAACATGTTTCGCAACTATCCAATGGCTTTTACTGAATTTATCATTGATTTGGCTGAGAGCACTTACTATGAAGGTGATATCTGGGTGGGTAGCCATTGCTAGGTACATGAGGCTGCCGATCAATTCTCTGTACAGATATGGCAGCTTCCTCTCAGCTTCTTCATGTTGATCTTTTTCTTGAGTGAATTCTAATTTCCCCGACGGAATCTTTTTCGCCTAGGTCTTTAATGGCGAAGTGTTTGCGCAGATTATTTTTCAAGGCTTCTATTTGCTCTGCTTTCCGATAGGCAATGATGAAATCGTCCACATATACCGTTATTATAACGTTTCTATCTTGTTCGTGAAAACACAGGATTCAGCTCCACATGGGCTGTAACCTAGGGAATAGAGCACCTTCTTCGATGTCGAATGCCAGTGACGACCTGCTTTTTTAAGTCCACAGAGCGCCTTTCTTAGCTTGCAAATACAATTTCCAATTTGTAATTGCTTGAGCATTTTGCGAGCATTTTCTGCCAAAACAGATTGAGGTTGGTCGAGAATTAACCTATCCAACATCTCCTTAAATAATTCCAGTATTTCCATATACACTGTTGTGTCCAAGTAGCCATTTAAGTATGCTGTTGTAACATCGAGTTGTGCCAATTGCAAGTCCTTTTCTGCTGCTAATGCAATTACAGTTCGAAGAGAACTAAGTCTCTAGCAACGGGAGCAAATGTTTCTATAAAGTCCACTCCAGGACGTTGAGAATATCCTTGTGCTACAACTCTACCCTTTCTTCGATCTAATTTTCCATCGGATGAATATTTATTTCTTAATATAATACGGGATACAATTGGCTTTTCTTTTCCTCGTGGTACTATCTCCCACGTATCATTTGCTATTATACTTTTAATTTCGGTGTATATTGCACTTCTCCATTCTTGTTCATCAGGTCCATTTATTGCATCCAAAAGTCATATTTCCGTAACCATCATGGAGATTTGCAGATCCATCTGTATTTCTTCTGTATTATCATTTTCATTTGAGGTCGTTTCGCGAAGTGCAGTGTCTTCTACTGTTTGTGACTTCGGGGGTCTGCCAAGGTTTTCCAGTACAAATCTTCTTTGGTCGACCAGGTTTCCTCTGTGGAGGAATGGGAGGCGTGTCTGTAGTCATGTGTCTCTCCTCTAAGTCAGGGGTGTGTGACAAAGAAGGTTCAATTCGAACATCAAAACCGATTATGGTTTCTCCTCTGATTGTGGCATCAATGTCAATAAATTACTGAAGATGATCTGGAGCAACTTCTTTCTGCCCGCTTCCCTATTCTGATTCAATGAATCTGACGTCACATGTCACATCGACTTTTTTATCCTTTGGGACCCAGATCCGATATGCTTTGGAAATATTAGAATAACCAACAAATTATCCTTTAGTGGTGCGTGCATCCAACTTTCCTTTGTTTGAAGACTTGTCAGGGGCAAAGGCGCAGCATCCAAACTTACAGAAATAGGTAATGTACGAGCGTTTTTTTGGTCCATAATTCAAATGGGGTCTTCCCTTTCGGGCTTTTAGAGATGCATCGATTCCAGACGTGATTAGCTGTCGCTATCGCTTCAGTCCAAAATGCAGGTGGTAACCCAGACTGAATTAGTAAACATCGACTCACTTCTACTAGCCATCAGTTTTTTCGTTCAGCTACTGTTTTGTTCTGGCATATACAGTGCAGAAAATCGATGTTGTATGCCGTATTTTTGGAAGAAATCATTCATATTCTTGTTATTATATTCTGTGCTATTACCCGAATGAACACTTTTTATTTTGTGGCCAGTCAAGGTTTCGGCGAACTGCTTGTACTGCATGAATTTGTCGAATACTTTCGTTTTTATGATGCAAGAAGTATAATTTATACCAAAGACTGTGATCATCTATAAACGTTAGGAAGTAATTTGCACCTCCCCAAGATTGAGTACACATACTGTATCAGTGTGAATGATGTCTAAGAGTCCTCGAGACCTCTGATGCGAAGAGTGGAAAGGAATTTGGGTGGATTATCCGAGGGCGCAAATGGAACACGGAGATATTTGCTGCTCGTATTTAACTTAATACCCATGACTATTCGTCCGCTCGACATAATTTGTAGGTCTTTTGAGTTGATACATTGAGTTGATAATTTGTAGGTCCCTAGCCGATTGTGCCAAAGATTTTTCAACGATTCTTGGCTAGGCATCACAGATAGGACTTATTCAGGAGCCTCTTGAATGAAATAAAGATTGTTTTTGCGAAAAGCCACCATTTGTGTCTTCCCATTAGTATCCTTTATTATCGCTTTGTGCTTCATGAAAATCACTCGATAGTTCTTGTCTGTGATCTTGGTGACTGACATCAAATTAACACTTACTTGTGGTACATAAAGTGTGTCGTTGAGTTTAATTCTTTTTGTATCACCATCAACGATCATCGTAAATCGTGCACATCCCTTAACGTCAAGTTTGCTGTCTCTCCGTTTGCAAATTTTAGTTCACTTTCACTTGTTTTGTGACTGTGAAAGTTTTTTAGCTGTGCGTCATATGCGATGTGCATCCACTATCTAAGCACTATTGTTCTGTTTTCATTCTGTCACACCTGAGTTAGTTACCTTCGTCTGATTGCGTGTGAGTAGGCAGGGGCAAATGGTTGGCATCTTTCTTGCCTTCCTTATTTTTTTCTGATTATGTCCCCATTTTTTTGCAAAATCAACATTTATTTCTCTTCTGAGGATTACGATTATTTTCATTATTAAATTTTGTCGGCTGATTCCTACAAGGTTTCTACTCCGAATAGAGAATATTGTTAGTTCATTGTTTACATGCTCAACTTTTCGTTCACTATATTCTACGATTTTGAATTTTAAAGTTTCAATACCGGGGAGTGAATCCCGTGACTCCATAACGCATTTGAAAAATTCATAGCTATTCATTGGTAGGTTAAGCAACAGCATGATTACAAGTCACTTTTCATTTATGTCGATATCCATAGTAGGAAGCTTATCTACGGTGTCGAAGAATTCTGCTATATGCATGCGATCATCACTTTCTTCTAACATTTTTAACTTTTAAGTTTTAAAAGGAACTTAAGAAGTACAATGAGTTTAGCAGGGCCTTTTGGTGAATAAATACCTTGGAGCTTGTCCCATACTTCTTTGGAGGTTTCACATCCATTGATGTGTTTCAGCTCTGAAGGGTCATGGAGAGTATAATATTCGATCTGGCTTTTCAGTCTTGTCGTATCCGTTCAGTGTGGGCCTTGGAATCCTCTTCCCTTTTTGGTTGTGGAAGTTCTCTGGATGTATATTCCCATAAATCGCTTTTGATGAGTGGCTTGTACATGTAGAATCTACATTTCGTAATTCTCCTTGGATAGAGTCTCTATGTGGGCAGCATTAATAATATTTGCCATATCTCCTATTGGATTGAGAGCCGTTAATTTCGATCAGTTTACTATTAATGTGTGCAGTCGAATGCTCTGATGAGCCCATAACCTGTAGGAATATTGCAGAGTTGAGGGATTAAGACGACAGTCTTAAAATCGACACATTCAAAAAACACATTTTATTAACTTAACAGAAAAAAGTAGTTGCACACAAGATTCGTGGCATTAGCAATGATACAACATCTATTGCATGCACATGTGACATTTAATTGTAACAATCCCCAACACTTTTTAACACTGATGAAAAGACAATCCCTCCCTCTTTCGTTGAAAAATCACGAAACAGGACACTTCCGTAGTGAAGCCAAGATGCTAACAGTCCCCTCCCCCCTCTTTTTCTCCCTTCATCGCTCAGCAAACAGAAGAAAATAAAAAAAAATGGAGAGCAACTGCTTTGTTACATGAATTACCCCGTAAGTAAAGGTAGCAAAATACAAATAAAGCATGAACTTTGGTAAAATAAACTTATGCTAATAATGTTTACTTGATCTACAAGCACAATAGTATGTAATTGACTTTAATAAAAATGGAAGAAAAATTGACAAAAGGGAAAATAAATGAACTACACGGATCTTAATTATAAAATTTATTATTCTCATCATCTCGTCCTATATCGTTGTCTTCTGAAACTCGCAACTACTTCCCAAATTAAACACTGCTCGTTAATTTCAATCAACCAACTTCAACAAGACAGGGGTAGTAATTTTGTCAGAAAAAAAAACTTCGCTGAGGTCACCTGCCTAGAACATATGCTTTCAATCTAACCAGAAGGGGATTAGGGAAAGAGTTTAAGCTTGTTTTCTCTGCTTTCAAACTCTCAGAGAATTTCGCACTATATTTCTAATATGGGTGACTGGAGCCTATCCTATTAAGAAAGGAATAAAGGAAGCCAACTATCGAGTATGGTTGCTTGACCTATACTGTAACGCTCAAAAACCAAACCTTACTTCTGCGCCTGTGAGACAAATTGTACGATGACGGAAGTAATTGATACATCTGGCTTAAATGGGAAAAGCTTGTATTTCTCGGATCCTTCTGGATTTATCGTGCTATGTGTAGGACATGAAAAAAACTAAACTGAACTTTGACAAAATTACTGGAGCTTTATTTATAAAATAAATGTCTACACTCATTTATTTAATTCTTAACACTCCAATTGGTATAAATGACACACTACGGAAGGTTAGTTTTGACTTTGATAAGTTTATCAGTTCATAATAGGTAACTCGGACCAATAATGGGGAAGGTACATGTTGGTGGGAGGACGGTTTGGAATAGATTCTGTCGACTTTGGTTAGTTGGACATCGTCAATCTTAGTACTAAATACAAAATAATTTCACGTTGGCTTCATTTTACTAATTATGTTCTCCAGATTCACACTTGGCACTTCACTCGAGTTGCTGCTATGGAACTTCTCAGCGATAAATATTACTGCCAATTGCTGTGCAATGTGATGGGGGTTGCATTAGAATGTTTCCACTGCTCGGGTTGCAGACTTAATTTTCTGTGCCTCCGTCACCAGGTTGCCTGCAAAAAGACAAAAACAAACTGGGAAGGCCACTATCGAGAAATGTATACATAGCCCCACAACAACCCACTTTACCAGATTCAATTGCGGCTTCTTGGAACTTTTTATGCGCTGGACTACGAGCTCAAACAGTTAGTACGTACATACAGTTTTGTGGTTTCCGTCTCTCTTTCTCAATTATACTTCTAACTGATATCTTTTGTTCTTTTCAGGGATACATGAAATTATAGAGGCTTTAAAGTTTTTGTATTCTGATCATTTGACGTCGCTAATCCAAAATGGGATAACCTCGAAATAAGGGAATACAATTCATCATTACCACCCTTATATTAACTCGCTCTTGGGTCCTGTGAGATGGTACGGAACCTTTCAGTTGAATTTTGAAGCACTTCCACTTTTCCATTCGCTCTTAAATTTTGCATACAGGTTTGTTCCTGATGACAACACATTTTATCAGTTTTTTCTTTCCAATTTCGGGCTTTTTCCCCACGAAAATATTTAAATAGATTCATTTTTCCTGCATGTCTATGGAGTTTTATTTGCATGGAGCAGTTTGTGACATCAGAATTTGTTTTTGCCAATAAGATTCTTTCTTCTAAGTGATAAAATTTAAACTTTCATTTTGAGAATAAGGGTGGTAAAAAATGCTTCATTTTTCTCTTTTACTTATTTTTATTTATTTATTTATTTATTTATTTATTACAAAATCCAACCAGGGCCAGAATAACCGAAGGCCGACGAATTAGGTCCCTGGATGGAGGTAAAATAAGTAATACAAATCAGGTACAAATGATAATGTGAATACATAGGATTAAAAGGTTTAGTTGGAGAAGTTCGAACATATTTCTTCAGTCTGCATTTGAAAATAGATAAGGAAGGAGAAGAACGCCTGCAATTATTTTCTCTTCATTATTTTAATTTGAATTCTTCTCCTACTGTGGGAAGAAATCGCCATCTATCCTTCATCCATCGTTCCAAAAAAAAACTCTCTTTTAAAATTGATCAACTCCTGTATTGTTTACGTCACTCGCGCACATCCAACAATCTCTCCTCATAAAATTCATTCTAAGTTTTTTAAAATTCTATATTCGTTTTATTTTGCAAATCTATTTATATATGCCCGAGTAATTTATCTACAGTCCATTTTAAACATTTCATTTCTTTAGGTACATTTCATTTCCATCTTGATGGGCTATTCAAAGAAGATGCAGAAGAAAGGTGAGGACAGACAATTTTTTTTTTTCCTTGTAAAAATAAAGATTATCTCTTGTAATGCCAAAAACGAGCAGTGTGTTCCATCTTTCTATTTTTAGGCACTACAGTATTTAAATAAAACTGGAAACGAACCACGGATTATCTTCGTTTATTAATGGACAATTTATTTGCTTTACATTAGGCTTTGAACGTAATAATCTTTAACAATTTTTAACGAATTGTCCATATTCCTTTCCTTTCCAAAGTTATGTTAGACGTTAATTTATCCCATGTTTTCTCTTCAATTTTGATGATCACTGATAGTGTTGACAACAGGATATTGAATTCCATAGCAAGATCAGCTTTTTTAATCGAAGAATTCTGTAAACTGTCTAAAATTTTCACTTCTACTATTAGTGTATTCAACTTATGTTTCTTTGAGTTTTGAACCATGATTTCGGTGGATAAGATTTTGAAGAATATGCTTCACAATTAAATATGAATGATTCTTAAATATACTCACATTTCTAAAACAATTGTCTAAATTGTCACCACTGGCTTCACATTAATCTGATTCAGGAATAGTAATCTCTTAATCTGATTGGCCTCAGTTCGCAAAATTTGTTGCTGTTGTTCATCAATCAACAAATTAACATTTCCTATTGTTCATAAGGCAGTAATTTTTTTTCGTGTTTTTCCTAACATTTCTTAGCTAAAATATAGAAGACTTGTCCAGAATTAATCAAAAAATACTTCAATTTAACCAATAAATTTTGTGTCACGAGGCGTAATATAAATAAAACAAGGGCAATTTTTTTAACCTCTTAATTTTTACATGAAAGCCTGGACCTTAATCTACTTTTCAACAAAATTTCCATCTATATAGTGCCCAAATGAAAAGGAGACTTTCACTGCAACGCTGTTGCATCTAATCAAAGTTGGTAAATATGCTTGTCGATAGATGTAGCATCATCCCGGCTCCCCACATCCCAAAACAGCTCACTCTGCCATGAAGGTCGGAAAAGTGAGGCTCAGTTTCTTTTTCGATGAAGAACGACCCCGACTGGCTAGAACTGGGTGAAACAGTTAACACTGAGCAGTGCTGCAACACGTTGCTGAAGCCAAAACAGGCTATCGAAAACAAGCACAGAGAGAAGCTCTCGAAATGGATAGTGCTGCTCCAGGACAACGCTAAGCCACTTGTGGCCAAGCCACCTACTGGAAACATTTCGATGGGAAGTCCTCAAACATCCTCCGAACAGCCCCGACATCTCCCCATGTGACTCCCATATTTCCGACACCTTAAAAAATCACTGACAGTCATCAGTTCACCTGCGACAAGGAAGTGCAGAACACCGTGAAAAAGGATCTGTATACAACCCAGGAGTTTCAACACTGAAGCATTTTCGTTTCTGATGTTCTGATATGAGAGCATCATTATCAAAGGCAATTATGTGTAGGTGTCATGTTATACATTAATTGTAAGTCAAATATTCTGTAATTAAAATATTTGTTAGATATAACCGTAGTTTCCTTTTCATTTGGCTACACCTTATATATTACGGCATTTATCGTATTGTACAGCCAGTTTCTGAATTCCATCCTCACTGAAAATCCCTCCGATCATGAAATTTGTGCTGCCATTCGTTTCTTCATTGCAAGAGATGTGATAGCCAAAATTCACCGGTAGATTAGTGAAGTGTATGGAGAAAATGCTATGACCGTTTTGCTTCATGAGAATTTTTGTCAACACATGGCTCAACGAAACCCAAGATCTCATTGTGTCATTTAGCTGGGAACAACTTGAATACTCTATGTATAGCCCTGACCTAGTGCCCAGTAATTATCATTTGTTTTTGCACCGAAGCACCTTGGCAGTCAGCACTACGATGACGACATCAAAATGGTTATGCTGCAGTGGTTAGCAAATCAGGCGGCTGATTTCTATGAGGATGGAATTCAGAAGCTGGTCATACGATATAACAAGTGCCTTAATATAGATGGAAATTATATTAAAAAGTAGATTAAAATCCAGGCTTTCATATAAAAATTAAGGTGCTAAAAATATTCCTTGTTTTCTTTTTTTAATATCAAAACGGTACTTACTTAAAAACATGCCTCACATAAATTTATGTAGGTGAGGGTTATTCAAATTTATTTCGAATTAATCGATTATGACTTATGCAGATTATATTGTTGTAACGGATCTATGA